>OY804585.1:34183587-34783587 GCA_963680875.1 Bathymodiolus brooksi
CACAATACGAAGAAAAACACAACACAATATGCGCAAACAAACACAAATAACGTAAATAAGATATGAATCCTACTACAAGCAAGCCATTTCTTTGACTAAAGGTAGAGAATGGACAATCCAGAGACACAAAGCAGCGTTGGACATACAAGACACAGCACGAAGATAAGCAAAGCAACAACAGCAACAACATAAAACACAACACAGAAAATTAAAGAGATGAAAAACACAGAGGGGAAACCCATGTGCTGGTGAAGAATAAGCAGTTCCTGCTTCTTATAAGACGCCCGTCGTGTTACTCAAATAGTCAAGCCCGTCAAACGTAGTGTTAGGGATAGAGGAAAGAAAAAAATGTACGTTAAAGGGAAACGATCTAGATATGGATATCTCGTAAGTCGCGTGTAAGTGATCATTTTGTATTTAATGTGGGAATTTTGAGCTTAGAAACTAGAAATATATCGTTGATCAATAGAATCCAAATTAATTCTAGAAAATGTACAGCCACATGTCATTCATTCTTAAATATAATATCAAACTCCACCAATCTCATGTATTTCTGACATTTTTTTATACTTCTTTAAGGTCAGTTTAAGAGTTCGTCGACTCAGATTTTCATTTTGTCCAGGAACATCGAATATTGCATGGCTGTCATTAATATTTATTGCATTTAATTCAACTTGTAATTTTCATTTTCAGAAAATAACATCAATGCAATTAGGAAATAAATATGTTGTATAGATCGAATGAAAAATTAATTGGAGCCGTCGTGATCGTGATCGTATGGTAGTTGGATTTACAACTATCTGTGCAATCAGTGCCTATCACCACTAAAGTTGTGAGCTCGAACCGAACCCCGTTCATCACGAGGTGTACTCGATGCAACATTATGTGATAAAGTTTATCAGTGACTTGCAGCAGGTCGGTGGTTTTCTCCTAGTACTCCAGTTTCCTCCACCAATAAAACTGACCTCCACGATATAACTGAAATATTGTTGAAAGTGACGTTAAACACCATAAACCAAGCAAAAACCAAACCATAATTCTTTAATAAAAAACTTCAATTGTTAATGATTCCATTATGTTCCAAAAATAACAGACTAGATTTTAGATGAGTCAATTTGAAAAATGGTATGTCAAAAAACTAATGTCAGACCATAAATAGCAGTACAATAAGTAAAAAAAGTTTACAAAGACACCAATATATAAATATATTTACAAGTCATCACTTCGAAACTTTTACGGTCGCTATGGAATATCTGTGTCACAAATGACCACGGATATGTTCCACTTGTCGTAAAAACTTCCCGGTCCTTTCCTCATTCGCAATTTAATACCGGGCTTGTAACTAGATTAACACGACGGGTGCCACCGGTGAAGCAGAAACTGCTTACCCTTACGGAGCACCTGAGTTCACCCCCGGTTTAGTGGTTCATGTTACTAGATCTTTAGTTGTATGTGTAATGTTTTGTAGATGTTGTTTGTCTTTTGTACTTTTTCTTTTGACCATTGTGGTGTTTGTTCTTCTTAGATTTACGGATTCTGATTACCTCTTTGGTATCTTCAAACTCTTCTTATATGCTCATTTAGACTATTCACATATTCTCGGTTTAGTGAATTGAAAATTGTACACTCCTCGGTAGTGGGGGCAGAATTTAAATATGTTTATACAACACCAGTCATGTTTATATAATAATTAACCTATTCAACCTATGTCAATAATTTTTTTCTCTACTTTTTATACCTATTTTTTAAATGTTAGCATAGGTTGAACCCTATTGATTCCTCGAGGGATAGGGTAATTAAAGGGCTAGTAATACAAACATAGATATCTATTTTAATGCACACGCACAACGCGTTCCTAGAATAACCATCATCAGGTATACTCGAAAACAGAAGATTGGAAAGACAAATGATTTTAATATCTTTAGGAACAGTAATACCAAAGAAACTAAACAGGATAATCAATATTGGCTAAGGTCAGCTGGGGCTGAGGGAGGAGAAACCCAGTTTGATTGATAATTACATTTTCTCAGGAATTGGAAATTTAAATAACAAGTATATCAAACAATGACGCGGCGGCGTTCTAGAAAATGAAATTGTTTCTCTAACCATGTGCTGCTGGTCTAATTAATGTTCCTTTGTCAATACCCCCCCCCCAAATCAATACGGAATTTGGCTGTCCCGTATATGTCAAAAATAATTTTCAAAATACAAAGGTACACCCATATAGATTTTAATCAAGATATCTGCATTTTCAGCATCGGCCTTGTTCATTAACTGAAATATTGTTGAAAGTGGCGTTAAACACCAAACCTTTGATCATCAAGAAATATATGTATAATAGTATACAGACTCATGCAATAGAACACTTGGTCATTCCCAGCACCTCAGGACAAATAGCTTGGTCTATTGCATCCACACCCATTAAATAACTGTTTTATTTCCTAATTAAACAGAAGCAAGGTAGCGGACATGACTTAAATATATTCATGCATATATTGTAGAAAAACTGATGAAAATGATTTATTTGTTGAATTAGATAACAATAATCAAGTGGAATACAGAGTAAAAAGTCCTTAATTTTTGTATTACATGTTTTTCAATATTATTATTTAAATATTAAAATTTTGAAATTTTATGAAAACTGAATTTTTTGAAATTTTTTGAAAATGTTGAAATCTTATGAAAATTTTGAACTTTTATGAAAATTTTGAATTGTTTTCCAATTTTTGAAGTTTTGAATAATTTTAGAAATTTTGAACTTTAAATTGATTTATTTTTAATTTTAGAATTTTGAATTTTTTTGAAATTTTTGAAGTTTTGAAATTTGTCTGTCGTGCAATAGTCTCTGGAAGGCTATTACGCGTCAATAGATCACAGGGGAGCAAAAAACGCAAAAATATCTTAAAATATGTAGCTACTTAATAAACAAGAAAAAAAATACAATTAGGTAATAAAAGTATATATTTAACGCTAATCACATTTCGATGTTTTGTGTTCATACGTGTTTAAATTCGTCAGCTTGAAAATAATGTACAAATCATTACATCAACCTTCCGATAATATTTTTCTCTTCAACATGTTTTACCCACATGTTACCGTATGATTTGTGGCAAGCTTCCAAGAACAACTAATTTTATTATAATATCGTATATTATAATGCATCACAAAAATTACCTGTGATTATTACATTTGTACCATATATTTCTAAATATTGTTTACAGTAAGTTATATATTATCTAATCTAATTAATTGTGTCATGCTTTAAACAAAAATTACATTTTTTTTTTAGAGAGATTTTGCACGATAAATCATTAGCTTCCTTTTACATTTAATGTTGTTGTTTTTTTGTTGTTGAAAAATCACAGTTGAATTATGCCATTTATGACAGGATGTATGCATGTAAGCACGCAAGGAACCTTTTTTTTTTAGTTTTCTGAACCCGAGATGATAAACACCTATAATTTAGTATAATTTTCAGTGTCATTATTTTTAATATGTGATTGATATGATATACATTCTTTCTAAGGGTTCCGTGGCGTTAGTCCGAAGGTCCATTAGTCCGAAGATCCGAAGAACTCCAAATGACTTTCCAAAATGCCTTGTGCAAACATGTATCTTAAAGTAGTGTTACTAGAAATTAAGGTATAAAATAACAAAGTATCGAAATTGCAGGAAATAATGATTTTTTTCTAGTTTAACCCGTACGTTTTTTCCTACATGTAATATGCATAAAACATTTGTTAGATGATCTTTTATGATATTATATTATTTTTGTTGTTTCTGATGCGTGTATACATAAGTATCAATCTCTACACTTTTCTACACTAACAACAGACTGTTTATTCCTCTACACTAACAACAGACTGTTTATTCCTCTACACTTTTCTACACTAACAACAGACTGTTTATTCCTCTACACTTTTCTACACTAACAACAGACTGTTTATTCCTCTACACTTTTCTACACTAACAACAGACTGTTTATTCCTCTACACTTTTCTACACTAACAACAGACTGTTTATTCCTCTACACTTTTCTACACTAACAACAGACTGTTTATTCCTCTACACTTTTCTACACTAACAACAGACTGTTTATTCCTCTACACCTTTCTACACTAACAACAGACTGTTTATTCCTCTACACTTTTCTACACTAACAACAGACTGTTTATTCCTCTACACTTTTCTACACTAACAACAGACTGTTTATTCCTCTACACTTTTCTACACTAACAACAGACTGTTTATTCCTCTACACTTTTCTACACTAACAACAGACTGTTTATTCCTCTACAGTATACCACTTGGTTAAAATCTCTAAGGAGACCCCCCATCTGGTACACGTATCTGGTAAAGGGTACTTGTATATCACTGTCGTCAAAGAGCTCCGATCGAAAATGCTTGGTCAACATCCGGATATTTTAAAGCGGTATTTTTAAAGAAGACACAGATAATTATCGTAAGTATTTATGAATATACTGTGTATATAATGTTTTGAATTATGATGCTTTATGATTGTTATTATTATTAAATTAATTTTTTGTCCAAATATCATTTATTTTTGCAGTGTAAAATTAGATTTTTCTATAGTTTATAAGGAATCCGGCTTCAAAATCATTACAATCAACTGAAATATCGCTATATCTTGCATTTACGAATGAATTAAATGTTGCCCAAAAAGAAAAAAATATTGATGAATGATTGATTTTACTTAAAAATACTATTTTGTTGATGAAAAGTCAATTAGTAACTAGTTATACCCTAAAACATGATGTCAACAGATGTTTTTGAAATCCGGATTGGTCAAAATGTAAACATGTATACAAACCGGTTGGGTCATTTAAAAATAGCCGGGTTTGTCAGTATGTAAATACCACTGATCTTATTGTTATTGAGCATTATATTGCAATTTAACGATAGTTATGATTAGGAAATATCTCAAAGGCGATAAATACTGATCAATAGTATGAATATTTGCCATGGCTGCTAATTTCAGCTACTTTGTACAATAAAACAAATCGTTATTTCTATGTTAAATTGCTACTGTCGCGAACACTTAATTTTTTTTATGCTTTTTGTGGCACTGACATCACGGTTGGTGTTCAATACGCTACACTCACTTTAAGTAGCTGTCCAGGCGCATCGATTGAGTAGTGGGAGATTTTTTTTATAAGGCAATATTTTGATTTTATACTCGTTGATAACGAAGTAAGTCACTCTGTGGAAATAACTTCATGGATACGATATTTAAGTTTCTTCACAGTATAATGTTTACATTAACATTACAGATAAGCAAATTAACAAAGGCTGTAGTATTGAATTCCTTTCCGCACGGACGATTTTGGCAGTTTGTGTACAAAGAAAATGTTAGGTGTACTCTATTAATACAACGTTCGTTACAAGTTGTAATACGACAAAAGTTCGTTCTTTGGATGTTATAGACACCCGTCCATCCACCAATATTAATGCCAAAAGAATTTCAATCACTCGTATATATTTTGCATTTTTTTTCGGGGGGAAAAATAGAAATGACAGACTCAATGAATTTGTTATGTTGATATATATTTATAATAAATGCTATGCGATCTTGTAACGAACGCACTATCCTACACTGTCTCGAGTCTTATTTATATTACGTTATTTTAGTTAATAAAAAAATATTTTCTGAGGAGTGAAACGAGAGAAAGAAAAAAATAGACAATATATATATATATTGTCGAAAATATAAAATTTATATATACGAGTTTTGACGAGTTTTTCTTACCTGTTTCGCAGCGAGTGGAAATGAATTATATATTTTCCCACAATGTACGTATATTGTATCTATCGCCCCAAAGAAACTGTCAAATTGTCTAAAAAGAGCAGAAACAAGCGTTGTTCTTATCGTTTTTGATTGTGGCCTCTGTGAAGTCCGCGCTTATAAGTTTATAAGCATAAATCCTGTTACTGTTTCTTACCGTCGCTCAACATGAATCAAGTACCAGAAAAAGATATCTTGGTCAGAAACCAAATACAAATGTATAGCAAAAAAATATCTGGTCAATGCAATGTGACTACTCGAATAGAACAAGTGCAGGATAAACAAATAACATTAACTGTGCAGCGAAGAAATACTATTAAAACATCTTATGTTTCAATCTTGCGATTATCCTCATTTTATTTATATAAGCTTCAGACAATTTGATTGCTACATTTATATTATATTGTGAGCGCCATACAGATGTTTGTGTATCTTTACATTCAACATTCACTTACTAGTATCTGCTATACATTAAATTTTCTTTACAGATGAATCCTATCAGTATAATAGCCGTTGAGGAGTCTGTGGCGACCATGTTTGTCAACGGATCGGGATGAAATGAGCAATCTTTATAGAAGACCTTCCATAGTTGCTTCCTACCAAGTTTCGGTTTTTATTGTATCTAGCTTTAGTGAAATAATGTGTACAGATTTTGTCTGTTTATATACTTATGAGTTTTGACTTTCCCTTTGGAAGATTGTTTGGAGTTCGGTAATTTTGTTATTACTCATATTCATTTGGCTAAGCAGTTTGAGAGGAGAAGATTTGATAAAATCGACCAATTAGAAACAAGAACCGCTTGATGCTTCCTACTAAGCTCCACTTCATTTGATTGAGGCGTTTCAGAGGAGAAGATTAAAATGTGAATAGTTAATGGACGAAAGACGACGGACGACGGGCGCTAAGTGATGGTAAAAGCTCACATTGTCTTTGGCAAGATGAGCTAATAACAGTCATTGGGTAGATATGTCGCTCCACTCGGACACATTATTCTGATTCCGAGCTAACCAGTCTCTGCTATTTCTCCTTAATGCTGCGTTCTTAGAGGAGAAGCAACAAATACCAATTTTATAGTCTTTTGTTTGACAAGACCACGGCTCGTACCCACAATCTATCGCACTCGAGGCGAGCACGCTAACCATTACGCTACCGATGCGGTTCCCTATTTTTATTTAATTTTTATTAATTTTTTTAATCAAATATTTTTTATTGTCCTTCAATATATTATTTGAAAACCAAAATTAATCCAAAACAATAAGAGTTACTTGATATCTATATAAACAGTGAGAGTTCCTACTTTTGATCAAACACTCTTTGAATATTGCAATAATTCAACTGCATAGCAAATAAAGAAAAATAATTAAAAGTTCTATACAAAATCATGACCATTCTGTCGAAGGTGACTTGGCGAATGCCATTTCTGCACAAACCGTTTTGTATTTCTTCCTTTTAATGTTATACAAAACATCCACATGTAAAATATTTTTAATATGTGCTGTTGTTGTTTTTTTTCACAACTTTTATTCATTGAAGACATTTTGGTTTTTTTTTCTTTTTATCAATTTGCAAGACGAACATACCCTTGACAAGTGTTATAATGAACCTTAAATAAATTACAGAAAGAAACATAATTGTGATATTGAGCTGTTTTCGCTATTCTTTCAATTTTTTACATAGACAAAACCGGTTCTACTTAAACACAATTTTTGCGACCCAACCGGAAAGTAGTGGCTGACAGAGCCGGAACGAATGTACGTAAATAATCATCGTGTTTTTTACTGTAGCAAGTCTAAAACTATTCATGGTAGCACGCCAGTGCAAACTATCATGTATATAAGCATTACAAAGGGTTTGTGTACTTTAATTACACATATAAACTACTTTTTATAGCTTTATTTGATGATTTCAATCTCATTATTAGCATTTTTCATTGTTTATGTCCATCATTTTATCTATATCTGAGTAATCGATAAAGATAACTACAGTAATATATAGGTAAAAACAAGCAAAAATAATCGACCGATAACGACATCTTCTGGATTCAAGATATAATAATACTATATGATCATAATACTTACTTTTTGTCGTCGCCTGTATGTCAAACATGCCTATTTGACTTGTACCGGAAGATGACAGAGCATTTCCGACCGGAGCTCTTTGACGACAGTGTATATGTCGAGCCATGGAACTCGGTATTCTGGAATTACATAGATGTAGAATTTGGTACGCGTATGTTTAAGTTGTTGCGGTAGTTGATTGGAGTTTTCAATATTCCATAATAATTGGTATATATTTGAGGTTACACTCCGTATTTTGCGACCATCAGTTGTACATTAGAACGTCCGTTTAATGATTTTATGTATTCTCTTTTTAATGGAATGTGCTTGTCCCTCACAAAACTTAATTTCAGATGTGCTTTTATGTTTTCTAATCCCTTTCTCAGAGATCGTCTCTTTTGTTTCGTACCAAAAGGGACTCTTTCAGTATTTCGTAAAGAGTAAATGACAAGTCTAAGACTATTCTGAAGTGTTTGTTAAGCAAAGAAATCCCCAGTTGTTAATTGAATCAACAACTGGTCTTAAAAATAATCTTTGACTAAATATTTTTTAAGCTTTAAGCTTAAACATATTTGGCTAAGATCAGAATTTTAGTGGTGGATTTACTTCATTGGAATGATTTCCATATATTTCAAAGACGACGTGTTTTTTCCCACTTTTTTAGACTTAGCACACTTGAATCCATAATTACAAAATAGGGGTTTGGTGCAATTTTTGGCGTGTTTTCTACAAAATGTTTTAAGTTTTACCTACATTTGCCGATTACACATTTAGCGTCTTTTTAGCAAAATTTTATTGGTGATATTCTACCATGAAATGACATCCCGTATGGGGTCACGTCAGAGTTCATATTTTCAATCGACCAGTCAGCAATGAGTCTACCAGCATTAAATCTTACTTTTATTAGATTTCCCCACTTCCCGTGTGATATTTTATTAACAACTTACATTGTATATAGATTTCTATCTATCCTCTTTCCGATTTATGTATACATTTTCTTAATTCACATCCGAAATGGACCACATTTAATAATAGGTTATTGTATATACTTCTGTTCTGTTGCATTGATTAAAAAAAGTAAAACTACAGAATTAATTGGAGACAGAAATCTTGACAGATAGGGATACACCTCTTTCTCCCACCCCCTTTTCAGTTGTTATACTGACATTTTATTGGATAACCACATAAAATACCTCCTTGAATTTTCTATGAGTAACAAATAATAATTACGATTCATTTTACTTCCTGCATGTTTCTTATACACTCTGATGGAAGGGGGGGGAGGGGTCTATTTGAGCATTCTCATTGACAGGGTTAAACATCTGAAAAAAATAAAGAAAAATGTCAAAAGTAAAAATCTAGACACATGTACATCTGATGTAATTATTCTAATCTCGTTTTCCAGTCCTATATTTGGACTATCGACTTTCATCTACTTTATATATAATAACAACTTACGGGAAGATTGTAGTATTATAAATGAGGTACGGTGGGTCATATTGAGGGGGGAGGTATGGTTAGAGAATTCGACGTTAGTCTTTTGCCGTTTTCGTGAATCTGCTACAATTTTGTAAATAACACTTAATTAATGTGTTGTCCATTATATTGTGACGGAGTCTAGATTATATTTGTTTTAACAGATATGTATACTCGACGACCCTTTCGTACCTCATAATCGTCATTACATGTTGTCAACAAATTCATATAAATTACACATAATATTATACAGAAAATAAAGGACATGTTTGCTTTTTTAAAAGATGGATCCGGATAAAATTTTGAACACTTTCTCAGAATCGCTCATCAATTTAAAATTCATATTCAGCCTGGAATATGCAGGAAATTCATGTTTTTGACAGGTAAAGATTTTTATCTTTAAACAATTGAAAATTACAAACAATCTGTTAAAATCTTGAAACATCTACATTAATAAAATACCTTGTAATGGACGATTAAAGCTAAAAATCAACGTATATTAATTAACTGTATCAAATTAAAAAATTGTGCACACTAATTCTGGATTTTGAATAGTTAGATAAAAAGGATTATACGTATGCAAATATAGCAAGCACGGACGTAAATTTATTTTCTTTATATAAGTATTCTTTCTTTTAATATATGTATTCCGTGTGTGATTTTCGCGGTATAAAAGTAGATTCTACGGTTCGCAAACTCAGCCGATTGTGCATGTTCCAAATACGAAATCACCCTTGGGGACAGGGTCTCTCATACCGCTCACAGCTCTTTCTAATGAGAAAAAGGAATGGATAATTTTGCTTTCTAGTTTCGCTGCAACATAATCCAACTAAAATATACACTCATCACAATGCCAGTGGCCTTCGTGGTCGTGATCGTATAGTAGCTGGATTTATAACCAACTATGCAATCGGTGTCTATCACCATTAATGTTGTGAGTTCGTATCCCGTTCATACGAGGTCTAATCAATACAATATTATGTGATACATTTTGTCAGTGACTTGCAGCAGGTCGATGGTTTTTCTCCGGGTACTCCGTTTTCCTCCACTATTAAAACTGACCGTCATGATATAACTGAAATATTGTTGAGAGTGGCGTTAAACACCATAACCCCCATCCAACACAATGCCACCTTTAAATATGAGCATGTCTCCTATATCTAAATTAATCATGCTTAGTTACCCTTATCTGTAACTGTTATGTGTCACGTTTCACTCACTTTCTTTACAAATTGTCCAAAAATTCTCTTATCTCTTAAGGATAGTCAGTACACTAAATCTTAGACGTAATATCCTGCAATGGAACCGTGTTTGGTTAACCATTTTGTTTGTTTTTGTGAATATACACATTCCATTTCATGTAAGTTGTTGAGACTCAATTGTTCCACTTATATTTAATTACTTCTCGCATACTTTGCTCAAATTGCATTATGAGTGCATGTAAATGTGAGCTGGGAAGGGTGTATTTCTGTTTGGTAAATGTGAGCTGGGAAGGGTGTATTTCTGTTTGGTAAATGTGAGCTGGGAAGGGTGTATTTCTGTTTGGTAAATGTGAGCTGGGAAGGGTGTATTTCTGTTTGGTAAATGTGAGCTGGGAAGGGTGTATTTCTGTTTGGTAAATGTAAAAAAGCTAGATATGAAACTTTCAACACATAATGTTCAGAACTCTCAATAATAGGAATAAATGTTCTACGTTGTTTATAGTATGATGCCGATTTCATGATTGGCAGGTTGTTGTTTAATGTCACGTGAGCGATTGAGTGTTGTTTAACGTCACGTGAGCGATTGAGTGTTGCTTAACGTCACGTGAGCGATTGAGTGTTGTTTAACGTCACATGAGTGGTATTTCAGCTAGACGTATTTATAATAAGTAACAATGGGAAGGGCCTATAGAAAGAAATGTAGAATTTCACAGGAGAAAGAGTATATTTGCTATAGTCTAAATTGCTGTCTTGTATCGGACCATCAGCGATCGCTACGAACAAGAAGTTGGTGCAAGTTGCCATTTAGGTGCAAAGAGCGTAAACATCACGTTTTAAGGACAAGTTGTTTATTCTTATACGTCTCGACAAAACTTTTTTCTAAAATAGTATATACAAAACTATTATCTCGGTGTTCCATACTGTTAAAACCTTTTTTTTTCAAATCGTCCTTAAAGAGTCTATAAATTAACTGATTTGATGTGTTTCCCACTAAATTACGCCAATCTTGGTTGCAGCAGATCCTAACGAGCAACAGCTGATTATTGGGGGGGAGGTCATTGATGGTCCGACGCTACGCAACAATTTTCGACCATATCCTTATATACATGTGGCAATCAATACGTACGTATAGTGATGTCCAACACATATTGTGTTGTATTTTTGTGTTGTTTTTCTTCGTCTTGTGTACCCTATGTTGTCAGTTTCTCTGGATTGTCCAATTTGGTTGTCCGCATCAGTATTCTCTAACGTTTATGCATTCCCAACCAGCGGTATAGTGTACCTATAGCTGCATGATTTTTTTTAACATGTCATCTTCATTGATACAAGGGAGATAATCCTCATTTGACTTTAAACGGCAAATTGATGTATATTCTTCTAAGTGCATTCAATGCACATTTATGACATTTCATCGCGATTTATATTTTTTTTCTTCAAATCAATAAATAATGTTCTCTCATTGATCTTGTCAAGTACATTTTTTCTATTGCATTTGGTTACGAATTAGTCAAGAAAATATTTAATTCTTTTTTCTCTCGCTTTTTACATATAAATCTGTTGCAACTTCACAGATTGTCGAGTTCATTTTTTTAATCAATGAATTACGTGTACAATGCATGTTCTTTCTTTCTACTTGATTTATTATTGTTTATATTTGTGTAGATTTTCAAAAAATAAATGAAATAGATGGAAAATGAACATATACAGCTAACAGAATTCACAGAAATACAGGTAAATAAAATATAAATATAGTACATACACGTATAACAAAACAAATGACGTCATCACACCATAAATTGTATTTCTGTTTCATACATAAGAGTACACATTTCAGCTTAGGTTACTATGCCCCCGTCACAAGACATCGGGGCATTAAGTTTTATTCGTGTCCGTACGTCCGTCCCTCATGTGGTTTCCTCTTAATAACTTAGTTCCCTTTCAGCAGGGCTAGGCTTATGGGGTTTAGCGCCACTCTCAACAATATTTCAGTTATAATCTATATAGTGAACATGAAATCAAGATACATATCGATTTCGGACTTTACAACTTTTTCCGTTCTTGTGTTATGCCCCTGTCTACTTTAGCTGAAAGCGGAGGTATTCGTATCCTATGGACACATCCTTTTACTTTTTTACACCACATTAAGATTACTATTATTATTATTCTGATTTTACTTGGCAAATGTTTAGCCATATTGTGTCGTGAAATGTTGATTAAACATTAAAAATATAAGTCAAGATATTACTTATGTAAACCTACAACGTTTCTTCAACGGATGATGGTTGGATTCTTTATGGTGTTTGACGCCACTTTCAACAATATTTCAGTTATATCGTGGTGGTTAGTTTTATTGGTGGAGGAAACCAGAGTACACAGAGAAAACCACCGACTGCCGCATGTCACTGACGAACTTTATCACATAATGTTGTATCCACAGATGATGATGATTATTATTAAAATGTATTATTAAATGAAAAACATCAAATATAGATTTTAACAGTAAGGATTTGAATGTAAGTGGAATTTGACTGAATAAATCAGCAAATCTGGTTAAAAACCGAAAACTAAAGAAACGACTCTTCGTTCTTATTGCTGTTTTTTTTTCTTTCTTTCATGACCTCAAGGTCACATAGGTCATGATGAACATAATTAGTACCTCCAAGTAAATGTGAGAGAGTTACGTTAAAACATTTACACGAACTTGATATTTTTAGTACCCTCATAGCTGATGCACGGGGTGTCATTATGACCCATTGGTCCACAACCGATTGACAGCGAGGTTGCTAAAATTGGTTAGAGTTTTAATTTAAAACTTCTCATTTTTAGAGATAGAAACACTCTACTGTAAACGGCTGTTAAAAAAAACCATAGACATGGAAACAAAAATCGAAATATCTTCAATCAATATTTCATAGTACCATGAGCATTGCCTCCTTTCTTGAGTGCAATGAAGTATCGAAGGTTATGGTCTTGTGAGAAGATACGAGTATGGTGACTTCTGACAGAACTGAGACTTTTTTGCATGTTATGCCAACTTTGGTTTATGTTTATAAATAATGCCACAACGTTGTCTTTGTTGTTCACTAGACATGTGAAGCACCACATTTCACGTATTTATCACCACCTATTGGCAGCGAATCTATTGATAATAGTTCGAAACCAGACTCCTTTTGCAGAGAATAAGAGGGTCTGGTGCAACGTGGCTAGGTTTACATCAATCTATATAATAAGCGCATATCATAGCTAATTTCGGGGGTTCAATTCCCTTACGTGGCGAGATTTGTTAGATGCCCTATAACTCATATTATCTGACGTTTCCGCAGAAAGTAGAGTGGTAATTGGCCAACGTCCGCATCTTAACAATGAATTGATGATTCTTCGTTTGCAAAATCCATGCCGATCACTTGTTTCAACAGAAACAGCAGACGACTTTTGCCTAATATCACATAATGGAAGAAGCCAAAACAATAGCATGCGCTTCATCGCTTAACAGGTCCAGCTGCCCGTCATAGCGCCATACCCAACCTTTCTAGACTGATAACGCGCTGTAATAACGCCTGTGTGTTGATTACATGAGAGGAAATTTCCATGGATGTATTTCTTTAATATACAGTACAAGGACTAAAGATGGCAAAATGTTTTTATAATATTTCTAATTGACTAGATTTTGAAGCAAATAATTTAATAACATGATATTCAGAATAAAATAAAGACGAGAATAGGCCTGAATAAATGTAAAATTTTATTTTACAGGCTCAAAAAGACGAAACTGCTTGCAAAGTAATATATAGTTACTTCTCTTTATTGTTTTTACTTGACCCTATCTGTCTATCAGTAATTTGGTGTGGTAAATACTTCTATGGTTTCAGAAATGTTCATGTTTTGTCGTTGTTTTTACATGTATTCTCTCTTTGTTAGTTTATTTCACCCTAAGCCTCAGTTGTAGTATAAAAAACGTAGATATCAAAATTAGTGAGCACAATACGTTTCTGGAATAGCCTTCATCAGGTGACGCTCAAAGTCGGAAGATTGGAAAGTCAAATAATTTAAAGTTTTGGGAGCCTAAACCGGATAGCCAAAATCGACTAAGGTCACCTATGCCCGAGGGAGGAGAACCTTAGTTTTCTTCGTATAATGTAATTACAATACTTAGGAACTGTAAATTTCAGTAATAAATATATCTAATATATATATATTGGTAGAATTTTAATATTCGTTTCAATATTTATGTCCGGGATTATTCAATATTTAAATAATTGCATACAATTGTCCACGTCATTGCTCACTTAATATGCAAAATACATTTCAAGCCTGTATGCAGGAGAACAGGAAATATATTTGTTAATGGTCTCGCGGGATTTGAAATTAAAATCTAATACCAATGACTGTTCTCAACTTTTTCCGTGCATAATATATTACGCTTGATACGAAATAAGATTATATGTGTAGTAATCCGTTTTTCTATTTACAATATTCTTTTTCGAAAATGCTTTTAGACTATTGATTGATATGTATTGAACCAATACTGTGTTAACGTCGTACTCTAATTTACATCCGGAATTAGTGTACCAGCTTAATACAGTATGTTAGGAATACGCTAAGTTTCTTTACATTTTAGCCATTTAAACTTTTAAAACTTAAATAGTACTAAAGTGAAAGTGTCATTTTGATCTGATCGATATCTCAATGGAAAAAGTAAGAACATCTGGTATTGCCGAACGTTTCAAATAAGCAATGCGCATTACGGGCGGAAAATAAATCAGTGTCTGTTATTTGGAGAATATCATATTATTTGCAAATTAAATGTAACATCCACTTTGCATTTTTTTTTTTAGTGTCGTTGGTGGTCTGTTGCAAGGCAAATGTTCCCAAACTTTTCCATAACCTAGCTTTTTACTGCTTATTGCAATCAAAGCATCGCTCCATCATATAGTCACCCTTTTAACATGATATATTGTTTGTACATGTATGAGAGTAATATTTTATTGATACAATTTTGATTGACTAATCCATGCAAATAAACATAAGAGAAAATCGAAGGGGCAATCAAGAATGAACAATACAGAGACACAGATAACATTTCGCACAAGACAAAGAATGGAGACAAATACACCAAAAGCACAACTCAAAAATCTAAAAAGACGGACCCATCAAACAACTGGGGGATAACACGGGTGCTCACGAAGAGTATGCAGATCCTGTTTCTAATAAGACACGAATCGTGTTACTCTTAGCGAAGTCCGGTAAAAGATCTTGTCAAACATGAAGGAATTTCTTGTGTTAACGTTCCATGTAGGTATTTTGTTAAATTGAATTTCTTGGAGAAACATTAAGCATATCCCCGAAAAATGGAAAATACTAATTTTAGAAAAGGGAGACAATCCTTTTATTTATCATATAAAAATCTTTATTACAGGTACAAGAAGACGATATTTTTGCAATGGAAAAGCATGTTCAGCCAAACAAAAAGATGAGATTTGTGTGCAGAACTGTAGAGGTTATTGTCATTACATCTGTTGTCTTTTTAATAAGCTTCATTATCAGAGAGGCAATAGGCAGCAAATATACTCATTCCACGTGATATATATTATTTACATAGATTGTGTGAGGAAACTAACATTTACTGACTATATGATACAGAAACGACGTCCTAGGACATTGTTGTGTTGTTATTATTGTTATTTACATTTTAAAATGCTTTTATAATGACCTGTGTTATTTGTTTACCAGTTATTACATTCTCCGTTATGTGGCCGACAATGAAAAACAAAATAAAATACCACACCGTCGGAACAGTTCCAAAATCTAATAGACATGTCGAAATGTCAAAATCTAATCGACATGTCGAAATGTCAAAATCGATACCCCTTACACACATACATGACCCTCAATTTCCTGGCTTGATACGGGCATTTCAATGGAAACTAGTTTTATGGGTCGACAATTTCCATATTAGGGCCCGGGTGGCTCAGTGAGTTAGCTAGTTGGATTACTTAGCATATCATACAAGCCTATCACCAATACAGAGTGGTTCGCGCCCGGCTTTATTATTTACAAAAAGGGTGCCCTCGACTCGCAGCCGCAAGTGATAAAGTTTACCAGTTACTTGCCCATGATCAGTGGTTCTCTCCGGGTACTCAGGCTTCTTTCACCACTAAAGCTGGTCTCCATGATATAGCTGAAAGTGGCGCTAAGCACCAAAAATCAAATCAAATCAAATCTTAACCATCGTGTAAATATAAGGTGGTACATATGGCCATGTGAAGATACAACATGGAAACGATTGTCAGTTTTGAACCAAAATATAATTGCCATTACCATATTTCGTCATCATGGTGGTGTTCACCACGATTTGTTTTTCAGTATCATGAATCAGTTTTACAACGAAATGCATAACATATTATATTTTTGTCTATTGCTATTAGGGATCGTCATCCTCGTACGACTGTATGTTCGCAACAACTTGATGTAATAATGTATGTCAGTGATTTGTGGCGAGTCAAAAAACCAAACATTTTACTAAGATAATAAATGCTATCTGTAAGAATCAGACATTCCGTAATGCACGTTACAAGTGTCTCCTGTGTCTCATGGGGGGAGTGGGGGGATGGGGGATGGGGGGTGGTAGGGTGACGGTGTTTAATGTCACTTTCAACATTTTTTTCAGTTATATCTTTGTGGTCCGTTTTATATGCGGAGGAAACCGAAGTACCCGGAAAAAATCATCAACCTGACGCAAGTCATTGACAAACTTTATCACATAATCTTGTATCGAGTACACCTCGCCATGAGCCGGATTCGAACTCACAACGTTATGTTTTCTATCGTTACTGTCATATAGTAACAATGTGGTTTGAAACATTTACTGAGACAAGAGTGATCACTAATATATTACGCTTTCATTCCCTAGCTGCTTCGGCACTGACATGGTTTCTTAAGATATATTTGTTTAAATTGATAATTCCTGTATAATGTAAAGCATTAAAACTAAGGTCAGTCTCCCTCAGGTAACCTTAGGTGATATGTGACTGTCCTGTTTAGGCCATTTAGTTTACCTGCTCCCAAAACTTTTAAATTGGTTGGCATTCCAAATTTTAACTATAAGCGGACCTGCAGAAGGTTATTCCAGAAACACACCACGTGCTCAAAATTAGATATGTACACGTGTGTTCATTGACAGTATTTTGCTAAAAAGGAGTGTATGAGTGATTGTTGTTTAACGTCAACTCAGCATTTTTTCAGTTATATCATGGCGAGAACAAGTTAATTTTCAATGCGATGATGATGCTCGCTTTGTACTCTAACAGCATGTTGGATTTTCATAGTCATAGTCCGCGGGTAGACATGTCGCCCTACTCGGACACATTATCGTGATTCCGAGCCAACCATTCTTTGCTCTTTCTCCTTGATGTTGGATGCTTAGCGGAGAAGCAACACATACCAATTGCATTTTCTTTTGTTTGACCCGACCGGGGCTCGAACCCACTATCTACCGCACTTGAGGAGAACACGCTACCCATTACACCTCCGATCCGATTGTTGAAAATGGAAACGTGCTGATCACCATCCCATCTGTGCCATCTGTGATGTAAATGATAATATGATAAATGCCTTTTAGCAGAAATGATAATGAATTTCACAATATCAAATTTTAAAAGCCTAATAAAAAATTGATTTATTACAATAACACACATCAAATATGATTGATCGACCGAACATCGTTCTAGTAGAATTGTTATTGGATATTACAAAACCTAACTTAACATCTTCACATGTAGTCTATACAGCGTACGTTATCAACACTCAAAGGTAGGATATGTTGTTTTTGGTTGGTTTGGTTGGTGTATGGTGTTTAACGCCACTTAAACAATATTTCAGCTATATCATGTCGGTCAGTTGTATTGGTTGAGGAAACCGGAGCACCCAGAGAAAACCACCGACCTGTCGCAAGTCACTAACAAACTTCACATAATGTTGTATCGAGTAAACATCGCCATGAATGGGGTTCGAACTGACAACTTTGGTGGTGATAGGCACTGATTGCCAAGGTAATTGTAAATCAAACTATCATACGAACACGACCACGACGGTCCCTGTCGTTTTGGGGGACAGTTGGACCTGTTAAACGGTTTAACAGGTCCAACTGTCTGTCATTGAAAACGCCATATCCAACTTCCTAGTACAGAAAACATGTTCATTTGAATATTCTAATATAGATGCACACACTTGTCCTAATTATAAGAAAGGTGGAAATCATGTAGCGGCCAGTTAGGTCATCATTGTTGACGGTTGCCGATAACATCATCAAAATTATATAATGTATGCAGTTTGTTGTCCAATGTAGTATACTCACAGTTTGTTGTCCACTGTAGTATACTCAGTTTGTTGTCCACTTTAGTATACCCAGTGTGTTGTCCACTGTAGTATGCTCAGTTTGTTGTCCACTTTAGTATACTCAGTTTGTTGTCCACTTTAGTATACTCAGTTTGTTGTCCACTGTAGTATACTCAGTTTGTTGTCCACTGTAGTATACTCAGTTTGTTGTCCACTGTAGTATACTCAGTTTGCTGTCCACTGTAGTATACTCAGTTTGTTGTCCACTTTAGTATACTCACAGTGTGTTGTCCACTGTAGTATGCTCACAGTTTGTTGTCCACTTTAGTATACTCAGTTTGTTGTCCACTGTAGTATACTCAGTTTGCTCTCCACTGTAGTATACTCAGTTTGTTGTCCACTTTAGTATACTCACAGTGTGTTGTCCACTGTAGTATGCTCACAGTTTGCTGTCCACTTTAGTATACTCACAGTTTGTTGTCCACTATAGTATACTCACAGTTTGTTGTCCACTGTGGTGTGCTCACAGTTTGTTGTCCACTGTAGTATACTCACAGTTTGCTGTCCACTGTAGTATACTCACAGTTTGTTGTCCACTTTAGTATACTCAGTTTGCTGTCCACTTTAGTATACTCACAGTTTGTTGTCCACTGTAGTATACTCACAGTTTGCTGTCCACTTTAGTATACTCACAGTTTGTTGTCCAATGTAGTATACTCAGTTTGCTGTCCACTTTAGTATACTCACAGTTTGTTGTCCAATGTAGTATACTCACAGTTTGTTGTCCACTTTAGTATACTCACAGTTTGTTGTCCACTGTAGTATACTCACAGTTTGTTGTTCACTGTAGTATACTCACAGTTTGTTGTCCACTGTAGTATACTCAGTTTGTGTCCACTGTTGTATACTCAGTTTGTGTCCGCTGTAGTATACTCACAGTTTGTTGTCCACTGTAGTATACTCACAGTTTGTTGTTCACTGTAGTATACTCACAGTTTGTTGTCCACTGTAGTATACTCACAGTTTGTTGTCCACTGTAGTATACTCACAGTTTGTTGTTCACTGTAGTATACTCACAGTTTGTTGTCCACTGTAGTATACTCAGTTTGTGTCCACTGTTGTATACTCAGTTTGTGTCCGCTGTAGTATACTCACAGTTTGTTGTCCACTGTAGTATACTCACAGTTTGTTGTTCACTGTAGTATACTCACAGTTTGTTGTCCACTGTAGTATACTCACAGTTTGTTGTCCACTGTAGTATACTCACAGTTTGTTGTTCACTGTAGTATACTCACAGTTTGTTGTCCACTGTAGTATACTCACAGTTTGTTGTCCACTGTAGTATACTCACAGTTTGTTGTCCACTGTAGTATACTCACAGTTTGTTGTCCACTGTAGTATACTCACAGTTTGTTGTCCACTGTAGTATACTCACAGTTTGTTGTCCACTGTAGTATACTCACAGTTTGTTGTTCACTGTAGTATACTCACAGTTTGTTGTCCACTGTAGTATACTCACAGTTTGTTGTCCACTGTAGTATACTCACAGCTTGTTGTCCACTGTAGTATACTCAGTTTGTGTCCACTGTAGTATACTCACAGTTTGTTGTCCACTGTAGTATACTCAGTTTGTGTCCACTGTAGTATACTCACAGTGTGTTGTCCACTGTAGTATACGCACAGTGTGTTGTCCACTGTAGTATACTCACAGTTTGTGTCCACTGTTATATACTCAGTTTGTTGTCCACTGTAGTATACTCACAGTTTGTTGTCCACTGTAGTATACTCACAGTTTGTTGTCCACTGTAGTATACTCACAGTTTGTGTCCACTGTTATATACTCAGTTTGTTGTCCACTGTAGTATACTCACAGTTTGTTGTCCACTGTAGTATACTCACAGTTTGTTGTCCACTGTAGTATACTCAGTTTGTTGTCCACTGTAGTATACTCACAGTTTGTGTCCACTGTAGTATACTCAGTTTGCTGTCCACTTTAGTATACTCACAGTTTGTTGTCCACTGTAGTATACTCACAGTATGTTGTCCACTGTAGTATACTCAGTTTGCTGTCCACTGTAGTATACTCACAGTTTGTTGGCCACTGTAGTATACTCAGTTTGCTGTCCACTTTAGTATACTCACAGTTTGTTGTCCACTGTAGTATACTCACAGTTTGCTGTCCACTAGTATACTCACAGTATGTTGTCCACTGTAGTATACTCAGTTTGCTGTCCACTGTAGTATACTCACAGTTTGTTGGCCACTGTAGTATACTCACAATTTGCTGTCCACTGTAGTATACTCACAGTTTGTTGTTCACTGTAGTATACTCACAGTTTGTGTCCACTGTTATATACTCAGTTTGTTGTTCACTGTAGTATACTCACAGTTTGTTGTCCACTGTAGTATACTCACAGTTTGCTGTCCACTGTAGTATACTCACAGTTTGTTGTCCACTTTAGTATACTCAGTTTGCTGTCCACTTTAGTATACTCACAGTTTGTTGTCCACTGTAGTATACTCACAGTTTGCTGTCCACTTTAGTATACTCACAGTTTGTTGTCCAATGTAGTATACTCAGTTTGCTGTCCACTTTAGTATACTCACAGTTTGTTGTCCAATGTAGTATACTCACAGTTTGTTGTCCACTTTAGTATACTCACAGTTTGTTGTCCACTGTAGTATACTCACAGTTTGTTGTTCACTGTAGTATACTCACAGTTTGTTGTCCACTGTAGTATACTCAGTTTGTGTCCACTGTTGTATACTCAGTTTGTGTCCGCTGTAGTATACTCACAGTTTGTTGTCCACTGTAGTATACTCACAGTTTGTTGTTCACTGTAGTATACTCACAGTTTGTTGTCCACTGTAGTATACTCACAGTTTGTTGTCCACTGTAGTATACTCACAGCTTGTTGTCCACTGTAGTATACTCAGTTTGTGTCCACTGTAGTATACTCAGTTTGCTGTCCACTGTAGTATACTCACAGTTTGCTGTCCACTGTAGTATACTTACAGTTTGTTGTCCACTGTAGTATACTCACAGTTTGTTGATCTGAGTCTACAATGCACTTTTAAAACAGTCTTTTTCGGATTTTTTTTTAATGTGGAGAATTAACATGACGTGCGACAGATGATTGTCATATTACTGTTTTAATACAGTATGTAACTGTCTTTACATAATCGCATTATTATGTTCTTCTAAGGCTACGATCGTCTAAGACTCACCAATTTCTTTCTTGTGTTGACTTTGCAATCTATGAAAATGCATATTTGAAACCAAAAGAAACCATGATTAATTATATAGAACTGTGGTGTAGACATGGTACAACGTTAGATAACTCTTTATTCGTAGAGAGTAAAACTTGTAACAAACGTGTGTCAATTGGTACTCATGGTTTGAATACATTTCATACGAAGAGCCCAAGAACGATGGTCTTTCGATTGTTGTTAAGTTAGATAAATTCGGACAAATCCTAAAGTAGTGCACAGAGCCTAAGCTAACATTGTGTGTTTCATAAAACTGAATTGTACTTAATGCTGTTTGCAGTGTTTCGTTCCAGTCAGTTTGGTTTCATGTTATATGTTGGGCTCTCCACAGATCTTTAGAAGTCAATTTTGCCTGCTGGGTTCTCCATAGGCTGTTTCGATTAATTTCAAGCACTCCTTTCAAGTTTTTACAAATCGTGTTGTCTTCGAAGTCATTAGTTAACAGAGTACATTGCTCGCTTGGTTCTTCCCGGGTCGGGCGTCAAATAGCAAGTTCTACTTCGCAGGGTTCATCCCTGGGGTTTTGTCATTTCACTGCAAGTATGTACTACTACTCCACATGGTTAATTATAAATTGTCATAATCTAGAGATTGTAATGCCTGCTATGTCCTCCCCGGACTGTTTCTCTGTATTATTCTGAGGAGTTATCCCCAGAATCTGAAGTATAAGATATAATAGTAAGATTCCGTGTTTCAATTAACTATGAAATGAGTAGCCCTAAGTACCCAAAGAAATTATTCTATTATGTCTCCCCTTCGAACGAAGGGAGACATATTGTTTTAGTCTGATTTTTTCTTCTTCCGCTGCTTCTTCTTCTGCTTCTTCTCAGCGAAGCTTGTCCGGACCATAACTTTTTTGTCTTTCCAGATAGGTCCATTACATTTGGTATATGGGTGCATGACCATAAGGCGGTGTGTCGCGTACCGTAATGACCT
Organism: Bathymodiolus brooksi; assembly: GCA_963680875.1. Taxonomy (NCBI): domain Eukaryota; kingdom Metazoa; phylum Mollusca; class Bivalvia; order Mytilida; family Modiolidae; genus Bathymodiolus; species Bathymodiolus brooksi. The sequence goes on from OY804585.1 coordinate 34,206,666, forward strand.
TTGTTGGATCTTGACCTTTGACCTCAAGGTCAAATAATTATTTTTTAAATAGTATTTTCTTGTCCGGGAAATAACATTTTTGTTTTTCGAGATAGGTCAATGATATTTGGTATGTGGGTGCATGACCATAAGGCAGTGTGTCGCGTACCGTAATGACCTTTGTTGAACCTTGACCTTTGACCTGAAGGTCAAATAATTGTTTTTTAAATAGTATTTATTTGGTATGTGGGTACATGACCATAAGGAGGTGTGTCGCGTACCGTAATGACCTTTGTGAGACCTTGACCTTTGACCACAAGGTCAAATAATTGTTTTTTTAAATAGTATTTTCTTGTCCGGGCCATAACATTTTTGTCTTTTGAGATAGGTCAATGATATTTGGTATGTGGGTGCATGACCATAAGGCGGTGTGTCGCGTATATGTCAAAAATATTTTTTTTTATCAATGTGTGACGTAAAAGTGTCTGACATTTACTTCACTGAATATGGTACTGCTTTGACGACTGTTTTACCTATTTTGTTCCTGTATTTAAATACTGTTATAGCGACAGCCGGAACCTTTGAACCGTAATGAGAGCGGGAGGTTTGGCGCTTTATAAATGCCTGTACCAAGTCAGGGTCATTACGGTTTTCACAGTTTTCCAGTTGTTGACTGATTTTGTCTGTTTATATAATTATGAGTTTTTACTTTCCCTTTGTAAGATTGTTCGGAGTTCGGTAATTTTGTTATTACCCTTATCATAATGACCTTCGTGGGACCTTGACCTTTGATCTCAATGTCAAATAATTGTTTTTTAAATAGTATCATTCAACTCATAATATGTAACTTGTTGTTGTACAGATGGATGCATTAAGGGGAGACATAGTTTTTAGGTTTCTAAAACAGTTCTTCCTAGTTTTTATTTTTTATGCTATGATATTTTATATCTAAGTATATGTGTATACATGGAATGTTAAAAGTACATGTAGCTATTATCGAGAGTTGGTTCATCTTTACATAACACTGATTAGGTGTTGGATCAAAGGAAGTACTGGGTCATTTGTTCATACATCATAATATTAATATAGATAAGATAAGATAAGATAAGATAAGATAAGATAAGATAAGATAAGATAAGATAAGATAATAAGTTTATTTGAGTGTCACATATTGATCTGAATACAATATACTTACAGTACATCAAATTGGTGCGTTCAACTTATTCCAACATTTTAATAAAAAGGTGAGTGTTGACATAGGTTGAATATGTTAAATATTATATAAACATGACAGATGTTGCATAAACAGATTTGCAGAATTATTCAGATATTTTACTCTTGAGATCTACATTTCCAAATTCAGTTAACTTGCAATAAAATGAAAAACAAAAAATACCATACTGTCGGAAAAGTTCAAAACTCCTGAAGCAAAATCGATACCCCTAACTCACAAATGCATGACCATCATTTACCTGGCTTGGTACAGGTACTTCAATAAAAGGTGACGGGTTTAATCTAGTTTTATGGGCCTAAGCCTCCCCTCTTAGCGATATGATGAGGTCGTGCAAGTGCTTTCCACATGCCTCACATATAACCAGGCGAACAGCATTAATAAAAAAGAAAGCTATAATTGTGAACAGTATACACAATAAATCTTCGTGAGACGAAGTTGTCATATGTATAATATTAGGTTTATTTAAGGAAGCCGATGGCCTCAGTCATTATTTGAATATTAGATAGTACACAAAGCCACCGTAAAACATAATAGTGAAACAATAGTCAAGTTTGAACTAAAATCTAATTGGCAGTACCATCTCTCGTCATATGTGCTCAACTTACACAATACCTTTCAACAAGCCGCTGATATCTTCCGAAAAACGTTTTCAAAGATAAGATAAGACAATTCTTTAAAAAAAAATGATTTTAGTACTCTGACAACAAACTCCTAGCTCGAGCGTAGCGTTGTGAAATTTAAACTCAATATGCGGGAGCGGTTGTTATATTACTATCAAGGTAAATTTCATACGGCAAAATTGAGGTCGCCTCTTTTGTTATAAAGTCTGGTAGAAAGTTGACCATGTGTGTCTAATTTGAAGTCCTGTCAAGAAATAAGACAGAATCAAATGTTCCTGTTGTATCCTTTATCTCAATTATATTCAAGTAATTTTATACCTTATGATAAAAATTGGAGCAATCTGATACATTTCAAAATAGGAACAATCTAAAAACTATTCCTGTCACGTTTAGTTTATAATGGATTAATTTTAGAGACGATCTGTTAATTATTGTTTTCTTCAATATGCCTTATTCCCGTAATCGACATAATATAGATTTGACCGACAACCCGGGAATATGCTTAAGAGCTCCTAATTACTTAGTATGCCCTTTAGTTAAAATAAATCAGCAAATTTTGTCTGAATAATACCACTTTAAGGATTTTAAATTTTTAGTAACGATTGCCATCTTGGATAGTTAGGAACAATTGAATGCTGTTTGGAATGGGTACCCTGTAAGGGATATTCTTGCAAATATTTGGTGTATATTGATCGAGTAATTTCAGAGAAGCAATTTTAATAATTTTGTCTTATTTACTAAATATGCTGTATATCTGCTATCAGATAGTTAAATAGCTTCTAATGATGCCATTTTCACAATTTTGTGTTGATTCTTACTTTGGCCAAATTAAGAATTGTCTATTTCAGTAACGACGGCTTGAATAGAATTCGGCTTATCAAATACCAGTTAGAATGCAAAGTTTGATTCACATTGTCCCAGTGGTTTCACAGGGGAAGGAGCACATGTAAAAAGCTACTAGATTACGATGCTGAATGCTGGAAATGAGCTCACCCATGTTTTAATCTAGGCGAGCAAAAATATGTTATTTATTTTTTTGCGTGCGATTTTGAATTGGATGTCTTAATATTGATAAAATAATTTATTCATTTGAGCAAATATCAGGCAATTAGTAACCACGTGAGCCAAAGCAGTGACTCAATTGAGCCTCTGGCTTTGATATTGTATAACTTGATCTACTTTGAAGATAGTAGGAAGAGTTTGAAGATGCCAAAGGGGTAATCAGAACCCGTACATTTGTAAATCGAAGGCCAGGCAACACAATGGCCAAAAGAAAAAGGGAAAACAATGATCTATAAGACATACACATAAAACTAAAGATCGAGTAACACGAATCCCACCAAAAACCGGGGTGAACTCATGTGTAAGCAGTACCTGCTACACTAGTGACACCCGTCGTCTTATTCATATGGACAACATGATGAAATTATAAAAACTAATTTCGTTTTAACTTTTCTGTGATATTACTATGACTGGTCGTGCGTTCCCGTGTGCATATTGAAACAAGATTACTGTGCGCCAGCTGGGCTAACAAAAAACATATTCGTTGCTTTCATGTTATTTTATGCAACCATTGAGACGTAAGGAAAACAATTCTTTTTACATATATGCCAACCAAAAGGAAATATCATGCTAAATGAAGTATGGAAACAATCGAAAAATCGATTTTTTTCTATAATTATCCTTCCTACGTGGCGATAATACATTAAATTTCATTGTTGAAATTAAATTTCTGAGGTAAGTTTTTTTCTCTACTGTAGTTAATTGTCCATTAATTGTATATAATTTATATTCGATATTGTTAGTTGTAAATAAAAAGAAATCGACGATATAACCAAACAGAACAATGCAACCTCCCTTCGCCCCCTCAATCAAGAAGGCAAACACAAACAACAACACCCCCCCCACCAGTGGAATAATTTAACACTGAAAAAGCAAAACGTACCGGTATCAGTGGTTCCAAACTTTCTTTAACTTATTTGGCTTTCCAATCTTTTGACTATGAGCATAATGTTATTCCAGAAACGTGTCGTTCTAACTAATTTAGATATCTACATTCTACCCCTCCAAAGATTCGCTTTATCTAACAACACGAAGAAATGATTGAATAAACGAGGTCAGTTAATATTCCTCATTAACTGACAACAAACTAAAGAAGTACAATAAAAAAAGACCTATATTAATTCCTATATTTAACATCAAGTAGTCATAAATAGCCACAATTAGTATCCCCGGGTGTAGAAATATGACCCGATTTCTAAATTGGGTGGATACAGATCCGGTGTCTGTGTATTCCAAATTTAATACAAACCCACGCTTAGGACGGTATGTAAATGATTTCTTCGTGTTAAGCTCATAGCATATAAAAGCCAACTTGCAGTTTGTTGTTGGGGATCTTTAGTTGGTAGTTGCACGGAAAATTTTTACAATCCTATGCATTTTATCAACTACTTTCACTATGGCAATCTAAAATTTTGCCCATAGACCCATTAAATTCTCATATTCTTGCCTGTGAGTTTTTATTTACGCTACATTTTAACTTGTAAGAAAATCAAATGCGGACTAATCCAAGATAATATAGAGTGTACAAAAAAATTGATTGGTTTTGCATAAAAACACCAAATGAACCTAATCTACCAAGAACCAGATGAATTATGTATTATAAACGATGAAGTTATAAATATATTTAAATGAAACAGGTGGTACGAATGCTTTACAGGCTAAAATGACCAAAAATAAATACTTCCGGTTGTTGACCTATTCAGTTTTGTTTTTGATGATACCACAAAAGGGTCCTGTTGGAAGTTGTTTTGAAGAAATCCTGTTCATAAAGGGGCACTTTTCTACAGAACTATCTAATTATTACTTATATAATTAAGCAAAACCCAATGTTCTATATTCTTCTTTTTGGAGATGATACACAAGAACTACTCGGCCCCCTAGAACCTTTACGTAGTAAATACTCGTATAGTGTTTTTATTTCCTTCCAATTCAGTGCGTTATATTGTGGGTGTGACAAAACAGTCCAAATACCACATATTGTACATCTTACATAGAAAGCATGAAAAGTTTGAAGATACCAAAGGGGTCTTCAGAAGAGTAAACGGAAGATAGAGAAACAATACGATAGTCAAAACAAAAAGGACAAAAATTGATCTACAAAACGCTACACAGAAAACTAAATATTGAGAAACACGAACCCCACTGAAAACCGGGGTGGATTCATATGTTCAGAGGAGTTATGCAAACAGACAATATATTACATATATTAAGCTACACATAAGACCATTAATAATAACTGTTTTATTATTATATATGCCATCAAAGGTTAAAAGACAAGGTTCTGTTAACATTGTTATTATCTATAAATAGAATAAATTACCAATGCTTGACCCCATCATTCATTTATTTCACATTTAATACTGTTACAAATTTACTTGGAATTTTCCCTCTACACGTATTTTCAGGCTTTTCCTTTTTCATGATTTTTAAGTAAAGTAACACGACAGATGCAACCAATGAAGCAGGCACTGTTTATCCTTCCGGAATAACTGGATTCACCTTGGGTTTTTTTATCTGTGAGGTTCGCGTTGCCCAATCATAAGTTTTATAAATAGTCTTTCTGTCCTTTTTCTTTAAACAATTCTATTTTCTGTCCTTCGAATTACGGTTTCGGATTACACCTTTGGTATCTTCCATTTTTTCTTAGTACGGTCCAACCTGACTTATATGACATTTAAAAATAGCATTGAAATAGGATCACATAAGACAGGTTGTCACTTAATACAGGTTTAATTAATATGAAATGCACTGTGAAGTGAAATTAAAATTAAGGTCACATAATACATACAAGTTGTTACTTAACCGGATTGACTGTAGTTCTTTTCACCCTTACACAATTTTAAGCCAATAGATGCGTGTCCATTACGATACTTAATTCAGACAGTATGTCTGTTGAGTTCACTTAAAAAATAAATATCATCATAAGCGCATTTAGGAAATTCATGTAAATAGATCATATTTACACGTTCACAGAAAGTTCGATCACATTAGTCTTGTTAATATGTTAGGGGATTTGAAAGCATCTATAAATTGAATATTAAAGTCGTCTAAACAAATATTTACCTACAAAAGTGTTAAAAATACATGTTTTCTTTTGATTAATTTGTAACATTCGTACAGTATTAGGGGCCCGGGTGGCTCAATGAGTTAGGTCGTTGAATTTAACAACTCATACAAGCCTATCACCAAAACGGCGTGGGTTCGCGCCCAGCTTTGTAAATTACAAAAAATGGTGCACTTGACTCGCAGCCGCAAGTGATAAAGTTTACCAGTTGCTTGCCCAGGGTCGGTGGTTCTCTCCGGGTACTCCGGCTTCCTCCACCCATAAAACTGATCGCCATGATATAGCTGAAATATTGCTGAAAGTGGCGTTAAACACCAAAATTCAAATTCAAATTAGTACAGTATTTCATTTTAGTCCAAAAGATCATAACAGACCGAGTTGTTAAGATTGTTAAATTCTGAACACTAGTCTAACACCACTGATTTCTATTTACAGCAAATGTTAACTTGTCCAGACACATCTGAGGCTTTTATCTACCAACATAAATCTTAAGATTTTCCGTTATCAGTTTCACGAAGTCGAAGCAATTTTCAATAACGTTTAATATGCCAATAAAGTATGTCGCTTAAATTAAAATAAACTTATGAACTTGAATGGATACTAATAAGGAAACATTATTATCATTCCATTTATTTATTTTTTATTTCACAAAATTCTAGTTCTCTCGTACGTGTCTTCTCATAAGAAATGGCTGCTTGATTTTTTTTTTTTTTTTTTTTTTTTTAACAAATTTTCAGATTTCTATTCTTCTCATCAGAAACAGTTAGCGGATATGTTTGCTTTTTATAATAACAGTTTTCTCGTTGTTTTAAGTTCAATCTTATGTAGTAAATAATAGTTGAGTATCTAAAATTTTCGGGAAGTCTAGAGTGATTCGACAATGATATCCGTTATCTGCTTTATTATTTTTATTATCTGTCGATGATATGGCTTTAAGAATGCAAAGTAATAAAGACATGAAAGGCATTACTATTCAAATATATGAAAAACATCATAGTATAAAAAAATTTGCAATTTGCCAACGATACTACGCTTTTTATTAGTTTAAAGGAAAAAATTTCATTTGCTCTTAATGCAATTGAGATTTTGGGATGGTTATCTGGTTTAATGTTAAACAGAAATAAAACACAGGAGATGTGGATACGAATATTAAAAAAAAACCTGTAAAGATGAAATAGAAGGCATCAAATGAGAATACAAACACATAAAGACGTTGGGTATATTGGAAAAGAAGAATGTCACCATCAACGGAAATATATTAATAAATACAATTGCTGATCTTACCAACATTTACATCCCTGGTAGCTCTGACAGTGTGATATTGTTTGTTTTACATCCCTGGTAGTTCCCACAGTGTGATATTGTTGGTTTTACATCCCTGGTAGTTCCCATAGTGTGATATTGTTTGTTTTACATCTCTGGTAGTTCTGACAGTGTGATATTGTTGGTTTTACATCTCTGGTAGTTCTGACAGTGTGATATTGTTTGTTTTACATCTCTGGTAGTTCTGACAGTGTGATATTGTTTGTTTTACATCTCTGGTAGTTCTGACAGTGTGATATTGTTTGTTTTACATCTCTGGTAGTTCTGACAGTGTGATATTGTTGGTTTCACATCCCTGGTAGCTCTGACAGTGTGATATTGTTTGTTTTCCATTTTATTGATAGCAAATTCGTCCTCAGTACTAGAAAAAATGTAAGAACGAAATAGAATCGTGCTGTTTCAAATAAATTTGGACGGGAAAATCTGGAAAAGTTAACAGAGGCATAACAATAGACAAATATGAAAAGGGGGTTTAAACATGGTAGATATATATATATATATCTATTTTCAGTCATTAAAAACATCATGGGTGTCAATATTGACAAATACTGATTTTTACAAACTGGTATGTCATGCCATTTAAATATTCTAACAACTTGGGTATAGATTGATTAATATGAACATTGATGATATATATATAAAAAACAATCTAAACCTTAATACTTGCTGGCGTTCTATAATGATAAAATCATGTGCTGAGTAAAACATGTTATCAATTATCAAAATCTAAACATGTTGCTTATTATAGAAAACAACTGATCTTAAAGGGATATTGTCTACCAGCTGCGTAATTTTTTCATACCCAAAATTATTGTCGATTTCCGTACTGACCTTCATAAAATGAAGATTAACACCGAGTTATGTTGCAAAAGATACGATTTATTGACAAAAAGACCCAAAAAAGAATTATTGTCCGGATGACAATATTCAAATCTATTCATATGGCCTTCTATGCGAACACGTCTTGAGCATGCGCACTGTTTAGAAACAATAAACAACGTGTGGTTCTTGGGCAAAAGAGAAACTGTCAACGCGTGGAAGAAAGCGGACTTTGACGGATTCAGAGATAAAGAGGAATAGAAGTGAGGTATCTTCCAAATGGAACAAATGCAGGATATATGTAGGGGATCAGTTGGACCGTTGCCGTTGGATGGAGCGAACTCAAGGAAGTGCTTGATTATTGTTGATAGGTAAGCCGAGCATGTTGCCTTCTTTTCTCAATCGTTTTTCATATTTTATGAATTTATGATGATGCCTATGATCATTTTCGGTAGATATTAATCAATATATGTAATTTTGCACCTGGCAACAGCAAATTATTGTCAATGAGTAGCATAAAACGGCCGTATTTGCGAGGTAAACAAACACAAATTTTAAGAGGCCAGCAAAGGGGAAATGGGAGTGCAAAAATGATATCAATGACAATGCAGTTTATTATTATCAATTTAAAAAGAAATATCGAATCAATTCATTTTTAATGCAAGAATTAAAACTGTACATGGCTTAATGAAAACCCTATAAAGTTCTTTTTATTCAAGCAAATTTATTTCTTTGATATACAACATATAATTAGGCTTTTAATTTTATCAAATTTCAACAACTTGGACAAGAAACTTAGTGTTGGGAACCAAAAGTATATACCTTACTTTCTGCGAATTATCACTATAATGGAAAATCAGTATGTATTTTTCAAATAAAAGCTTTCTATTTAAAGAAGCTTCATTTCAATTGCACTTTTAGTTTGGATCCTGTAAGTATAATATATAATTATAAACAAGGTTTTGAAGAAATGATATGAATATCAATTGAAATTTTCAAGTTTCAGAACTTTTTTATATATGACTACAAAATTTTACTGAAAATTTCAGAAATGTCCTAAAATGCATATTTTAGACCATGGCTAAATGAAAATCATTTTAATTCCTTTATGCAAACAAGTTCATATCTTGGGTACTGGAAATACATTACATAAATAAGGTTAAAAGTACTTTCAACAAGTTTGAACATAACACTTTGTTATGGGAGCCAAAATTATATCTTCCTGTCTGTGAATTATTACCATAGTGGAAAATCTGTATGTATCTTTTATATAAAAAGCTTTCCATTTAAATAAGTGTCATTTCAGTACCATTTTTAGTTTGGATCCTGTAAGTATGATACATAAACAAGGTTTTTAAAAAATAATATGAAGATCCATAGAAATTTGCAAGTTTCAGAAACTTTTCTATATATGTGACTATAAAATTTTACTGAAATGTCCTGAACTGCATATTTTAGACTATGACTAAATGAAAATCGTTTTCAATTTCCTTATGCAAACCAAGTTTATTTCTTGACTATTCTAAAAACATTACATTAACTAGTTTTTTACTACATTTCAACAATTTTGGACATAATTTTTAGTTCAGGGAGCCAAAATTATACTTTACTATCTTAGAATTATCAACATAGACATGATAGAGGGAAATCAATATGTATTTTTCATATAAAGGCTTTCTATTTAAAGAATTGTCATTTGAACTGCTTTTTATCCCCTCGCCAACGAAGTTGCGAAGGGATATAGTAACGCTACCGTCCGTCCGTCACATCCTTGTGAACACTCTAGAATCAACATCCTTCAATGGATTTTGACCAAACGTGGTACATACTTAGTCCTTAAGAGAATTTGAAACCCTATTGATTTTCAAGGTCAAAGGTCAAGGTCACAGGGTCAAATTTTTACCGCGTAACATCCTTGTGAACACTAGAATCAACATCCTTCAATGGATTTTTGACAAAACTTGGTACATACCTAGTCCTTAAGATAGCCGAAACCCTATTGATTTTCAAGGTCATAGCCTTATAGGTCAAAGGTCAAGATAACCGGGTCAAAATTTTACCGCGTAACAGTCGGAAAGCAAACCCATGATTTGACGGTTATAGCTAGTGATTCTAAAACCACGCAGTCAGGGGGCGATAACCGTAAAACATTCCCGCTAGGTGCCGCTTTACAAGTCCCGCAAAATTTTTCTTTCGCGCCGTTGTAGGATAAACGTGAAATAAAGTATTAAATAGACAAAATTGTGATAGAAACGTGATTTCTATAAAATATATATATATTTGTTGCAATGACTGGCTATATCAGACAAGCGACCGAGGTTTATATTAGTCAAAAACGTGTTTCGAATCGTGCATTCTAGAATGTGTAAAAACACGAGGTTCGGTTTGTTTACATTTTGCGGCCAATGAAAAAGCTGACACAATTCTATATTAGGACATAAAATTGATGATACAGGAGTGATATAGCATCATCAACCAATAGTAAATGCTCTCTCAACTGGAAATTCCGTCACCCTGAATGAAAATCATTCCTGAAAGAAAATTCGACGAGGCATATTTTTTTTAATTTTCGCCTTGTTTTAGTGTAAAATTTGCCCATTTTGGTGAACCTTTCTCCCCCAAAACACCCATGTAGTCTATATATGTCTGCCTTTTATTAGATTTATTAATATCTTTATATTCTAACCGAAAGTTTACAAGAAAACTGCATTGTTTACATCAGATTATGCCCTTTTCCCCCGTCTCGTCAATACACTTTGTTTAGACTCCTTTCCCGTTTGCTGTCAGTTAATCTTGTACATATCTAATGTGGCGATTATTTCAAAGGCAATTAGTTTATCAAATATATTTAGGAATGCTGACAAGTTTTACCTGATTTTCTTCTGCAAATGAATTATGAATTTATGTGTAACAGGTATACAATTATTGAATGAATGTGACTCTGAAAACAAAAACCAGCCAGTGTGTGTGTTATAAATAGAAAGTAGGCTAAATTTGTTATCTGTATGTAACTGCATATATGATATTTAATTGATTAAACAACTGTATTTTGCAAGACTGTGATTTTACCATAGTTGACTAGTAGTAGTAATGCCCCAAAAAAACCTTAACTGTTCTGAAGCCCAAAGTGGCAGGGACCCTCGACCCTGTGTTGATTGTCTGCAGGCAAAGCCATTTTATGCCTTACATGTTATAACAATTTTAACAAATTTGTGAGGTCTGATGATTCTCTAAATGAACTTTCAAAAACTGATGACTACCAGTTAACTAAATGTTTTCACAGTTTGATCAGGTGGAATATTGCAATGTAGACTCTGACAATCTTGACCGTTACTGTTTTATCCTGTTTTAGAATTTGTAGTCAGTGACTTTTTATCCAACAAAGCTTTATTGTTGCCAGATTTGTACAAAAAATTTGAAGATTTAGTTGACAAAACAGCTTTAATTAAATCACTGAAAGAACCAGAAGACAAAATTGGTGAACCCTCTCCCATTAGAGGCAATAAATTCTCCCAATTAAGTTTGGAAGATTTCAAGGAAACGGGTGATGAATCCTTTGCATGGGAAAGTTTCGAGAAGAAATTGTCAGCTTACAGTTTTCTGAAATATTTGGTACAGGAAAATGATATACATTTCATTTTCTGAAACTGACACTGAAAAATCTGAGTTTTGTTCAATTGAAGTTTTAGATGAGACAGCAGATTCAAAAGCCACAGTTTTGAAAACTTTGAATATTCTTCACAAAAAGTTTCAGATTGGGATAAAGCTTCAGTATCAAGTTGTTGTTGGGGACAGGAAATCTAATGACCACTTAATAATATTAAAATCAGAATATGGAGGTTCATTAAGCTGGGTTTTGCCATATTATGGAGACTGGCACATACTTTTTTTTAATCTCATTTTCTATTAAATTAATAATTCATTGTACTTAGGATTTGTTCAACTTTCATAAAAATTTATGGACTTTTTACTCTGTTAATAGTTTATGGAAAAGAAATACACTTGAAAACTAATATGTACAGTCATCTGTCAAAAGTATTGGGAAATGTAAAAAATATCCCTATATAATCAACCAAAACCATATTTTTTGGTCATTTCTGGATAGATTGTAACAAATTTTACACCAAAACATTCGGAATTGTCTATATTTTGTTTGTTTATTTGCTCAAATCTTTATACGAGTGGTTTTTATTTGTACATAATTTGTCCATGATTGTTAATTTTTAGGATTTATTTTTAGTTGAAATGTATAGGAAAATCAAAATCAATTTTTATTTGTTGTGTTTAAATTATGTACAAATAAAAATAACTTATAACAACATAATGAGTAAATAAACAATCAAAACATTGACAATTCTGAATGTTTTGGTGTAAAATTTGTTAAAATCTATCCAGAAATTACTTCACAATATTTTTTTGAAAAAATATGGTTTTGGTTGATTATATAGGGATTTTTTTTTACATTTCCCAATACTTTTGACAGATGACTATATACATTTTCTTTAAATATTTATACATTTTTTTTTTATCTTTATATTGAATTTTATTTTCATGCCTAGAAAAAAATTACACGAGTTCTGTTCATGATTCATCAAAAGGATATAGAAATGTTTTTTCTTGAATTGCTAGAATAAAATCGGTGGACCTGTAAATTTCAGTCGCCTATCCTTTCTTTTGGGGATAGGAGACCATATATAAATGTTTGTATATTTCAAAATTTGTTGTTAATTATATGCATATGCTATTACAATAGCAGCCTGCATCGGCATTAACATTTGTGCACAGCGTGTTTTTAAGTCATTAGGTTAGTTCTAAATTTATTTTTAGAAATACGGAAATTCATACGGAGTTATCTTTCTTGACTGACAATTTTTCTGAATCTGAATAATTTTCGGCACTAAAAGCTGACAGAAACTCTTATTAATGAATAAAAAGGTGTACCAGAGAAACATTTCGTTAAATAAATATATAACCTAGCGCAGTGTGAAGTTTGGGAATGTCATTCTATTGCAAACTTAATATATTTGCATTTTATTTCAATGCGATGGTACGGAGTTATCTTTCTTGGCCGACAATTTTTCGGTACTAAAAGCTGACACAATTTTTTATTAATGAATAAAAACGTGTACCAGAGAAACATTTCGTTAAATAAATATATAACTTAGCGCAGTGTGAAGTTTGGGAATGTCACTATACTGCAAACTTAATATATTTGCATTTTATTCCAATGCGATGGCAACATTCCATCGAGGGGGTCACCCTCTAAATCATCAAAATTTTAATAATAATCTCCCGTTTTAAGTTTGGAAGTAATTATTGCTGAAAAGAAAACAATATAAGACGTTTCGATATTTTCTACGGTATAAATAAACGAGGTCTTTGTTCTACAATTTTCCATGATTTTCATGACCGACGAAAATGTCAACATTTTCAAATGAGAATCACGTGACCCGTGGTTTTACCAGCGACGCCATTAATGAGTTTGCTTTCCGACTGTAACATCCTTGTGAACACTCTAGAATCAACATCCTTCAATGGATTTTGACCAAGCTTGGTACATACTTAGTCCTTAAGAGAATCTGGAACCCTATTGATTTTCAAAGTCAAAGGTCAAGGTCACCAGGTCAAATTTTTAGGCGAGGGGATATGCCACACTTTGCCCTTGTTTAGTTTGGATCTTGTAAGTATGATTAATAAACAAGATTTTTAAGAAATAATGTGAAGATCCATAGCAATTTGCATGTTTCACAGTGTGTGAATTTAACAGTAGACCGATGGCCCATGTCTGTGTTAAAATCATGCAGGTTTTTGTAAAATTATCTAAATTTTTTAGGCAAATTACTACTAAAACTGGTAATTTCAGACAAATGTGATTTTGTAGTGATTGATATTTGTACTTTTGATTTAGATATTCTGACCAAGGTAATTCTAGAGTAGAAGAAATGAGCAGCCATCACATTTCAACGAAACGGATGAAACTGGAGAAATCGAGTTCATTTGTGAACCCATTTGAGTATGTTCATTTTGTTAAAGATTAGACATACATGTATTCTACATTATGTTTATAGGTAACATTGTCAATATTGTTCAACACAGTCACTTGTATAACAGTTTCCTATTAATTATTGTGGCTTGCATAGTGATACTACTAGTAGCTATATTATATAGGGATCATGTTGGCTTCTGCGTCATCGTTACATTTTCATCAATCCACAAGCTGAAATGGCCAGTCCCCCTTAGCTACTTACGGGAATGAAACCAAACTGGGACAGAATTGACGCACGTCTGGTGCACCAAATTTTTTCCTGGAACTTTGATGTAATTTTGTCTCTTTATATTGTGTTGTGTAGATGTGTGCTGCATAGATGTATAAAGATTTAATATTATTTTGAAAAGCTTTTTCGTTATACAGCTGCACATCAGAACCATATAGCAAAATTTGTTTCGATATTATACACATACACTGTAATAAACAATTATTTTTTATTCTTACAGTCTCTCAATAGATATTACTGAAGAGGGCAGTGATGTTGGTGATGATTCTGACGATGGAGATTTTGAACCTAGCCTCAACTTCACTCTAAGGTTTGTCATGTTAATTTCATGTTTCAGTTGTAACTTACATACTTGAAATTTTGTCCTAATAACAGAACCATGAATGATCATATGTCATAGGAGCTTTATTATACCCCCGCTCCACTGGAAAGGGGGAGGTATACTGTTTTACCTCTGTCCGTCCGTTTGTCCCAAGATGTTCATAACATTTTTCTCAGTAATTATTTATGGCAGCAATCTGATATTTGATCATAGGCTTCAGAAGGGTCAATCGAAAGTCGCAAACCTGCTGCGTTGTCCATGGTCAAGTCTGGTAGAAGTCCCATCCGATGAAGGGAAAGACATCAACAACAAATGAAGATCAGGTCTGATTTGGGTAACAGACACCCTGTAACCATTGACCAGCTCGTGATGCCTGCCATAGAACTTCTTGAGGGATGACCACAACCTAAAATCTGTCTACAAATCACTCAAATCCTTCATAAAGTGGACTTGTAATGATATGTTTAGTTGCTCATTCACTATACATTCGAGATATTCATCTTGAATTGAAAGTTAGGGCTCCATAGATCATAATCTCTATTGTTTTATTCTTGTGAATTACATTGTATGTATTTTTCTACTTCAGGTGGCAGAGAAGTTACAACAAAAAGACAGCTAGATGGTCTGTGCAGCCTGTTAAAGCTGACAAGTCATATTCCTATGTTCCAAGACTATTAAGGGTCATCATTTGTATGAGACTGCAAGATAATGAAGGAATGAATTAACGTGTGCAGTTGGAAGTAGATGATCCCAGAAGAATCTCGGTCCATCTTGCACCAATTCCACAACCTCCAACTCGGGATGATATTGTAGCATCTCAGAAATCCAGATTTGAAGACCAAGACAAAACAATTGACTATATTGTCGCATAAAATAAATTTAGATTGTCACTCTTTGTTTTACCTGGTCTGACAGAAGTTCTGCACATTTAGAGCAGAAAATTACCCAAGTCAGGATAATGGGCATTACAAATTGTCCAATGCACAATAATGATAGCACTCAGTGTGTTGGTCTAGTTAGTACAAACCAGGACAACTTTTTAGGACCTCACAAGAAACATTTCTGCCAAGTTTGGTTAAATTCTGTTCGGTTGTTCTCAAGAAGAAGATGAAAATGTTGTTTCCCATAGGGTTTCAATGTAAACTTTGACCTCCGCTGGTGGCTATTTTGAATTTTCAAATGGCGCAAACAGTAACAACACATGTTAAAGACATTCATAGGAACATATATACCAGATTTCAATTCAATCCCTTCAGCGGTTCTTGAGAAGAAGTTTCTTGAAAATCGACCAATCAGAATTTTCAAAGTCACATGGTGGCCATGTTTTTTGACGAATCTGCACAAAAGTAACAACTCGTGTGTAGGACCTCATAGAAAACATCTCTGCCAAGTTTGGTTTTGAATTATATAAAAGACTGTCAGTCCATTTTAGAAGAAGTTGTCAGTGCTGATAGAACAAAAAATAATAATAAGATGGCAAAACTTTCAAATTAAATTTACAATTCCAACTGACCAACTTGTGAAATTAACAACTCATTATGGTTGATTTATTTTTTATTTTTGGTGTTTTAACACCACTTTCAGCAATATTTCAGCTATATCATGGCGACCAGTTTTAGTGGTGGAGGAAACCAGAGTACCCAAACAACCACCGACCATAGGGAAGCAAGTGGTAAACTTTATCATTAGGGTATATGGGATAAAATACAAAATATTTCATGAACAAGTTTTAATTAAATCGTCTAGGAATGAAACCCTTGTATTGTCCATATAGATCAGGATATTTGTCCCTAATTTTCCAAGTACAACAGCTTGGGATCACACGTCTGACCCCAGCTCCAAGTCGGCCATGTGCCCAAATGGTATACTGGCGGTAGGCTGCATACCTATTGGATCTGTTGTAATCCTCGTCATGGGGCATTACTACAAGTTCCTCTCGAAACATTCTAGCAACCCCCAACACTTCCTCATCAAGGACAATCCGATCAAAGTCCTGTAATAAAGACAAGAGATTTAATAAAAACAGAGTAAAGACAGATGGTTCTACATTCATCTAGAAAAATGAGCTTTATTTAAAAAAGAAATATAATTCATTATAAGTGAAATAATTTGCACAAATTCAGTTTAGAGAAATAAAAAAGTCTTATTTTGGAAGGAAAGATTTTCTCGTGGGACTTTCTTATGACCACAGTTTTATTTCCTTTTTTTGTTGGTATATGGGAGAACCATTTTGGTCTTGCAAATTTTTTTTTATCAATTTACCCCTCAAGCTATTCAATTTTAATTTTATGGTTTTTTTCCTAAAAATTATTTTGATTCTGAATCTTGAAGAAAAAAATTTGGCTGGACAGGAGAAAAAAATATATTCCGACTTGACATTTTCACAGTATAATCATATACTTGCCATTTTCACAGTATAATCGTATACAAAATTTTGAAGAAAAAAAAATTATTCCAGCACTTCGCCAATCCAATTAAAATTAGATCTACGCACTTGCTCCCTATTTTAGATCTAATTATACCCCCGCTCCCCGAAGGGGGAGGGGGGTATACTGTTTTACCTCTGTCCGTCCGTCCTTCCAAAATATTTTTCGTCACATTTTTCTCAGCAACTATTGATGGCAGAAATCTGATATTTGGTCACAAGCTTCACATAGGTATGCCATATCGTGGGAAGCGTTTTTGGAACCATCAGATTCCTACTTCCTGTTTGCCGACTTAGTTGGTTTTTATCCACATTGAACATATATGCACATTTTTCTCAACAACTATTGATGGCAGAAATCTGGTATTTTGTCACAAGCTTCAAATAGGTACCCCATATCATGGGAAGTGGCAGGGGTATCATAAGTGAGAATTAGATCACAGTTTACCTTGTTTTAATTAGATTGGCACTTCGCCGGAAAATAAGAAAATATGATTTCTGTGGCGTCTGAAAAAAACATTTCTACGTGACATAGCCCCCTTCAAGGTAAATGGTCAGTCCCATATTATTTTGCAGCAACTGTCTTGTGGAACTAGAAGTAAGGTCTCTTTTGTTTCTAATCCAGCCCAAATTTCTCTGAAACATTCCAGTCAATTAACAAATAAAACAACACTGGCTACGTCATTCGTTTTCATCAGACATGTATTTCACTGTGTTCTACATGTATGTCTCTGTTTTCATATTGTCGGTAAACTGGCTAAAATAAATTAATTTAACACGTGTATCAAAATCTCGGGGAACAACTTCATAACTTATAAGAAGAAAAAAACTAATTTAGTTATTTTTAACGTCGGCAAAAATTTCCGATCGAAAATACGTAGTTGAGCTTGTCCCCGTAGGGTGCCTCCTGGCATGTTTTCAATGGTTATCGTGGAAATATCGGCTGAATCTGTTAAGGCATGTAGTTTTCATCAAAGAAAATCTATTCCTGATACAGAAATTATTTATTCTACGTCTTTTAGATACAATCGGTTCGCAAATAGCTTTTTTCCTCAACTTTTATAGAAACTTACCTCAATATCCATGCTGCAGCATCCGGGCTACTGACATAAAAATAGATAAATAAATAGAGTTGGCCTCGCCCAGGTGAGTGCATAATTAATTAGCTTCCGGTAACGATGGTCAGCTTTTTTAGTCGAAAAAACAACGTTTCGGAGCGTATTCCTCAATAATTCGGTGTTTAATCTTCATTTTATGAAGGTCAGTACGGAAATCGACAATAATTTTGGGTATGAAAAAATTACGCAGCTGGTAGACAATATCCCTTTAATAATACAAAAAAGGGTAAAAGTTTATTTTTTTCTTATTTGATAACTAGTATCTAATATACATAAACGAGCTTTTGGATGAAAAGGGAAATCTATCTGAAGAAAAAAATATTTTCATTTCAAAAAGAAATTGTAAACTAAATCGGATTTCAGAACTTTATACTTTAAAGCAGGGAATATCAAAAGAATGGATTCAAATCTTATCAAAAGAAAATGTTATGAACAGTTTAGTTGATATATCAAAGGACAACGTAATATATAAAAATCAATAAATAGATATTAATACTTTTACAAATAAATTGTTTTACGATTAAGGCAAAAACAACAAAAATTGGTCAATACATTTATATTTTGATGAAAATCCCACTTTCACAAATACATTCGTTTATTTTATTTTTTTTTAGCAAGAAGACAAAATTAACATTTTCTTTCCACAATTCATGGATTAGATACCATTCAAAATCTTATCCATAACGGTATGGATCTCAAGAGGAATTCAAAATATTGCCACAAATATTGCTACGCACCTCGGCTTTAACCTGAATACTGATGCGGAAAACGCTTTTTTGTTTGTTTCAATAGTACTGTATTTTATCCTTTTGTACTTTTTCTTTTGGCCATTGTGTTGTCTGTTCTTCTTTGATATACGGATTCTGATTACCTCCCTTTGCTATCTTTAAACTTCTCTTATATTTATCATTAAACCTTACAGTTACAGATAATGTAATTATTATTAAAACTAAGGTTCTCCTGTCTAATACATAGATGGCCTTAGCCTATTGTGGCTATCCTGTTTATGTCCTTTGGTTTTCTTGCTCTCGATACTTGTTACTTTGAATTTACCTGATGAAGGTTATTCCAGAAACGCGCTCTAATTTTGATATCTATGCCTTTTTCCCCACGATACTTTTCAGTCCTTAACTATTAATATTCCACATATTCTTTCTCTATGCCGCCTTTCGAGAGCTGATGTTAACAATGATTATGATGATCGTACTGTCTAGATATATAGAATGCCCGGCGTTGGCACTTAGAACGAGTAAAATATTGCTATATCCCTCTCTGGAGGATCCAATTGAATTTTCTACGCAAACATTGCACTCCCACCGTTCAACCATGATTCAGATGGATTGCATAATCCCCTTTATAGCCGACAGAGTTACAGCAATCAATTATTCACAGAAGTAATGACAATTTCTATACTTTCTATTTGAAGATTCATCAGAATGTGCAACTTTAATAAATTTAATTAAAAATCTAAAATTCCAAAAAGTTAAATTATTAAAATTGTTTGATCTTTTTAATATTTGAAAATTTAGTTTAAACATTCTAAAATTTTGAGAACGAGTTTTAGAATTTTTATATTTTAATTATTTGACCCACATTTCAAAGCTTAAAAACGTTTTCAATTTTTGCTAATTTAGATCTTTAGTAAAATATCCAACATTTTAAAATTTCAGAACTTTTTAGAAGTTGTAATATTTTTCGTTTTTAGATAAAATTCTATGATTTCTAAATGTAATTTTTTTTAAATGAGTTGTTAAGTGTTTTACGAACTAATATTCATTCTATTTTCTTATTATTTTTTTATTAAGTTCGTCAAGAAAAAAAATACAAATACCGTTATTTTTTTTCATGAATTACATGTATATTAAAAATACCTGAAGTAAAAACACGTGTAACACCTGATAATTATTGATCAAAGAGAAAGGTGAAACACACCTGTAACAACTTCATCCATTTTGAAATGATATGGATAATTTTAATATATAAATAATAAAGCACAAGTATAGAGGATAATAATGTAAGTATTCATAATTTTCATATTTTAATGTTTGGAGAAATCGCTTTTGTCGATATGGTGTTAAATACAGTTAACCTGATACACACAATGGCGTGCCTTATGTTAGTCAATGAATATGTTTTCTCTCTTTAATAAAAAAGATTCTGGAGAAATTAACTCTAATCATCCATCGGTTAATTTGCAGCATAGGCCGGTGTGTAGTAGACATTTTGCACATTTTTGATTTGATTCTAAAATTATACTCTTCTATGCCTTTTTTATATGTGTTATTTCCCTTCCGATGGGTAAAATGGTGCCCAGTCAAGCAAGAACAATAGAGGACCATTATTTTTTGGTACAATTTTCTGATAATTTGCAGATATTTGAACATTGTAAAAATTAGACGATAAATTTATAGAAAATGAAACATTCACAAGTTGTAATTACAACATTCAAATTTTGAACAGATTGTGAAAAAATATGGGTTTTTTTTCATTTAACTTTGTATTAAAGCGGACCCTTTTGTCCGCTTTAAATGGAATTAACTTCTGTAAAAAATTATGTTAGTTGGATCTTAAAGTATCAATACAAAAGGTGTCATCACAACTATGTGAGTTTGGTTTTCGTTGATGGTGCGTTGTATGCTCTATTAACAGCTGACATTGCTAAAGTATTCTCAGAGGAACCTTCAGGTGCAGAAATACGAATTTCTCACCGCCATGATGTACACTCTCTTGGAAAGCGACCCCAGCTAGTTGTTCGGATTGAACCAAATGCACAAGTTTCACTTGGGACTGAACCCCCATGAGTGTCTCGTGTATGAGGAAGGCCAAGCTATTTGCACATAAAAGACAACTGGCTGTTGCTTCTAATTATTTGTAAAATATTGTAGGGTTGATCGTTGGTGACCCGTTGCAAGGAAGACTTACCCAACTCTATCCATTACATCTTGTTTTTTCGTGTGGTAATCTTAGACTTATTACAATGCCACCTTTAGACCTACGTTATTTTTATTTATTGTATACAACCAGATTCTCAGCATGTAAAACTGCTCACTTGATATTAAACAACAATCAAACTAATATTTTGTCCAGATGAACTTGTGTATTCTCTCGTGCTTTTCCTTTACTTAATGTAAGAAAAGTTTGAAGATACCAAATGGGTAATCAGAAGCCGTAAATCGTAGAAGGACAGACAATACAATGGCCAAAAGAAAAAGGACAAACAACGATCTACAAAACACTACACAGAAATCTAAAGATCGAGCAACACGACCCCACAGTGACACTGAAAACCGGAAGTGATATATGTTTCTGCTGAACAGTGCCGCTTGATTAAAACCAACACTCGCCCCTTTCATTGGCTATGTGATCTGAAGTTCACGTGGGTATAAGGTTAAATCCAGTACAGTGTCAGATGTTCTTAGATCGTACACTATTTGACATATGATTTTTTTAATTATGATTGCACTTTATAAACCGTAAAAAAACAAATACCACACAAAATTAGCAAAGTTTTTTTTTAATAGTTTTATTAAGAGAATGTCTTGAAACGTAACAGATTTCCGGTAGACAAAAAGTTAACTGTTTAAACAACATTATTAAGAAAAAACTGGTGAAACGAGCTAATCTGGGTCATGGGTCACTGTAATCGGGCGGCTGTATCGAGAAACAGATACGGTGTTGAAAAAACTGTTGATACTCATAAAATATTGATAAATGCAATACAATTTTATATTTGTCTTCAAGAAAAGATAGACAAAACCATGTGTGAAGTTTTATGACGAAATATCTCCGATTTCTATGTAAATTTACGAGTTGAAGTGGGGAAACACCCACAGGTAATTTTAGCGATGTATTTTTATCTTGGACAAGAATAATGAGCGTCCTGTATGTTATATTTATTCATTTGATTGATTCTGGAATATTGTTGATCATTGATTTAAACAAGAAAAAAAGGAAAAAGAGGGGGGGTGAATTTTATTTGTGAATTTTACAGTTAAATAAATGTTATGTTCGACAGTTTAAAGAGAAAAATAAAAATTTGTTGCGACTAAAGCTTAAATCAGCGTTAGAAATTGAACAAATATCAGTGGTTTTGTTAATGAGATTTATTTTAAATAGAAAATCTGAATTTATTATTTATTAATTTATTATTAATGATACAATTGAATATCCCTTGGGAGGAGGAGTGGGGCTATGATGAAAATTTGAAATAAAAGCACAGGACCGGACATTAAGCAAAAATAATAATCCAGGATTAGTTTTTTATTAAAAAATCCAGGATTTTTTTTTTTTTTTTTAAGTTAATAATATGAAATATTGACATCCACACTTGCCTTTTGGACAGCACATTTCTGTGTCCACACTTGTATAATAATAATAAAATATATTATAATATAATTTCAATACTGATATCTAAACAGACAGTGATTAGTTTCTTCAACAATAATTGCAAGTATCTAGACGACATTTTAACTGTAAATAATTCTAGTTTTTTCTTAAGTTTGTAAAACAGATTCAAGGAAAGGAACTTAAGTTGGTTGAGTAAGGTCAACAATTCAAATGACTGAGGTCATTTTTTTTATCTAGACATCCCTTTCAATGCAAATTTATCACATGTATTTACGACAACAGAGACGATTTTTCTTTTCCCTATCATCAATGTTCCTTTTTGGATGGCGACATTCCTTTGGCCACATCATATGAAGCTTACATTTCTCAGTTGGTTCGTTTTGTAATAATATATCGGAGTTTAATGACCATATTTTGACGATTTATTGAAATTGTATAACGTACATGCATAAATACAAATCTACATGCAGAGCTCGGATAAAAAATATATTCCCATCTACGTTTCTATGTTGATGTTATAACAAAGCTAAAAAAAAAGAGAAAATCGGACACACCTAAACTTGTAAAATCGTTGAAATTCTAATCTAGTGGACTCTTTTCTTTCTCAAAAATATAGTCTATCTGCCGGAATAACTAGTTTGTCCAACTAGCAATCAAATCAATACATGTACTTTTCATTCCGTTATATTCATGTTTTACATTCAATATTAAATTCCAGAAAATTGATGACTCATCTTTGGTCTGGTCTTTTACGAAGGCCATTTAGTTTTGTTGTTGTTTATTTTGATATTAAATCGGTTGGAAGATTCAGTCATGATTAATTTAACCTTAAGAGTAATGAACAGATTATACCTTCTTTTAGTTGGTTAACTACGAGGATTCACTGACTGCTATTGTTGTTGGTTTCTTTGATGGTGTTTAACGCCACTTTCAACAATATTTCAGTTATATCGTGGCGGTCAGTTTTATTGGTGGAGGAAACCAGAGGACCCGGAGAAAACCACCAACCGGTCGCAAGTCACTGACAAACTTTAGCACATAATGTTGTACACCTCGCCTTGATCGGGATTCGAACCCACAACATCAGTGGTGATTGTAACTGATAGCATAGGTAGTTGTATTTTACAACTATCATACGAACATGGCCCCCATGACTGCTATTGTAGTGTCCATGTTTGTGTAACTAATGTTTATAACTTTTCGTATTGTCTTTTTGAGCGGATGGTTTTTATTGTTTATCTATATCTGTATTGCATTTGAAATTCAGTTAACAATATGACAATACTGGGAACCAATAAACTGATTTATTCACTGAGCCACATTTCTGTTTCTGTCTCAATCCACGACTTTGAATTTTATCGTTTTGTTGATAATGTAACTGTTCAGCATCATTGTTTAAGCTGTCTTTTATATTTTACAACGATTTGTATACTACAGACAATAAGCTGAATTATTTAAAACAAAACTGGATGTGCAGTCATTTGTGCATATATGCATTGGATAATAACGTATACATAACAAAGACTGGTATATTTTTTGTAGAATGTATACATGTGTGTTTTCGCAATATCGCGGTCATCGAAAATTAGGCGAGATTGTCCACGAGTACCCGGATGGGTCTTAAATGTGTATTTATTTATGTAGTGAATCGCCTATTATGTGATAGATTTGTTTTTGGTAGTTATTAGAATGAAAGTTTTGTAACCAGATATGTTCAGTTTGCGTATTTTCATTTATATTATGTTACTCGTGGTATTTATTTATAATATTATTTTGCGTATTTTTATTTATAATATTATTTTGCGTATTTTTATTTGTAATATTATTTTGCTAATTCTTATTTTACGTATTTCTATTCACAACATTATTTTGTGTATATTTTTATTTATGATATTATGTTGCGTATTTTCTTTTATTTGTGATATTATTTTGCGTATTTTTATTTATATTATAGTATTTTGCTTGTTTTTGCTCAGCTTTCTAGTCAATGAACACCACCAAGCGTGTCGGTAATCCACATGTTATCAATTCATTCAGAAAAGTCGTGAGTGAAAAATATATTAGACGTTTTGTTTGCTTGTTTTCTTTTATTTCCATATATTTTATCAAACTATTCAAATTGGTATTGAAAATAAGCCAAAACGATCATTACGAAATACCCATTCCTCAAATGGCATTGAATATTTTGCCTATTTATGTAGATATTTCCTTCCTCTAACAAGACTTTTACTGGACTTCACAAATGAGTAACACTGTGGGTGTCTTATAGGAAACAGGAACTGCTTACCCTTTGTGCACAAATGGGTTCACCCCGGGTCGCGTTATATGATTGTCCTTTTAGTTTTCTGTGTTTGTGTTTGTTCTGTGTCGGGTACCCAATGTTGCCTGTGTCTCTGGATTGTCTATTCTTGTTAGCCCTTTCGCTTCTCTCTAACGTTCATACAGAAATATGACAAAGTTTCTCTGCTATCTTCCAAACGGAGCATCTGCTAGTTCTGTGGGACGAATCAAATACAAAATTCGGCTGTGCTAAGGGGCTATAATGAGTTTTCTGTGTGTGTCAGACTCCTTTTGTGCGTAAAAGACAATAAGCAGCAGTTACTTTCGAGCAATATGTTGTAAGGTGTGGTCGTTGTGACCCCTTTTCAAGGCAAAATTATCCGACCATGCCCAACATTAAACAATCTAGTTTAGCACAAGAGTAAAACAGCTTCGTTTAAACCATGCTCACTAGATCTTTAAAAATACTCGTTAATCTTATTTGAAAAATATTTTTTCTAAAATTAATGAACATCACAAACACAATTACAAGCTCAGCTCCTTTAAATTATGTAGCGCCGAAAGTTAAAGGCATCGAATCAACAACGTTGATTGGAACTATTTACCCGATTCAATCAAATCCATCAATGAGGTAAAAATGTTTAAAAACTAGAAAAGAAGTATGCCCCCGCACTTGATAATTATGGACAAAGTTGTTTTGTTAGGAGTGATTTTTTAAAAATGAAGTGTACCTGTAAGACACAAATGATGCCCCCGCCTGATCATAAGAAATTATAAACAAGTCAAAAGTTCTTTAACACTATGTATGATGTTCTATCATACTCAACTTGTATACAGATAGTACCTTTAATTTTTCATTCCTGATATGTAAATATAAAGGTATTACCTGTGGTGAAATGGGTATAATTCTATATAGAATCAGCTTAGTTGCAGGGGCATAAAAAAATGACTAAGTCCAACTACCTGTCATTATCAAATATTTGATGAAAATCAAATACCTGTGGACATGCACATCTCCATTATGTGTATAAACATCATACAACATATTAAAGCTGTAGCTGCGAAACTGTAGGAGGAGATAGCAGGACAAACCATGTATCTATTTCCGGACGGACGAACAAAATGACTAAGTCCAACTACCTGTCATTTTGAGAATATTTGATGAAAATCAAAATCCTGTGGACATGCACACCTCCATTATGTGTATAAACATCCTGCAAAATATTAAAACTGTAGGAGGAGTTAGCCGGACGCACCATGCTCCCTTTATGCAGCTAGTACGAAAATAATGACTAAGTTCAACTACCTGTCATTTTCAGAATTTTTAAGGAAAATCAAAATCCTGTGGACATGCACACCTCCATTATGTGTATAAACATCCTGCAAAATATTAAAGCTGTAGCTCCAAAACTGTAGGAGGAGTTAGCCGCACAAACCATGCTCCCTTTATGCAGCTAGTACGAAAACAATTACTAAGTTCAACTACCTGTCATTTTGAGAATATTAGAAGAAAATCAAAATCCTGTGAACCTGCACACCTCCATTATGTGTATAAACATCCTACAAAATATTAAAGCTGTAGCTCCAAAACTGTAGAAGGAGATAGCCGGAAAAACCATGTATCTATATCCGGACGGACGAACGGACGGACAGGGGTAAATTAATATGCCCCCCGACTCTTTGTTGTGGAGGCATAAAAAGAAGTGAAATGTCACTTGAAATGCACCATGGCGCAAAAGAAAAGGGACAGTCTCACCTCCAATTAATTACCAACATGTTGTAAAGTATTCTCTTACTTGCAATCAGATGACGAAAGATGGTATTGGCCATTGTATGTTAATTCAAAGTTAACCGTTGTTTTCCTATTATGACTTCCGGTGTCCTTGTGTACTATCAAATATTTTAATAATGATTGATTCAACAGAATTTATATTATCTGTGTCAAGATGATTAAATATATTATGTATAAAGATCAAGATTAGAACGTTATCTAATAACATCACTGATCACCTATATGTGAGTTTTGGTGCATTACCCTCATGTGGAAAACACTTGCGTCATTGCATCATTTCAGCAAGAGGGGGGTTTAGGCCCATAAAACTAGTTAAAGCAGGTTGAAAAATTTCTTGAAGGGACAATGTAGGTATTTGTATTGTATTTATTTAATTAACAATAAGTATAAAAGAAGCACTTAAAATTAACTTGAAAGAGAAGAAACATGTTTATGTAGTAATTATCTTTTGTTTAAGTCGGTATCTTTTTGAAATCCCAGCTATCATTATCATCTTCATCTTTCCGAATCTTCAGGCAATTGTGCAGTTTGCCTTTTATCATTGCATAAATAATTTCGTAAAGCATTAAACTATTTCAGACCCAAATGTATATCAGTATATATTTTTTTTTTTTTTGTTTGTCATCATAGAGGTCTTTACAATGGAACTTTACAATTTTTTGTAAGTATGGATTGGTTCCCACTCTTGTTTTTAATTTTCACCTATCCTCCCATAAAAACCATGTTTGCACAATAAAATTGCAAAAGACGGTCTTATTTGTGTTGTTGAAAGATCTTTTTCAGCAGGTAAACTTGATGAATGAAAAAACACTAGCCATCACTGTGGACATTGTATGCAAAATCAATAATAAAAAAATGTCCGTGTGGCTGTTGAATTGAAATGTTTTATATTGATAAGCAAAATATATGCTGGAGGATATGTTGATATATTTGATACAGATTGAATAGCTCAGTCTGAAGGAATAAATTGGCATATTTTAGTCTCAATGATATGATAATTTTCTGTTATCATATCATATAAAATTTATTAGTGATCATCTCAAAACTTCTTGAAGTCAAATTAGCATTGAAAAATATACAATCCATTCGTCCCCTTCAAAATAAAGTGGTAATTTATAATTTTGGTCAGAAAAATAATTTCATTACCGTAAATTGCTTACATAGGCCGCTACGTTTTTGTGAGTTTCAGTGATGTTTCTATCTGTATTTATTATGAGTACTAATAACCAAGACTAGCTCACTCAACTGGATAATGCAAAAGAAAAAATATTCACAAGGCTATAATTTAGTACAGTACACATCATATAGATCCTGGTTTCACCATACAAAATAACCTGGGTTGACCTGATTGAATACACAGGTAATTTATATCCAAGAATTATTTCTGGATACATGTATACAAAAGAGGACACAAAACAAATCCTATCAAATACATCCAAAAGTTGCTTAGCACATCCAGATTTAATACTTGCACATACAAAATTTTATGTGTAAAAAATACTGGTTAAATTCTTGCAAAATGGTAACTCCATTTCAATATATGGTCGATGTGATGAGGAATAGTTGTCTTGACATCAGGGATCATATTTCCCATGTGCTGAGTTTTCTCAAGAGTTATTTTATCATACTAAGGTGTGTCTATATACCTTTACTGATTACAATATTGTAGCTTTTAAGAAAACACTTAAGAGTTATTTCCCCTTTGAATATTCGATTTTGCCACCACAGCAACTATTCTGCCATTACTGAGGTTGGTTCTATTATATTGAAATTGACCAACCGCGATACCCGTTGCCGAAATAGAGCATGGAAGACATGTTATGCCTTGGACTTTCACAAATTATGAATTAATAACCAAGTGTCAGATTGCTCCTATGTCCCAAAATGTGTAATGAAAGGAAGCAAAAAGGTTAGAACACTGTAGATATCTTATATTTTGTACGGCCAAGCAAAACTGAGGAGCCGGGTTTGGCGGTATAATCGTAAAGATGGTGTAAACAAACATCAAATGTGTATTCAGGCCCCTTGGAAAATAACCCAGAAGACATTGATTTAAATACAATAAAATTCACATTAGTATAAAGAAATCATGAAGTTAGTTTGATACTTCCTCCGAGTTTCAATTTCTCAAATATACATGAAATATAAATAGAACAAGTTAAGCAGACGAAGTCAGAAATGAGGTATTGTGACTTTGTTTACTTTTAGATCGATAATCGGTCAACCTAAACCTGTCGGTGAAAAATCAATAGTTCATGATCGATTTTACTTCCAACCTAATTATTGAGAGAAAATTGTAATAAATTTAAAGTGAACATCTGAGATATTTACAAGAAACAGCGTTTCACAAATAAAAATAACCTTGTCTTTTTATGAGAACAAAAAAAAAAGATACTTTTCATTCAAAAATCATCGACAATAATTAGAACTTCAAAATTGGAACTTTACCAATAATTGAACAATAAAAAAAAAATGTACCCAATTCAAATTAATTCATAACTTTGAAACTTGAACAATTAAAATGTTCATCATGGTCTCTGCACCAAACAAACAATACATGAAAAGGCTATGCCCTGTCTATTACAATATTGTAGTACAAAATGTATATAATTACATTAACTTTATCAAATAATAAGGTTAAATAAAAACGTAGATATCAAATTTGGTGCGCACGACGCGTTTCTGGAATAACCTTCAAACTTACTTTACAAAAAATTAATTTACAAAAAATGAGCTTAAAATTTAATCAAAAACAAGAATAGAAATACATTATTACATTTACATTTTATTCACATTTGCATTGTTATATATCTATATATTTATTTACAATCGTCATAATTAGAAAATAATTTTCCTGAACTTTATACAATATGTGCTTTATTCCTCGCTTGTCCTTCAAGTAAAAGTATAAAATAATCCATTAAAGAAATGTCTTATTTTATCATTTAGAAATGTTAGTAAATATATTTAATAAGCCATTACTATTTTATTGTGTAGTAACAATTCAATCAGATTATCCGTGTTTAATTCTACTTTGTTTTTATTTAATAATAAATTACAAAATTCGTTACATTTGAAGTAGGACGGAAATCACATATTTTTTTAACTAATATAATCGATGGATTGATTGTTGTTTATCATCAGATGAACAAT
The DNA here is from genome assembly GCA_963680875.1 of Bathymodiolus brooksi. NCBI lineage: Eukaryota > Metazoa > Mollusca > Bivalvia > Mytilida > Modiolidae > Bathymodiolus > Bathymodiolus brooksi. The sequence continues at coordinate 34,236,479 of OY804585.1, forward strand.
ATTTCACGGAGTTATTTCATGACGAAAACAAATTTACCATTGACACTAAACCGCTATTTTCAGCATCTAGTGGAAAATGCCTAGTATTGGACTGCGGACGAATGTTTTCAAGGGAGATAATCAATTTGGGTGGCATGCTTGACCTTACAACGAGACACCAAGCACTACTATTAAAGTGACTTTCTTCATACACTAGACAATAGTGTGCGTCATTTTAAGGTTGAACATGTCATTGAACGCTGAATAAACACTGAATTATATAAGAGAACATGATAATTATGAAAAGAAAGTTTAAACAGTGATGGTCATCACTTCCACCAATATAAAAAGACAGACGACCACCTCTCATCTTAACTTAACTCACTTAACACAAAAACACCATGACATATGCCGTTGGAAATCAAGGTCCTGGCTTGAGACAGACGAAAATATGTTGCGGGGTTTAACCGGTTAATTGTGCTTTTGATTAAAGCAAAATAATTTAATTTGCTCTTTTATGTCTCATGCTTATTTTTTTATTATTTTATTTATAATTTGTGTTGCTTTAGTGACCTGATATGTTCATGAGATTTTGAAGAAGAAAATTGGCGGATGTCAAATGTTTATCCTTCCAAAACAATGGAAATGTACCCTGGTGTTTAAGGAAGTCTATTTTCTTTAGCTTAATTTTTTCTTCTTCATTTATGAATATGTACTGTTGTCTAGTAACTGTTCCTTGAAGAATTGTAGCTAACATTTCTTGTCAGCCTGATAATATACATTCCATTTGTATGTAACGTTTCATTCTTTTAACAGTTGGTTAAAGTTCACTACGACTTTTTGTATATTTCCTTTATTTGTAAAGTCATTGGGATAAATTGTGGTTTAATATGAAAACTGTCTGCACTCGGCAAACATTACATATTTTGTGTCTGTGTATATTATCAGAACAAGTGTACATGGCTGTCGACAACATTTGTTCCAGACCGTTGAGGTTAATTGAATGACCTAGCCGCGTTTTTCATTAGTAACTAATAACTGTTTTATGTTAAGGATGATTTTTGTTTAAAAAGATTTCATTTTCTTATTTTTCTTTTTAATTCGTTTTGTTTACATGCGATTGCCTTTCTTTTTTCACGGAAATTTATCCATTAATTAGGCCTTCTTATGCCTTTTTAAATAGCATCAAAAGCTTCCCAGCATACTTATCAAATATGATGTTCATAATGTCAATATTTAAAGAGAAATATTTATTAAGAAAATAATCAAAATATACAGTAACTAATTAATGTAATAAAACTATTGGTCATCTCCCTCGGGCATATGTGACCGTAACCCCTTTGGTTTTCTTCCTACCAAAGACTTTTAAATTATTCGCATTTGCAATATTTGGAAATTGATGAATTGATGAAGGTTATTCCGGAATCTCGTCATGCACACTGAATTGGATATCTATGTTTTTCATATACAGAATATATTTACAAAAATAAACGTAAACTTTATTGTCATATACATCAATAAGGGTTGAGGTTGGGTTTATGGTGTTTAACTCCACTTTCAGCAAAAGTTCAATTATATCGTGGCGGTCAGTGTTATTGGTATAGAAAACCATTGACCTGTCGCAAGTAACTGACAAACATCACATAATGTTGTATCGAGTACACCTCACATGAAAGGGATTTGAACTTGCAACGTTATTGATCATAGGCACTGATTGCATAGGTAGTTGTAAATATAACTACCATACGATCATGACGACCCCTTTTCATCAATAATGATCTATGACCAAACATATATACCATGCTACAAAGAACACAGAAACAAGATTAATGCATTTTAGATAAGTTCAGTGGTCCTTTGTCCTCAGTTCCAAAGATTGTTTTGTAAAGGAACATTTACTTTCCACTTGTTTAGATTTCTACGTTTTTATTCCAGAATTGTAATCATTAAAAATTCATTATTTCCATTGCCTTTCTGCTAAATTTGCTAATGGTTTCATGCTAAATGCTCGTTGTTCTACCTTGTTTCAAAGCTCATACAAGTACATGTTATATTTTCTTACAATGTAAGTCACTACATAAATGCAATTCATCTATTGACGTTGGTGTAGTTTGAAATTAAATTTTGTTTATTTGACTGTTGCACGTTTGATATGTTATTCTGGATTATTTTTTTTACAGCATATATATCCCCCTCCAGATATAGAAATATCAGTTGTCTACCCGTGCGCATTGAGATCCTTCTTCGTTTTTCCGACCCTACCCATTTGTTCCTTGAATCAATCAAAATATCCTCCAAGGGAATGTTTAGGCCCATAAGACTAGCTTAACCCCCGCTACGTTTTATTGAAATGTCTGTAACGAGCCATGGAAATGAACAGTAATGTATACCCCGTATTAGCTGTTAGGATATCGGTTTGGCCTAGTTCTAGGATTTTTCTATAGAGATTTGGAACTGTTCCGTCAGTGTGGTGTTTTTTGTTGTTGTTTTTTTCATTTTTTTTTCATAACGGGATGCATGTTGAAGATGTGATAATTCTTTTTTCACAAAAAAGAAAAAGAAAATTTAATAATAATTTTGTTTAAAACAACTTTCCGAAAAGTACTCTTCACTCCTTTCTGGTTTCTATAAACGTGACGTGTATGACATTTTAAACTTGTTCAGAAATAAAAAAAAAAATAAAAGATCGATTAAACCTGTTGTTCTAGCGCCTTATTTACAAGCTTATTTACATATATAATATATATGTATAAATGTATATATATCAGTAATGCAGCTCGATATACAAGTTAAAAAAAATGCTTTTTTCTGTTTTAATAAAACGTAGATATCAAAATTTAGTTCACACGACGCGTTTCCGGAACAGCCTTCGTCAGCTACAATCAACGTCGAAAGGTTGGAAAGCCAAATCATTGATAAAGTTTTTGGAGTAAGTAAAACATTCATTGTGATTCCAAAGATATGTATTATGTATATGTTTAAAATACATTTGCATAATTGTCTGAGTTATAAAGATGTGGATATTTGATTTATTGCACATGACGCGGTTCTCGAATAACCTTTATCAGGTAAGCCCAAAGTCAAAAGATATAGGAACCAAAATAATATCAAACAAATTTGGAAGTACTTAAATTGACGGACCTAATCAGAATAGCCAAAATTAGCTAATGTTACCTCTATTGAGTGATGTGGACCTGTGTTTTTATTAATATTTACATTGTTTTGTAACTGTAAGTTCAATAATTAATTTCGGTATGTCTTATAAATCATTGCCGACAACAGATAAGGCGGAGTACACCATCGACCCACCGGAAGTCCTTTCATCACCTAAAATATACACATCGCAAGGGACGGAAATCGATTTCACAGCTTTAGTGGTAATAGACACTGTTTGAAAATGTATATAAAATCCATCAATCACACAATGGCGACGTCAGAAACTTTTTCTCATATAAAGATGAATGTAAATTAGGTGTTTTTACAAATAATATCTTGACATGAATACTTTCCTTTTCGCAAGTGCTTTAAAGCTATCTTTAAAACGATTATTGTGATGAGGCTATTTATGTAACAAACGTAAATCATTTCCGTACATTACGGCAAACCTGTTAATGTCGTAATGGGTTTTGTTTTCTCTCCCAAAGATTTATTTGGTTTTCCAATCTTTTAACTGGGAGTACATTATGAAGGTTATACTAGAAACGTGTCTTGCGCACTAGATTAGATATCTACGTTTTTAGATGTTCATTTGTAAGAGAGCTTTGGTATTAAAAATTTGAATAATAACCAAGGGTTCGTGGAAGTTAGATGACTGTTGCATTTCCAAATGGCGATTTGCTAACTTTAACAGTAAAGCAAGATTAAGTGCCAAAAAAAACAACATTATAATAAGTTTTTTTACAAAATATACAGCATAAAAATCATTGTTTTTGTTCAAAACTACTTCTCCTCTCCATCCACCCAGGCACACGAAACAACAATAAAGTATTCATTAACGTGTTACATTTATTAATAACGTTAAAGACAAAACATATACATTAAATATAATACAAGGACATACGAAAAACATTTAGTGTAAATAAACGTTAGAGAATACCGAATGATCAATCAAAATTGGACAATCCAGAGAAACTGACAACACAGGGTACACAAGACAAACAAAACAGAAACACAACACAATGTGTGTTGGACATCACTATGCACAAATAACGTAAATAAGACATGAGTCCTCTTACAAACAACTGTAAACATATTTGGCTCATGTCTTGTTGATGTTATTTGTGTTTCTTTGTATATAATGGTTCCCAACACATCTTGAACATATGAGCAACATGACGGGTGTCTTATAAGAATAAGAACTGTTTTCCCTTTGCGAGCACCTAGGTTCACCACCTGATGTTTTGGGGGTTCGTGTTCCTCGTCATTTTATTTTTCTGTGTTGTGTTTTTATTGTGTTTGTCCTCACGATGAGCACCGGTCCTTCGGCCCAAGACAAGTAAAACTTTGTTCGGACTAGTAACGTTTTCAGTTTTTACGTACAACTATATTAAAATAAATTCAAGAATTTGATTCGGATCAATAAATTCAAATTTTAATTTCGAGGAATTGGCATATGTTACAATAATGTTATCAAATTCAGAAGAAAAATTAGACAACTTTATTATTAGATCTTTTATTTATGAATTGAAATAAAATCATATTTATGTAAAAAAAATTCTTTTGAAGTGATTAATATTATACGTGTATCTTACATGCAATTATAACATTTGTAATCCCCAAATTCGCGCAAATATATACCATAAAATAATGCGCCTAATGCTTTTGGTTGAACTTATTTTTCCACATTTTTAGCTATATCTAAATTTCTTCAAGAAATATCACAGGAAACGCGTTCATACACGTAGAAAAAAATTTACTACTAAGACTTTATTGAATATTCTAAAATTAACAGGAGTTAACTGCTAGAAAGTGAACCTTTACTGCGATAACAAACATATTCGGAATATCGATGTGGGAGATATGTTCCATTTGCCGTAGTTACATTGCCACTGTTGACTTATCACCCACTTTGTAGAAGACTACCACTGATGGAGTAAGAACTGCTCATTACTTCGTGGTAACAACATGGTTTTTAGCTGAATCTTTCATTTTCTGTGTAGTGTTTTGTGAAGTATTGTATGTCTGTTTACCTTTTTTTCATTTGGCCAAGGAACTATCTGTCTTTCTTAGAATTACTTTCTTATATCATACTTCAATGTCACCTATATCGTGGTACAGTCGTGTAACAAACCCAGCAAGAATAAATAAATAAGATTAAGCGAAAACAAAAAACAACCCCCCCCCCCCCCCTCCAAAAAACAAAACAACTGAAAGGTGGCACATTTAGGAACACACCAAATATGCCTCTTGTAAACCATAACATAAATCCTTTCCAGTTTAAAGGAGAAAGTAATAAATGGAAGATAGTATATATAGATATATTATATATAGGTATTGAAATGTAACATCTGTAGCACAATAGTATTATTTAATATTAATATAAAGTCAGATATGTAATGTAGTCACGTTTTATTTTCACATCAATTAGTTTCTAGTATTAAAATGTAATTCGGTGTTTAGCTAGTAAAGGAAACAGTTGTAGTGAATAAGAAACTGTATTTGGCCTACGTGCTTTGTAGCCATGAGGATCTTATTTGATTGCGAACTCACACTTTTGGTCTGTTTTTCGTTTTTAGCTTTTCTTTTTTCTTTTCTTTTTTTTTGCATTGAATTCCATTGTGTCGTATGTCGATATATTTCTTATTGTTGCTAAGATATAATGAGATCCTAATGAGTCAAGCATTTTGAATTTTATTTATAGGGGTTTTGGCTTTTAATTTGATTCGTTATGAAATTGCTTGCCTGTGGTTTTCAATCATATTTGACGTAGCTCTAACAGTTTTGGTGATAAAAATGGTCAACGAGAGTACAAATGGTCCAACACCCAAAACGAAATATATTTAAGAAATAATTAAATCCTATTTGTATGCATATAATTACAGTAAATTCCTTGGCAATTGCAATACAGAATGAATTGTTTCAATAGACTTGTAGCTTTTACCGTTTCAGAGATAGGACAGGACGCCCAAAAGAATTAATATTTATTTGAAGTTCTATGTTAATGGGTTAATTACCCTTGTGTTGTTTGTGTTGTGGTAACTTTCGATTTAGTATATGGTCGCTTTCAGCGAAAGCTAATCAATTTGTATTTGTTGCTTATATTAGTTATTAAGAATTAGTAGGATTCCTATTAGCGTCTTCCCATTTGTTTACCAGGTTTCTGGACAAACCCAAGAACAACTGAGCACCAATAGTTCAATCAACAGCTGTCGTTGACATTGTAGATTGAAGTTTAATGTAACCATGTGTACGGGTTGGTCTCTGACATTGTTGAAAATAACTGTGAAACCTTTTATGTGAGGGTGTCATTGCGTCGACACGGACATTATTTATTAGATATATTTATGCTTGAAACATTTGACGATTGCGTTTTCTTACATACACTGAAAGACTTGAATTATTTAGCTATCTTTTGACTATGAACGTACCTGATGAAGGTCATTCGAGAAACGTGTCGTGCTCACTAAATTAGATTTCTACTTTTTTATTATATTAAATATTTTGTCTTATTTTCAGTAGAGATGAGGAATGTCTTCCTGATATCAGTACTGTTTTACCATTCGGTATTTCTAACGTATTCTGATGTTATCAATGACGGCTTACCACAAGCGGTCTCCGAATGTAATCAACATGACAAGATAGCACAACACGACTGCATAAATTCTACCTTTAAAAATACCGAATGGATTAAAAACACAGATGCCGACATTCAGTTACGAGTACAGCAAAAATTCTATTGGCATCCAACAAAACGTCTTCGGCGTGAATGTAGGGCGATGCCCAGAGAGGAATGGAGAGAGTTGATGGATGCAATCAATGCTTTAAAACAAGACAAAGTGAGTGGACCTTATTCTTTAAAATCGTTCTGCATTCATCGTCTTTAAATCTTACCTTTTGGAACGACCTTTTCCAATTTTCAATCATTGCTGGAATTGGAATCTATCCCTGGCAGAATATTATTGATTGAGACATTGGATTCGCGTGAAATTGCAACTGAATATCTATGTCACAATGACCACGGATATGTTCGGTTTGCATAATCGCAATCCGGTCCTTTCCTCATCATGACTTATCATCGGGTTTGTAGCAATAGTAACACGACGGGCGCCACTGGTGGAGCAGGAACTATTTACCCTTCCGGAGCATCTTAGTTCGAACCCATTTGTTACATGTATTAGTGGGGTTCGTGTTGTTGAAGTTGTCCAATTACATATTTTCACGTTTCAAGTTCCCTGTCGTGATGTACATGTACGCTACGATTTCTCAATGCTCCCCCAGGTTTGTAGTGGGGTTAGTGTTGCTCAATCTCTAGTTTTCTGTAGATTATTTTTGTCTTTTCTCGACATTTAAGGGTGTATACGTGGGTAACCCCAAACATTTCCCATAGTTAAATTTTTTTTTTAATTTGCATCATGGAATAGTTATGTTTAAATACATGATCTGCCAAAGTTTCAAGATATTTCACCGTGCCGTTTTCTCCATAGCACATCCTAAATATAGCAATTTTGGGGGTATTCTTGACGCCAGATTGTAATACTCGTTTCGGATGATTCTAATAGATATGCACATTTATTTTTGATTGAAAGGGAATATTTTGGCTTTAATACACTTGATAGTGTTGTTGGTGAATAAATATGAAATATCTAGCATATATGAATATCCTATTTGGAGATAATCACGTGCAAAACAATGGGAACTGCAAAAAGGGGGATGCTCTGAGGGACCACCCTGGTATTAAAAATCGGATTAAAAAATTTCCTGTCGATTAATTTCCACCAAAAAATGTCACAGCAAAGAATAGACATATAAACATCATTGCACAAAATTATACAAATGTTTATTGTCAGATTTTTAAAATATTTAAGATTATGTTTTACATGGATGGCACCCAGAAAAAAAGGAAATTGTCGAGGAAAGTTATCACACACTCATCCTTTGCTAGTTTCTTTGTTTGTGAGATAAAAAAAAACCTAGCTACCAATAACAAAAAGCTTTTAAATTCTTATATTTGTCATAGTGGATGTCCAAATTACCAAATTACTGCATTTGTCTTTTTTTTATTTTCAGGTCGGTAGGGGAGGGGGAGGGGTGGTTCCAGGGTAGCTCGACTTGATCAATTCATTACAAAGAACCAGCCAGCCGCCCAGCTGTATTGTTAAATTCCTTCAAATTCTGTCCTCTAGTTGTATTAATTTGATTCTCGTTATTCTTTGGTTGTCTTAGGTAAATATTTTTTGAGGGGGGCGGGGGGTACAGGATCAGGTATTACCTTTTTTTTCTAAACATAACTTTTCATTTTTTTGCTACCATAAAATTAATTTACTATATTGGTGTATACATCTTTGATCAATTATTTTTTCTGTTTTCTGAAATATGAATCTTTCTCAAACTGTGTGCAATCATATAATGGGAATATAGGCTATTTTGAGGGAATTTATACATGTGAAAATTTGACATTTCATCTGCAAACTGAAAAAGATGTAAAATTTGTGAGTGTCAGAGATGATGTGTTTACACAACGCATAAATTCCTTGAAAATAGCCGTTATTATTCATAACTTCAATGACTAAGTCAAAGTAATACATCAAATATTATTTTCACTGTTCAAAAGTAATTCTTTTTGAATATTCATATGCAGCAAATAGCGATATAGATGTATTAAAAAATCAGCCGATATGATGTTGACCAACGAAATTGTCCATTATATGCAACAGTGGAATTATATTAAAATTAGACAAACAAAAACAAAAAATTAAGATGATTTATTTTCGTGATCTGTAGTGACATGAGTGTTACTGCTACTCACAGACTGTCATGAACTGCTATAAAATAATACAAAATTCAAGAAAATATAACAATGTAAACATATGTTGTTTATTCTCCTGACATTTTCGGGTCACCTAATCTATGTGAAGGTCAAAATGGGGCAATGTAAAGGTTTTGCATGAAACATACATCATAGAGTGTCAATATCAGTTCTGAAAACACTACATTTATTCCAACATGACACTTTCTTTTCAAAATATTAATATTTTTCATACCAATATATTTTAGTATGAAGTTTTAAATATGACCATTTTTTTAAATAAACCATCAGTAGGGGCAAGTGATTTCCTGACAGATATAGCAATTCATAATATCGAAGATTCTGGTGTATATATTTAATATTTTTTATTTATTTGTCACACAAAATGTGTTACACTCTGGCCTTTTTGACGACATATTTCAATGGCAATTTTTTCTGGAAAGAGATATTTCAATGATATTTTTTGGACACAAGCATATAATAGTAACACACTGTTATTAGTAGCAATAAGATATAAAAAGACAGGGAGCGCAGCTATGGAAAGGTAAAAGGAGTCTTTTTCTTATTGTCCATATCCAATGTAAACAATCTGTGTTTCCAAGAAGCTTGGAATTGAAGGATGATTTTCAAGCGCACAGATGACCATATATTTGAAAAGACACTGAAAATAGAGTTGTCTCCCATACCCTAGGCCTACACCCTTAATTATTACATAAAAATATGTTTATTTGACGCAAATCATTTTTTTTTATTTTGTTATTATTACCTAATATATTTACAAAAGGAAATACTTGTAATGATGGTTAATTACGTTTCATTTGGTTTTGATTATTTGACAGCAACCTCACTAATGTAATGGTAATGGTCTCATTCCCGGGTCATGTCAACAACGTACTTTTAACATTAATCGATATTACGTGAAACAGGAAATGTCAATCTATGATATTTGTCTTTGGTTTGACATGAGAGGGAAGTCTGTTTATCACACACATAGAATTTAGCAGTAATATCAAAGACTCGGAATGAGGATAATGTGTCTCAGTGGAGGAATATGTTGAACCGTTGTTTCTGTGATCTTGCGCTGTGAAGATCAGTGTCTTAGTCTAATACAAATCCGGCATCACCGTCATAGCCTCAAAACGTAATATGTTGTCGCTATGATATAGCTGAAATTTGGCTCGCTTTGCGTTGAACAACAATCAGTCACTCGATATGTACATTTGTATTTGCTGTTGTTGGGTCGATACCTAGAGTGATGAACAATTAGTGCCCGAGGATAGCAGTAGCCAGTGTTTCGGCACTGACATAATTAATATGATATTTTAATATTGAAATTTACAATATTTAAAAATGTAATTAGCTTTAAATCTAAACTTCATCTCCATCCGTCATAGGTGAAATTTTATCTATCCTGATCAAGCCTTTAAGTTTTCTTGCTACCAAATAATTTTAACTTATTTGGCTTTGGAATCTTGTGACTTTGAAGATTGAAGATTATTCCAGATACGCATCGTGAGCACAAACGTAGATATATGCATTTTTTATCAGACGAATATTATGTTTGAGACATAAAGATGGTATATGTTGTACAAGTGAAGTGAATAATATATCATAGTAATGTTTTCAGAGCCTTAGTCCGAACGTGTATGACTATTTTGCTGACTACCACACAAAGAAGGCTGTAGACTCAATTCATTTTGGTTCTAACTTTTTTGGCTGGCATAGATGCTACATATTAAAGTAAGAAGTTTCTGGCATCCCTTATGAACACTTACGTTTTTATTTCAACCCATTCAATCCTGCTTTTCCTGCATGCGAGATCTACCTAGCTATCTGAACCGGTGCATTTGCTTAGACCAAAGTGATTATTCCATTTTTTTTATGCAGTGTGTCCATCGTATGGGCTGCTATTCGAGTGTGTCGGAAGAGTAGACGACTGACAGTATCGCGAGCCCTCCATTATTGGATTTACAATTGGATATATAATCAGTGTATATTATCACTGACGTGGCGGTGTGTAATCAATGCAATGAAGAAACCGGCAATTTAACATTTAAGGTGGGGGTTCTATGTTTTCCCTGAGCCAAGCGTTTTTTCACACGAAACATAACTCACTTTTTCAGGACATGAAAAATCGTTATTTATTTAGATTTTGCCAATATTTCTCGTTGAAGATACATATTAGTACATAATATTCTCATTTCTGTGTTACATTTTTCAGTCGTACTAGACTTCTCATATAGAGTTGAAAAACAACGTTTAAATATAATATACCAATTATTGAAGAGTATTGAAAAAAGTAAATACGTCGAAATCTACAAGCAAATTTATTGTCTATTTTGTGTTGTTTAATAGTATGAATTAATTTTCACAGTAATACCGATGTTCTCACATATATTTGAGTGATATCCTACTACCAAGACTAGATGCAGTGATATCAGCAACCATTCACATAATGTTATATACCAGGGAGCTGTTTGGTTACCTCGGGTGCGGAAGGTGGTGGGCTTGATCGTTTGTTCCGTCTTAACAAAAGACTCAAATGAAATTTGCTTTTAGCCCGCTTATCACACAGAACGAGTGAGTAAGTTTTAGCGGATCGGAGTCAGGATCATGTGTCCTGTCGGAGTGATAAGTTTAACAGTGGTATGTTGTTCAATGTATTACCACTATAAACTAAATACAGCTCAGTGTATTGGCGTTAGTACAAAGAGGAAATCATCACAGTCTCGAAAACAAGTAACGTGTTGTCGCCGTGATATTAGCTAAGAAATTGCTGACTTGGTGTTAAAACAAACCACTCACTAAGTGTGGTCTCAGAAGAGTAAAATAATACAATTTAAAGAAATAAATGAAATACTGATCTGTGTATGAAATGTGTGGTGTAATTTGTAAAGTGTAAATATAAACGTTAGAGAAAACCGAAGGGATAATCAAAATTTGACAATCTAGAGACACTGTAACATTGGGCAAACATGACACTCGACGAAGACAAACAAAACACAAGAACAGAGAATATTAAAAATATGAGCAAAACGGACCCACCAAAACCGGGGAATTCATGCTTCATTCAGCAAGAACAATAATTACCAATAAAAATAAACAGAAAATAATTTTATTCTACTGATTGTTTTACATAAAAATTAATATCAATCAAATTAGAGTAACATATAATGATTGTTTGTTCGTTACATTTTAATTTAAAAACATTACATTAGAAGAATATGAAGGAAAGAAAGTTTTCATTATTTTATTATTCTTTTTTTTTTCTATTGATTTTTTTTTAGATTTGAAGAACTCCTACGAAAAATAAATCCAAACGTATCATTATGTTACTGGGATTCTCGATTAGACCAGGTCATGAGACACCCGCATCAATCTAAAATGTTCACAGACGAGTTTATGGGCACTATGCAAGGTCCAGTAACGTCGGGTCCATTTGGTGGATGGAAAACAATTAGAAATATACCATTACGTCGTGAAATGGGTAAAACAGGTGCATTAATATCTCCACAAAATATTAAGGACATTCTTTCAAAGAAACACCATGTTCAAATTACGACCCCTACGGCCGATCCAGAAACAAACGTCGAGTCTATGCATAATGGCGTACATGCCTACATAGGAGGTCAAATGAACGATTTCAATACTAGTTCACAAGATCCGTTTTTCTGGTTCCATCATTGTTTTATCGACTCTGTTTGGGAGAAATTTTGTACCAAATTGAGGAAAAAAGGAATTGATCCACAAGATGATTACGTCATCATTGACGACGAAAAACATCAACCAGATAGAATAATGGATCATTTATTTCCATTAAAGAATATAGACGGATATAGCGATTATTTTCCAAGAAATATCTACAATTATCAAGAATATGCTACTTGTCCTCACTGTCTTGGATCGCCAAACCTTAAGTGCGACAACACGATAAATAAGTGTAGATGCATCGAGAAGAATGAACCACACAGAATAGTCCCAACCCCCTTAAAACGGATTGAAACAAACCATTTATCACAACCACAAGAGCATATCGACGTTCTATCTGGTTCAGAAAATATTAATAAATGGGTTTTTGTTCCAATAAAAATTGTTTTCAAAGATGCGATACACAAGTCTATTAGACACAACGATATAGTAGGGTGTGAGTATGTAGATACTGGTACAGATTTATGTTCAGGAGCTGTAGCCATTGTTCAATCTCTTGGAATGACGTACCACGGAACGTACCGAAATTATATCGTAAATGACGTGTCCATTCCACAATGGACGTACGCTTACGTTGGAGTTAAAAATCCAGAACTTGGTCCAAGCCAGGCGTTCATAAGCATTACAAATAAGATGGGTGAATCGTGTGTTCCATACTGTTTAACGGAAGATAAAAATAAATATCGGTCATGTCCGGGAATTATATCCGTTACGACAGACAAGCCAAAAATGTACTTGAATACATTTGAAGATGCTAGAGCTAGTGAATTTAATTTTAATCCACTAGAAGCTGATACACTTGATAGGCGTATCAAAATGGCATTTCTATGTTATTAAAAGATGTTGGTTTTTTGACGGAAAAAAATGTCTTTCATATATTTATTATTTGCCAAAAAAACACATTCAAGCGTGAAATGAAAATTCATCATAACTATTTTGCATCCTACGTCATGAATTTGGTGATTTCATCTATAATTGTAACAATACGTTCGGTGCGGATTTTTTTTATCGTTTGGTCATACCGGGTATATGTGTTGACGGTAGGGATCCAGTTGCCAAGAGAGGGAGTGTTTGGGCGGCCATTTACTGGTTTAACCCCGCCATATTTGTGTGTATGTCCCAAGCTCGGACTTTTATCTCCAATGTCATATGTCGTGGTCTTGGTTATGTTCATTTAGTGAAGGTGAGAGGTGATTGTTCATTTAGTGAAGGTGAGAGGTGATTGTTCATTTTGTGAAGGTGAGAGGTGATTGTTCATTTAGTGAAGGTGAGAGGTGATTGTTCATTTAGTGAAGGTGAGAGGTGATTGTTCATTTAGTGAAGGTGAGAGGTGATTGTTCATTTAGTGAAGGTGAGAGGTGATTGTTCATTTAGTGAAGGTGAGAGGTGATTGTTCATTTAGTGAAGGTGAGAAGTGATTTGTCATTTAGTGAAGGTGAGAGGTGATTGTTCATTTAGTGAAGGTGAGAGGTGATTGTTCATTTAGTGAAGGTGAGAGGTGATTGTTCATTTAGTTGATTTTGGTGCAATTGTTGACAATCACTGTTTAAACTTTTTTTCATAGGTTCAGTACATATGGAACTTATCTGGAATCACAAATTCATAAACACCTCGGTGGTGAAATAGTAAGCGTACTCGACTAGGAAGTACGGAATATCGTGGGTTCAAACAAAGACTATAAAATTGGTGCATACTGCTTTTTCACTAAGCACACATCGTCCTGAATATGCACGAAATATTTGCCACTGGACATTAAACAAACAATCGTCAAATGACCAAACACACATCATAGACGAGTGAAAAGCAAAATCAAATACCGATAGATTTGGAATCAGAATAATATGTTCGCATAAAGCGATATGTCTGTCGGTGGACTGTTGTGTCTTTGAAAGACAACAAAGGATATCTACTTTGAGAATGTCTTTGGTAATATATCTAAAATCACTTATGGTTATAAGCTTCAGAATTTTCACTATAAATTACTACACAGAATCTTACCCACAAATACTTTTTTGGTTATTATTGGAATCAAAGATTCTGATCTGTGTAGCTTTTGTAAAATTGCTACAGATTCTATTATGCATTACATTTGGCAATGTCCTAAAGTCCAAGAATTCTGACAAGTAGGAAGATGGTTGGAACAGATATTTGAAATACCCATTCAATTAAATATAGAGAACACAGTATTCAATACAAATACGGACGAATTTCCATACGAGATCATCAACTTTGTATTACTTTTTGCAAAGCACTTTATACATTGCTGTAAATGGTCCAATCATTTGCCAACCACTGAACTTTTAAAGGCTAAACTGAAAAGTAGAGAAAAAGTCGAAAAATATACAGCAGTAATTACAGGAGATTTGATTAAACATGAAGAAAAATGGTCAAAATTATTGAATAATATAGGTTAATGATATATCTATATGATACATTTATATATGTCCATTGTTTTACCTGCATTATTTATACATCTCTCCTTTAGTCTTTTTTATAAGGTTATATTATAATTTGCCAGTATATTTTGTCTTGTTGTGTAATTGTTCAGTATTGTCTGTAGTGTCTGTAAAAAATGAAAATTACAAAAAAAAAGCAAAAAAAGGTTTTTCAGCTATATCATGGCGAGAACAAGTTAATTTTCAACGAGATAATGATGAGATCCGCTTTGATATAACTGGACTACTATTGAAAGTGGCGTTAAACACCATAAACCACCAACCGCTTTGTACTAGATCAACACGCTTAGTTGTATTTTTATAGTGCTAGCTCACTGAAACAACAGTCCGCGGATAGACATGTCGCCCCACTCGGACACATTATACTGATTCAGAGGCAATCAGTCTTTGCTCGCTATTACACCTGAAAACATAAAATATATCAAATTGATTAATATTTGAAATATTGATTGGAATAATGGAAAAATATATAAACTTAATTTTTGTCCACGTATATTGTATTGACCATGCACATCGTCCTTGTAAAATTCGAATTTTTCAATTAACGACACATGAATATCGTGGCGCGGAATTATCGTCCCCTTTTTTTACTTTCTGTTTACATATTTATTTACAATAAAAGTTCTTTATATATTCATACAATCTTTCATGTGTCGGCCCAATAAAAGCTATATAACTCTAATTGTAAACAGCAAATAAAAAAAAGGAGCGATTGTTGAATACCTCATGGCCGTTACTCAATACATTTTATCTCTAGGATCTGTCAATAAGTGAAAGACTATTTAAAACTTCTGTTTTTTTAATTCTGTAACACAATAAAGCTGACAATCGAGCACTTGTGGCATGGAATTACTTACCCCTCCCCTTTTTAACTTTATGTTTATATAGTTATTTTCAATAAAATTTCATCTTTTTTTCTTTAAGAAAAACCCCCAAAAAACAAAAAAAAACACATCATAGACGAGTGAAAAGCAAAATCAAATACCGATAGATTTGGAATCAGAATAATATGTTCGCATAAAGCGATCAAAGGATACCACAGATTAATACAGAAAAAACAAATAAGCACGTGGCCAAAACTAAAGAGATGTAGATACACATTAATCAACGAGAATTAACACAGACAACTCTATGAGCAATATGGGTGAAATCATATACTGTGGAATGGTAAGAAGTTCCTGCTTCACATGTTCCACCCATCGTGGTATTCAGAATCATGGTTAAGTTCAAACAACAACATCGTTAATGTGCATAAAGTAAATGGGATAGAAAAAGATTACTTTAAAGATCTAGCTCAATGTCCTTGTCTAGTATAAGATATGCACCACCACCGGTTAATGATCACCCCTTTGATTTTCTACAATTGTCACATGTGACCCTTCAGCAATTGATGAAGAGTATGACATTCATATAATTGTCACTATTTTAAACTCAAGAATCCCAACGTCACGTGTAGCATGTCAAGTATAGTGATCATAATGAAATGAGTTGTACAGTCAAATGTTATCCCGATGTCAGTCAGAAGTCGGTTCATTGATTGTCACATTCCTTCCTACTTTTTGCTTAACGTCCATTTTGGCAAATGTTTCATGCATATCCAGGAGGAGACCAAGTTCAACAATATCTGCTAAAAATATACCGAGATGCGGATGGGGTGTGACAACCTGCACTGTCACTGAAAAAGTATGTAGAGTTTGCTTGGTGCGAAAAATCCGCAATTGGAATGGCTACAATGTCCCTAATCTTTATTGAAATTCTCAAAATAGGTCTTTGACTCACAGAGAGCATGGTACACTTCACACACGTTACACGCTATGGTGCACAGTCGTGTTACATTATACCCCGAAAACCCCAAATCGAGATGGCGCCGCCATTTGGGGAAGGTCTTTGTGCTGATACCTGTGAACCGTCGCCAATATCCAATTTCCCTATTCAATAAGGTTTTATAAACAATCATGAAGAAATGAAAACACAATTATTTGAAATATTTCTGATCCTTTTTTTCTCAAATGTTGCGAAAATTTGATTTTTAAATACATGTAGCTGAAAAAACAAATCCAAAGACGGCAACACATTATAGCATTCAAGTAAACCATGGTTTGACGATGATTGTGTTGAAGCTTTCGCAAAAAAAAACCAAAAATCACCGCAAAAATAAGGAACTATTCAATAAGCATCAAACTATAGATCATTTTGCCACTTTGTATGCATTTGAGGTGAAAGTTAGAAGAGAACTGAAACAAAACAGTAGTACTTCTTGTTGTAATCATAACACTAGAATAAATTACCAAACACCAATCAATCAAGTTTGGAATATGGTGTAGAAATTCAAAGGGAACACAAATAAGGCAAATGTTCATCATTTGAAAGTTTATGACCTTTTGACCTCCGAAAAATACATTTCAAATAAATGAGACGAAATGTTTCCTGAATATTATTCAGCTGAAGAATTTCACAGTATTCAAAAATCAAAAACGAAAAACAACAGATTATTTTAAATCTTTACTCCATTTGAGAAATATAATGCATGTCTCATTAGAAGAATTTCAAAAACAATATTGAAATAAGGCGCATGATACGGCTTGTGAACCTGGCGACACTAACCACTAACACAAAAGAACAAGCCCTTCAAACAATTTTAGACCTATTGAACAATATGGGAAACCGAAAACTAGCCATGCATTTGGTTGATTTACTGATTGTGTCCAGTGCACCATGTCTTTGGATTGTCCATGTCCATTCATGATTGCCCCTTCGGTTTCCTCTAACGTTCATTAAGACCATCATATGCATTTTGAAAAGCTTTAAATGCGGAGCGGCTTTTCGAAAATTGAACATGCCGTGTTCTGCCATGAAAAAGCCTATGACAAGACAGGAAATTTTATGTTATCTATTTGAAATGGGATTATCCGATTTCATATATATTTTCATTCATATAAATAAACAAATGACTTAAAGTAAATTTATCTAAGCCTTTCCTTGATCTCTTTGAACTATTCCGTGTTACATTAATTGGTATTAATTTCATTAGTTTAGCTAATTTTCTTAATGACCGCATTTGAATGGTTTCTATGTGGACGATTTCTTTGATATGACTTCGATGAAAAAATATGAATACGATCAAAGGACAATTAAATATATTCCTGGCAAAAAGAAACAAACATGATACATGTCAAATGGTTCCAATACAAACTTAAATATATCATGTGTGCGTACGACGCCTTTCTAAAATAACTTTTATCATGTAAGCTCAAATTCAAAAGATTGAAAAGCCAAATATTTTTTGAAAATCTTTTGAGGGCAAGAATACCAAAGAGCCTAGAACCTAGAAGGGATAGTCTAACACTACTCAAGATTACATATGTTTGAAGGAGATGAGCATTAGCTTTAATAATAAATACATCATATTTATTGTATCTTATATACCACGTCAGTGACGAAACACTGACTACTGGACGGATGATACCCTTGTGGCTATGTAGTCCTTCCGCAGACATCGACTGACTACTGGACGGATGTTACCCTTGTGGCTATGTAGTCCTTCCGCAGACATCGACTGACTACTGGACGGATGATACCCTTGTGGCTATGTAGTCCTTCCGCAGACATCGACTGACTACTGGACGGATGATACCCTTGTGGCTATGTAGTCCTTCCGCAGACATCGATTGACTACTGGACGGATGATACCCTTGTGGCCATGTAGTCCTTCCGTTGACATATCGACTGACTACTGGACGGATGATACCCTTGTGGCCATGTAGTCCTTCCGTTGACATATCGACTGACTACTGGACGGATGATACCCTTGTGGCCATGTAGTCCTTCCGTTAATATATCGACTGACTACTGGACGGATGATACCCTTGTGGCCATGTAGTCCTTCCGTTGACATATCGACCCGGTAATGGTAGACAACACGTAGATATCTACGACACAGTGTAATGTTCTTGTAGACTATAAAGATTGATATATCTGTAACCAGAAGAAGTCTTATTTATGTTATTTGTGTTCTTTGCTTATAGGTGTCCAACACGTCTTCACTATTTAAGTAACATGGCGGGTGTCTTATAAGAGGCAGGAACTGCTTACCCTTCGCGAGCACCTGGATTCACCCCGTTCTAGGTGTGGTCTGTGTTGCTCCCGTTTTAGGTGTGGTCTGTGTTGCTCATCTTTTTTTGTTTTTGTCTTCGTCCAGTGTCTTGTGTACCTAATGTTTCCAGTGTCTCTGGATTGGCCCTTCGGTATTTTCTCTAACGTTTATTTACATTAGGAATGTTAAATATTTTCTTGATTACTGCCAATGGTGTTTCATTCTATAGTTTATATCCCCTTCTCGTCATATTTCTTAACAAGGTGATGCCTCTGTTACCTATTATAAAAACTATGATGCACGTTCCTGACTAATTTGACGATAGGTTCTCCAAGATACCAAATGTATTTAATTGCTTCCTTACACTGTGAAACTTCGTGCAGTCTGATATTTCTGTGATTATGGGTTATTAGACTACCACATGACAGATGAATACAAACAAACCATCAGGAGACAGATTAGTATTAAGAGATTATTACATGACATTTTCCATATCGGCCCTGGTATTAGCCCGAGACTCCCATATCAAGCCCGACAGCGAAGCTGCAGGGCTGATATGGGTCGAGGGTTAATACCAGGAACTATATGGAAAATTTCATGTCATAATCTATTTATCACATATTTTACATTGACTTTTTTCAAGCATTGACTTTTATATTGCATACAAGATCTTTGAACTGATAAATTGCGAAAATAAACCCTTAAAAGAGTTGCATTTGTTCAACTTGTGCAAGTCTGGTTTCAAAAAAATATCAAACAATGTCGATCTGTACAATGACATTAGAAAGTGTTTGTAAAGTCTACCCAAGATATTGACATTTGAAAGGAAATTCCTTTTCAACACGACGTATACATTTGAGCTAATTATTCCGTTTCAAGTTATTTAAACTTTAATATATATTCCAATATTTTGAAATGTGTCAATTTGATTGAAATGTGATTTTATGCATATCTGCATGCACCATCTTTCCTTGTATTTTGACATATAATCTTTGAGACCACTGGGCAGATACCGGAAGTTGAATTCAGGGGCACATACGGAAATATGAGGGCAAATACGGATCAGGGCAAATAAGCAACACTGACTTCCAGCTATTATTGGACATGCAAAAACGAACATATTGCAACATAATATGTGATAAAAGCCATAAATAGCTTGTTTCCGAATCCTATAATATGTCATTTTATATTTCTGTTGTATTGTGGTCTGATTGTTAAATGAATAAAAATGTTTAGCCAAAATCATAAGGACGTTGGGCAGCCACACGCCACACAGTCTGTGGAACTGAAGAAGAAATTTCGGTGAACCTAGACTAGTATATGCTCGCCATCACCACATTTCGTCCTAATACATGGTCAAACTGCCATATGAATATACGCTTCTTAAATATTTTCTACTTATGCTCTATAGTGAGTAATGTGTGTGGAGAATGTCATGCTTGAAGACCTCTTTTTTAGATTTCGAAGAAATGTATGCGCATTGTAGACACTAGAAAAGACTACCTAACCCTTTATAAATTTTCAATGACAGTCAAAAATCATTGAAATGCTTGACCCATCCCTTCCATCATTTCTATATAGTTTCTATATATTCTTGAACTTGTTCTGGTCCTGAATGTAGCTGAAATACTGATCGCTGGATGTAATGCACTAACCAATTAATCAATTGCTTTGGGTAAAGTTTCGCAATACTTAGCTCTCTGTATAATAATGCATATAAATGATGAAATAAACAACATGTTCAATAACATTTTATTTACCTTTTTAAATTGCTTTCACATGTTTCAGCTTAAAGTTTGAAAAAGATTACACCAAATCTAATTAACATAGATCGAACACTGTAACAAGGGGGCTAACGTTATTGTGTTTAACGCCACTTTCAACAATATTTCAGTTATTTCGTGGCGGTTAGTTTTATTACTGGAGGAAACCGGAGAAAACCACCGACCTAACGCAAGTCACTGACAAACTTGACCACAAAATGTTGTAATGTAGTACACCACGCCATGAGCGGGATTCGAACTCACAACGTTAGTGGTGATAGGCACTGATTGCATAGATAGTTTTAAATCCAACTACGGTTCGAACTCACAACGTTAATGGTGATAGGCGCTGATTGCATAGGTAGTTGTAAGCCTAACCACCATACGATCACGACCTCAACGGCCCCCTGAACAATTAATATTTACATGAATACTTCATAATTAGTATGCGCCATTTTGAAATAACTGTCTAACAAACATTTCATCTTACTGTTGTCAAAAAATATTAATAATTGATAAAAAGTCATAATTTAAGTTCTTAATCCTGCACTGGGTTGCACAAACGTCAATTAAATTTAGTCTCAATTAAACGTTAAGTGTAAATTAATTCTTTGTACAAATTAAGTTTTAATTGACACTTAAATTTGATTAAAGTTTGTGCAATCCTGTCCAGTATTTTAAATTTGAAAACAAGTGTGAGTAATGACAGAGAAAATATTGTTATTTTAACAGACAACAATAATTGATTGAGTGGTGTTCAGCTATATCGTGGAGTGGACAAATTATATATATTAGGTACCTACAGGACACTAAATCTTAAAAGATATTTGTCTATTAAGCAATGGGTTTATATGTACAAATAAAAGTAAGATTTTAAAAGGATAACACCTTATATTTAGAACGTTTGTTATCTGACTATATTTTTATATATAAATTAATTTCTTTTAAAAATTTCTAAATTGTGCCGCCAGCGACATTTATAAATAAATTAGATACATTGTTGACATTAAGAATAGCATATTGAAATTTGTTTGCAAATATATTATGTAATCCAAATTATAAAAAAAATGTTTTATTTCTAAGGGTCTTGTAAAGCTGAAATACTGATCAATCAATCATATATCAAATAGAGAGCGCAAGATATTACAATATGGTTACAACTAAATTATGGATTCCAAATTGTTAATAGTATGTTTTATTTCTAAGAATCTTGTAGGTGTCCAAGTTCATATTACATTTGTTTACGCCACGATACAGTTGAAATACTGCTAAAGTTGGCGTTAAACACCAATCAATCATATATCAAATAGATAACGTAAACCATTTTGTTGCGGACACTACAAGAATTGACACATCGTATTACAATTACATTACATTTTGGAGTCGTCGTGGTCGTGATCGCATGGTAGTTGGATTTACAACTACATGTACCTATGCAATCAGTACCTATCACAACTAACGTTGTGAGTTGGAATCCCACTCATGGCGATGTGAATTCAAATCAACATTATGTGATAAAGTCTGTCAGTGCCTTACGACAGGTCGGTAGTTTTTTTCCGGGTACTCTGGTTACCTCCACCAAGAAAACTGAACGCCACGATATAACTGAAAAATATTGTTGAAAGTGGAGTTAAACATCATAACCAAACCATTCTATTGGGGTGTTTGTTGTAGAGACATCTGCATATAATCGAGTATAGCTAGTAGTCTAGTGATCCGAATACAACTCACCAAAGGTAAAATTGCATTGGACATCTGGTAATTCTGCCGGGATCGGGAAATCACCTCAAGAGATTTTAGAATTATCATTGATTTAGAGTCAACACAGTTTAACTGTAATCTGTCCAACATAATATAATTTGTTTGCATATCAAACATTAATTGTTTTTAACAATTGAACCAAAATAATAATAGATGATTTCATTGTAGGAATCTTTTCCAAACTCCATCATATCAACACCCATATAAGGGACAGTGTTAGTAGTTTCTTTTCTTCTGAACGAATATTTTCTCATCTTTATATCCATCAATTTGTCTCTTTACATCTGCCAAATTTATCTCCAATTATTCACTTAAACATGTTTTAATTGCCTTAGATATTGCCTAATGTAAAGCAGACATTCTACAATGTCAACAATTTAAATAAATTATTTACAAATGTCGCAGACGACACAATGTTGAAATTTTTAAAAGAAATTAATTGATATGCAAAAATATAGTTAGATAACAAACGTTCTAAATATATAGTTTTGTCCTTTTAATGTTTATTTTTGCTTGTGCATATAACCCGTTTGATTTATAAACAAGTATGTTTCATTTTTAAGGGTCTTGTAGGTTTAAGTCAACATAGTATTTGTTCACGCCACGATATAGCTGAAATACTGCTAAAGTTGGCGCTAAACATCAATCAATCAATCAATCAAAAACCGCATGTGGTGTTAATTATCTTTCTTCTTATCAAGTCTGTCCATGTTTGTTGTCCACATTGTTTCTGTATTTTTAGTAGAACATTGCAACATTGCGTACAGTTTTCTTTTGCACTCACTAAATCTGAAAACGTACACATACGGATTAACTAGATGATTCATATACACCATTATTCTAACGGGAGTTTTAAAAATGGGTTGTAGATAGTTGTAGATCGATTCATCACAAAGTTGTATTGTACTATACAGAAACCATGGAAACGTAGACACAATTAAAATTCTACAAATAAGTAGTGTCACTTTAGTTGGTTTGTAATTTTTAGACATAAAGCGTTTTGACATTGCTTTGTCGATGTAAGTTATTCGTTTTAAATGTTGCATACCATATCTATGCATCAAACAACTTGAAATGATAACCATGACAACTATTATGATGTATACAATTTGGCATATAGCGTTTTCTACGTCATTAATATATTCTCCAGATGTACCATGGACTAGACCAAAAACAATGGCGACGGTTATGAAAATATGAAGCAGCCACATTATAATACAAATCATTCGTATCTTCTCGCTGGTGACTGTCCTCAAGTAGAAGTTAGAACAACATACTGAAATGAGCCGTTCGGAAGCCATCAGTCCTGTAAAGCAGTAAGACATTATAGCTAAACTTCTGGAAATTGCAATTTCCTGTGAATATGGTATTTCCTGTTTATGTATTTTCAGTATTGCATTGTACACCGCACAAATTATAGTAGCTATTCCTAAAAGAATATCAGATATCGTTATATTGATGATGATTATTTTTAGCTCTGACACGAGACGTTTACATTTTGACAGAATGTAAAGAGCCACAACGCTTTCAATAATTTGAATCGCACCCAACATGAACATGATAGCATTTATCCACGTCTCTTCTTTCCTTTCCGTGAAAAAGTTCTCTTCGTAATAACTATAGTTTGGTGCGCTGCAATTGAGTGTCGGTGATACGGTTGAATTCGACATGTTTTTGAAATTAGGAAAGATATAGTCCTACCTTACCGTTTCGAATTATTCCGTCGAATCGTTCAATAAACTATAGTTCTATTTAAAATGGTAGCAAAGCAAATTGAATTGGTCTTAGGTTCAATATGTAGGTCAATATGACATTAAATCCAAATTAATTGTGAAAGACATTGTCCACAAATAAGATTACGTTTTTTGTGTAAATCAGTTAGTATTTACGAGGCAATGACACATATACAACGACATCAAAACATTAACTGCAGGTTTCAAGCTTTAACTCCAATGCATTTCACAAAATAAAAGAACATATTACAGAATAAGCATATTTCTGTCTTTTTATATGAATCACTGTCCAATAAGTTGTAGGTGTCTTCCATTGATATATCTTTCAATAACTTATTAACACAAATATAATATATATATATATCAAACGTTAGCCTCACAGCATCCAATTAAAATCCATACCATGCCTACAATGATGAAATTCTAGATATCTTGTGAATACAACAAATACAATAGTTCCGTGCAGTTATGGGGGATTTCTCTGAATATATACATAATCAAATATACCTCATATGATTACTATTAGCTGTTACTTAACACTGAAAACAATAAGATCTTTGTAATTATTTCTGCAAATCAATTCACACTAGAAAATCATAACAATAAACTCAAATATACAATTGATTTATCCTTTCCATAGAGTTATGAATATCCTGATATTCAGCAAGTTAATAGATGCTTTCCTTTAATTCAGTTTTTGGAAATATATTCCAATATTGTTTGGGGTCAAACCAGTAGAGCTCAAACGTTGTTTGAATTTTCTGCATATTAACATTGTAATGAAATGCTAAAAGAATTGAGTCGAGTGAAATGAGTATAACAGCCCGAAAACTAGCATTTTTATATCGTGGCCTTTTTTACGACTGCGTGGGGCTTAAAAACCAAAAAACAAAACTTCATCTTCGTTTTGTCCAAAGTAAACCAAAAAAAAATGTGTATCCTGTCAGTGGTCTCTGGACAGAAGAGTATTTCATATATCAGCCAATCAAATTTGCTGTCTCTCCTAACGGCCTTTGTCTTTGACCTGGTGAACTACTAATTATTCCAGTCAACCTTGACACTTATTAGCAAGAATAATTTGAAAGTACCATCGGGGTTATCAAAATCCGTAATTTGAAGAAGGACATACCACACAATGGCCAAAAGAAAAAGAACAAATAATGATCTACAAAACAATTCACAGAAAACTTAAGATCGAGCAACACGAAATCCGGGGGTGAACATTGTTTTTCATAATTTGAATTCAATGTACACCCATAATCTTGATAATTGATGTAATGATATGTATTTACTTTGTATTGATTTGAACACTCTCACTCTGTAACCTTTGTAACATTGGTTTAGAGAATAAAGTTATTATTATTATAACACACTTAATCAACTGGCAATAATTCGTTGACGACCATGTTTGGACATCTGACGATACACGAGTTAATTAATTAATGCTAATTAATATTTCTATATTTCTCTCAAATAATTTGCTTACATTTCACTGTCCAATCTTATGACTATGAACATAATTACTGATGATGGTTATTCCAGGAATGTGTGCAGGGGCGCACTATATTTGTTTCTTTTCTTTTGTTTATTTGATAAATTTTTTTTTTGGGGGGGGGGGGGCGCACTATATTAGATATATACGTACGTTTTTATTACAACCTGCTGGTGGACTATTAGTACTCGATGATATCACCCGCCCAGTACTCCGTGATTAGGCACTCGCATGGTTTATGAGATATATTTATGTTTGAAATTTATATGAAATATAATAAGTACAGCTTTTACATTAACCATGACCGAATTGTGTTTCCTGTTCAGGTCTTTTTCTTTACTTGTTGTTAAAGAATCTTAAATTATTTGGCTTACCAATCTTTTGACTATAAGCCTACCTGATGAAGGTTATTGCAGAAATGCACCGTGTGCGCTATATTACATATCTGCGTTTTTATTTTAATTAAGAATTGAATGCATTTGTTTGTAGTTTTATAGGCGTGTAAAAGCGTGGACCGAGGCACATTTTTTGTATGAAGCGCTAGTTCAATTCTTATAATTATATTTAAATCACACCAAAATTTAATATAGTTGAATTTTTCATTGTGAATTTTATTTGTGTTTGATTATTTGCTGTTGGAAATTACTACGCCATAGATTGTTTACATCTGACGTGGAGGCACGTGCAAGTTTGAGTTTTATTGGGATGTAAAACATCTCTTTTATAATCATGTGACCACTTCATAACCAATCATATTGTAACATTTCAATGCAAAACGGAAGTAATGTCATTATTATTAGAAAAAGGGAAACAACGAAAGAGAAAATAGTTTATAAACGATCGACATACATATTACAATCAATTATATCAAATTTCATTATTCAACAAAAGACGTACAGAATTGAAAAAAAAATGCGTAATGTCCATTTCTGCTCTCCGATGACGAGTATGGCTTCTCTCATATCTACGACTCACAAAAACGGATAATTTCTTGTGGGATGTTTTTCACTCTTCCAGAAGTTTGTGGTGTGTTCGGACGATGACGTTCGAGTCTTCCAGGTTCATCCCGGTGATGCTCAATTGGTAGTCAATGTGAGGATAAATCTGACGACGAAAACAAGAATATGATCTTGGTTGAAGAACTCTTTTCATATACCGGCCACATGACATCTTGCATTATCGTTTAGTAAAAAACGAACGAACATAGGAGAAATTCCAAATTTACAAATAGACAGTAGTTCCGTTTTCCATGGCAATTGAATTTAGGTCCCGGGAAAGTGTATTTCTAAACCTTAGTTATCTTTGGGTATGTAAATGTATATTTCAAACTCTTACCATAACATTTCATTTTAAGAACAATGAAACCGTGCTTTTGTTCCATCTGGGAAAAACCATGACTTCAGTGTGGTGAACCAAGTAACTTACTGTTTTGAATATACTGTAAAGATTATCTAACATTAGCTGGACATAACAGTTTTGTCTCAGGATGTAATAAATTTGATTTATGTAATATTAAATCTCATGTCAGCGGTATGTCCCACCTCTGTTGCATCGGAGATATAATACTGATCGTTCTGAAGAAGAAAAAACAACAACAAATCGTTCCGAAGAAATTAGTGGTAACGCCGCTGTAATAGAAAAGGCTTTCCAACAACAGACAACGCAATGACCAACAGAAAAAGGACAAATAACGATCTACAATACATTACACATAACTACTTTACTGGGGAAGAAAGGAAACACGAGAGGAGCCCTTAAGTGATATGAAGAAACTAAGATTTTATTTTATTTGATTTTTGGTGCTTAACGCCACTTTCAGCTATATCATGTCAACCAGTTTTAGTGGTGGAAGAAGCCGGAGAGAACCACCGACCATGGGCAAGAAACTGGTAATCTTTATCATTTGCGGCTGCGAGTCGAGTGCACCTTTTTATAATTTACAAAGCCGAGCGCGAACCCACGCTGTATTGGTGATAGGCTTGTATGAGTTGTTAGGTAATCCAACTACCTAACTCATTGAGCCACCCGGTTGCATTAGTAGTAAATACCATCATAATTATCTGTTAAATAGTATTTATATGCAAATAAAGGTAAGAAAAACCAAAGGGACAATCAAGAATGGATAACTCACAGACACAAGCAACATTGGGCACAAGACACAGAACGAGGACAAACAAAGCAAAAACACAACACAGAAAACTAAGAAAGATGAGCAACACGGACCACATAAAAAAATAGGAGATGAAGCCATGTACTCATGAAGATTCCTATTTCTTATAAGACATCCTCCGTGTTACGGGCATAGTTAAGACCGGGCATTGTCGGTGATAGAGGAAACGTAAAATCTACGTAAGCGGGAAAATATATTATTCCATTTGAGAATTTGATATTTCGTAACGGTAACGATGTTCATGATGACGACCGTATAATTTATTTAGAGACTACTTTCTCCTAGAACCAACGCAGCCTGGATTAAGTAGTTTTTGTATCAGCAACTGAGCTCTGTCAACAACAAAAAACAGTATTGGGCATAAACCCTAGCATAGCGTACGAGTTGCGAATCTTCAACAAGATGCTTAAAAAAAATATAAAATTCAAGCTTCATTTTCATTGGCAGATGGGAGTATCGATATTTTTCTGATGGAACAGGAGTTAGTTGATGTGAAGTATATTAATGCCACTGGTCAATACGAATATCACCAGATCATTCTCATGCATTAGGTGTATTTGAAGCTATAATTCTGGGACAGCACTAGCTTGTGCTTGGGATTGAGCAATTGTTGCCAAAATGAGCAATTATTTTCAGCTATATCATGGCGAGAACAAGCTACATTCGAAGCGGCAAGTACCAGTTTTATAATCTCTGATTTGGTCCGATCGAGGCTTGAAACCACGATCTAGCGCACTCGAGACGAGCACGCTAACCATTACACTACCAATGCGGTTTTTGTGTTGAGGTGAAATTGTATTGTTATATAGTAATGTACGTGCCTCCTCTTGGTATTGTTCATATTCTGTTTATCAAATTATTCCATCACATTTCTTATACCATGCTGTTCGAAATGGAAGATCAGCTGAAAGGGATACTTCTTGATCTGTTGAATCTGCTAGACTTCAACCTGGACAAGGACCCGGGTGGCTCAATGAGTTAGGTAGTTGGATTACCTAATAACTCATACAAGCCTATCACCAATACGGCGTGGGTTCGAGCCCGGCTTTGTAAATTACAAAAAGGGTGCACTCGACTTGCAGCCGCAAGTGATAAAGTTTCCCAGTTGCTTGCCCAGGGTCGGTGGTTCTCTCCGGGTACTCCGGCTTCTTCCACCACTAAAACTGGTCGCCATGATATAGCTGAAATATTGCTGAAAGTGGCGTTAAACACAAATAAATCAATCAATTAATGAACCTCCACAATCTCTTACAACAAACTGTTGATGGCATAAATGTAGCCGTAAGAGGTGCCACTCCAATTGTTGAATGGAAGAGTGATAACCAGTTGAAACCACAGGTACTTTTGGACAGGAACCTCCCCTTTTTTCTTGAACATCGATTTTTTGTTCATATAAACAACATTTTGCAACTCTCTATGTATCACTGGATGACATATATACAATAAATACAAGCAAACAGTAGTTTCTATCCATACCGGGTTTCTGACATGTATATAAGAGAGAAGGTAAGTCACTCTTCTTTGTTTACATTGGGGTACCTGTTGTGCATTCATCTTAAATTTAGTGAATAAAAAAGGCCTACCTGTCTGGAAATTGGCTTATTCCTTCTCTGTATAAATTATTCTCCCTGTAAACACACATCAATATTTATTTACAGCAGCTGACAACTCTCCATG
Source organism: Bathymodiolus brooksi (assembly GCA_963680875.1). Taxonomy (NCBI): domain Eukaryota; kingdom Metazoa; phylum Mollusca; class Bivalvia; order Mytilida; family Modiolidae; genus Bathymodiolus; species Bathymodiolus brooksi. Next base: position 34,266,276 of record OY804585.1, read on the forward strand.
GAACATTTTCCACTCGCGATTTGCGATTTTCAGACGACATTTTTGAAAACTCGAATTAAAGCTACGGAAGTGTCGATATTAGCGACATATGATGGTCATTTGAAATATTGACGATACGGTAAAACGCGAGAGTTCCGGGTAAAAAGTTCGGGAATTTTTTGGCGCAAAGTTTAATTTTACCCGGAACTCTCGCGTTTTACCGTATCGTCAATATTTCAAATGACCAGCAGATTCGCTAATATCAACACTTCCGTAGCTTTAATTCGAGTTTTCAAAAATGTCGTCTGAAAATCGCAAATCGCGAGTGGAAAATGTTCCATGGAGAGTTGTCAGCTGCTGTAAATATATATTGATGTGTGTTTTCAGGGAGAATAATTTATACAGAGAAGGAATAAGCCAATTTCCAGACAGGTAGGCCTTTTTTATTCACTAAATTTAAGATGAATGCACAACAGGTACCCCAATGTAAACAAAGAAGAGTGACTTACCTTCTCTCTTATATACATGTCTGAAACCCGGTATGGATAGAAATTACTGTTTGCTTGTATTTATTGTATATATGTCATCCAGTGATACATAGAGAGTTGCAAAATGTTGTTTACATGAAAAAAAAATCGATGTTCAAGAAAAAGGGGGGAGGGTCCTGTCCACAAGTACCTGTGGTTGAAACAGCTAATTAATGGCATAATATAAAAACCAGTACATTATTAAAAGAAAGTTTAAACAGTGATGGTCAACAATTTCACTAATATCAACAAAACGAACAAAGACCACTCATCTTCGTAATAACATTTTTGTTGAACAAATGCAGTCTCGGGTCAAAGGTTTTTCCGCACAATGGCCGACGTCATTCCTGTTTATGTTTATCAATACAGCAAAATATCGTGTTTAGGTTATCTGTGTTGAAGTAGCCATGAAAATGTTTTGATATTTTAAAAGTCTATGTGTAGCGGTAACAGGAAATTGGTTTTAGAATTTGATTTATCTCTCTTTTGTTTACTTGTCGTCCAGAGTTTAAGTACTGACACGAAGAAAGCGATTGTAAAATTAGTTGAAAGTGGACTGACTGGTCGAAATATTGCAGAAATGTTTGGAATTAACCCATCAAGTTTCTAAAACGATATCGGCAACGTAATTCCGAAGAAAACACCCCGAAAACTGGACGACCTCGAAAATGTGACGACAGGATGGACATGTAGCTTTTGCGTTTGGTAAAAACGGGGCGTAGAAAGAATTTGCATGATATTACAAATCTTGTAAATGAAAGAACACCAGTGAAAATAAGTGAAACCACTGTAATAAGGAGATTCAAATTATATGGATTCAAGAGAAGGGTAAAGAAGAAATTATTCATCAGTAATGCTAACCGTTTCAAGAGGAGGGCTTGGTGTCGTTCGAAACTTCATTGTTCTGTAAATACTTATTGGAAAAAGATGATTTTTTCTGATGAAACTCAGATTTGTATTGGGAAACACAGTAATGTTCATGTCTGGAAAAAAGACGATGCGAAATGGTTTGAATCTTGTCTTGGAATAAAGAATGATAAAAAGCTGTCTGTCCTGTTGTGAGTGTCATGTTTTGGAGATGTATAACATTTAATGGTGTTGGAACATTTGTACCTGTCAATATAAACTCGCAAAAGTATACAGATATCCTCGAAGACAATCTTTGGTCAGTAGTTACTAAGGTGTTTTCAACTGAACCATGGATCTTGCAGGATGACATTGCAACCCCCCACCGCTCTAGACATACGGTACAGTGTAAACAGGAAAGCAATATTCCCTGAATGGTATGGCCAGCTCATATATATCGATACTTATGTTTAATGTGTACACCAAACGTTGTGAATTACGTCGGCCATTGTGCGGAAGAACTTTTGATCCGAGACTGTATAAGTTGTAAAAGGCCAAATTGATGACCAAAATTGTTAAACAATAAGATGGTTTATTTCATATATTCATAATTGAAATTTACAGTCCCTAAATCATGTAATTATTATTAAAACTAAGGTACTCATCCCTCATGTATAGCTGATCTTAGACGATACTGACTATCCTGTTTAGGCCCTTTCGGTTTCTTGCTCTGCAGACTTTAAATTATTTGGCTTTCCAATATTTTGACTTTGAACGTTCCTTATGAAGGTTATTCCAAAAACGCGTCGTGGGCACTAACTATGCTCAAATGGTTTTAACATACATACAATTGATATTTTCATTAAAACGTTCCTGAGTTTGAAGCTAATAAATAAAGAATCTCAAATTCATTTGGTTTTCAGATTTATAAACTTTCAGAACGAACCTCTGAAATACTTCAGAGTGTTTAGCTACTCCAAGTGACCAAGAGACAGACATGACTTGCCAACTTATGGTGTAGAAAACAATGACAAGTTATTATATATCATCCCACACATCTTCCAACATGACTTAAAGCTAGAAATTTGCCAGGAGTTCTTAAAAGTATCACTGGTTGGAAGATGCTACATGATTTTATTCAAGAACAAATATAAAATAGCAAAAACATGTACATTTATCATTTAATTCATGATGCAAAAACGAATAATATATAACGTCATAGAAAACCGAAGGGGCAATCAAGAATGGGCAATCCAGAAACACTGGCAAAATTGGGCACACAAGACACATGACGAAGAAAAATAAACCAAAAAATAATCAACACAGAAAAATAAATAAAGAGATGAGCAACACGGACCCCACTGGAAACCGGGGGTATATACAACGTCTGAAAAACCAGTCAACGATCAATCTTATACAATTATCACCCGTGTTGGAGTGTGACCCGACGGTTTGTCTCCCAGAGAAAAGTAAGGTCACCCGAGTGGAGAAAAATCCGTCGGGTTACACTCCAACAAGGGTGATAATTGGTATATTATATCGAATATTTTTGCATCAGACACCAAGTAATAGAATACCTGCGGTTTTGCGCAGACGCCAAGTGATTTAATACATGTAGTTTTGTGACAGACTCCAAGTGATTGAATACATGTTTGAATACATGTGTATTCAATTACTATTTACCACTGGATTTATCAGCTCAATGGATATTGTTCGGTAATTTTGTTGTTGCCCTTTTTCGACAATTTCTTCTTCGCCTACAGCGACGAACCTGTCGCTGGACGCCATGTTTGTTGTCTGTTGAATCAAGGGAAGTACATGTAACTATAATTGGAAACACGTGAGGCTCACGTGGGAATTTCCTTGTGATTTCCTAGCGAGCGGTGGACCTTACTATCAGACCTTACGATTAGCGGTTGATCCAACGAATGGATAAATATCACGTGACAGTGTTTTATCAAATCAGATTCAAGATATTTATATAAGTACAAGTATGTAATATTACGGGGTGTTGGATCGTTACGGTATAACGATTCTATACAAGAAAAATAAATTATAAACGTCTTAAATGGTTTGTAAAACAACACCAAGTACACAAAACAAAGTGATAAAGAATTAAACACTTTGTTGAATGACAAAATGTTCGTCCCACCGAGAGACTTTATCAATGTCTAATTAAATAAAATGTCGAACCAATATGGCGACTTTACAAATTGTAAATTAAAAAATTTTGTCATTCAACAAAGTGTTTAATTCTTTATCACTTTGTTTTGTGTACTTGGTGTTGTTTTACAAACCATGTTAGACGTTTATATATATACAAACCTTAATATAGTGAGTGAGTGATTCTTGTTTAAATAGATATGCAAACCTTCTTGTTTAGCGCAAAATCAGAAATTTGTCAGTTATATCATGGCGAGAACAAGTTAATTTTCAATGAGATGATGAGGAAGTCCACTCTGTACTAGACCAACCAATTTTGCTCTTTCTCCTTAACGCTGTGTGCATATCGGAGAAGCAACAAATAGCAATTTTACAGTCTTTGATATGACTCGATCGGGGCTCGAACCCAAGATCTTCCGCATCCGAAGCGAGAACGCTAACCATAACACCGCCGGCTGATCTTAAAATAGACTAGAACCAACATGTAACATCTCTGCATGGTTTATATTAAATACCCCCATATCCACCTAATGATTTCCAGACCCTTATCGATGGCTGTGGGATTCACTGGTTAGTAGGTTAAAACGTCTTCGGTTTCCTCCACCATGATAGGAACCACAAACTATCGTAGTCAGGAAGATCAATTTACATTTAGGTTCGATAATTGCTATGGATGATTATGTGTTATCTGCTCTTAATTTTGTCAAGCAAGAGATACAATTTACAATAAAATATAGATTTAAAAAAAAACACCATGAGCTTAAAAATGATAAAAACACACCCTGTTGGTGTAATTTGGTAACATCTGATTGCGAATGTAGTAGTATCAAATTCTTCCTGGTTGTATTTTTTCCAGTTGAAGATCCCAAAATTTATGTAAATAAATTATTTTATGACAATTATCCTCATTAATCAATAACAGTGATTTGTGCTTAAAGAGAGATAACTCTTACTTACCTGAGAATATTTGAGAGTTAGAATAACGGAACAGCCTTATCTCAAGGGAACAGCATATTTTGAGACAATCCACCATTTTTTATGTTTATGCAATAGTTAATGAACAATTTAACTTCAGACCTTTCTTAATACTGCATGCTTTTATGTAAAATGTTATCATTATTTATTTTTTTTTATTTTTTTTTAAATTTGATAATAAATGCCTCCACCAATAAAACTAATCGCCACCATATAGTTGAAATATTGTTGAAAGTGGCGTTAAACATGGCAACCCTAACCCTAACCATAGTAATAAATGAACGTTTCACAATGATTTTAAACCTCTACCATGCATTGTACATTAAGTTTTATATAAAGTATTCTGACCAAGTGAGGGTTAGGGTTATGGTGTTTAACGCCACTTTCAAAAATATTTCAGGTATATCGTGGCGGTCCCGGGTTTGTAGTGTAGTTCGTGTTTCTCAATTTTAGTTTTCTGTGTAGTATTACATCGACCATTGTTTGTCCTTTTGTTCTTTTTCTATTGGTTTTTTTTTGTCTGTTCTTCTTCGATTTACAAACTATGATTGATTACCCTTTGGTATCTTCAGAGTTTGTTGTTGTTGTCACAATGAGATGATGGACACCGTAACAGAGTTTGTTGTTGTTGTCACAATGAGATGATGGACACCGTAACAGAGTTTGTTGTTGTTGTCACAATGAGATGATGGACACCGTAACAGAGTTTGTTGTTGTTGTCACAATGAGATGATGGACACCGTAACAGAGTTTGTTGTTGTTGTCACAATGAGATGATGGACACCGTAACAGAGTTTGTTGTTGTTGTCACAATGAGATGATGGACACCGTAACATAGTTTGTTGTTGTTGTCACAATGAGATGATGGACACCGTAACAGAGTTTGTTGTTGTTGTCACAATGAGATGATGGACACCGTAACAGAGTTTGTTGTTGTTGTCACAATGAGATGATGGACACCGTAACAGAGTTTGTTGTTGTTGTCACAATGAGATGATGGACACCGTAACAGAGTTTGTTGTTGTTGTCACAATGAGATGATGGACACCGTAACAGAGTTTGTTGTTGTTGTCACAATGAGATGATGGACACCGTAACAGAGTTTGTTGTTGTTGTCACAATGAGATGATGGACACCGTAACAGAGTTTGTTGTTGTTGTCACAATGAGATGATGGACACCGTAACAGAGTTTGTTGTTGTTGTCACAATGAGATGATGGACACCGTAACAGAGTTTGTTGTTGTTGTCACAATGAGATGATGGACACCGTAACAGAGTTTGTTGTTGTTGTCACAATGAGATGATGGACACCGTAACAGAGTTTGTTGTTGTTGTCACAATGAGATGATGGACACCGTAACAGAGTTTGTTGTTGTTGTCACAATGAGATGATGGACACCGTAACAGAGTTTGTTGTTGTTGTCACAATGAGATGATGGACACCGTAACAGAGTTTGTTGTTGTTGTCACAATGAGATGATGGACACCGTAACAGAGTTTGTTGTTGTTGTCACAATGAGATGATGGACACCGTAACAGAGTTTGTTGTTGTTGTCACAATGAGATGATGGACACCGTAACAGAGTTTGTTGTTGTTGTCACAATGAGATGATGGACACCGTAACAGAGTTTGTTGTTGTTGTCACAATGAGATGATGGACACCGTAACAGAGTTTGTTGTTGTTGTCACAATGAGATGATGGACACCGTAACAGAGTTTGTTGTTGTTGTCACAATGAGATGATGGACACCGTAACATAGTTTGTTGTTGTTGTCACAATGAGATGATGGACACCGTAACAGAGTTTGTTGTTGTTGTCACAATGAGATGATGGACACCGTAACAGAGTTTGTTGTTGTTGTCACAATGAGATGATGGACACCGTAACAGAGTTTGTTGTTGTTGTCACAATGAGATGATGGACACCGTAACAGAGTTTGTTGTTGTTGTCACAATGAGATGATGGACACCGTAACAGAGTTTGTTGTTGTTGTCACAATGAGATGATGGACACCGTAACAGAGTTTGTTGTTGTTGTCACAATGAGATGATGGACACCGTAACAGAGTTTGTTGTTGTTGTCACAATGAGATGATGGACACCGTAACAGAGTTTGTTGTTGTTGTCACAATGAGATGATGGACACCGTAACAGAGTTTGTTGTTGTTGTCACAATGAGATGATGGACACCGTAACAGAGTTTGTTGTTGTTGTCACAATGAGATGATGGACACCGTAACAGAGTTTGTTGTTGTTGTCACAATGAGATGATGGACACCGTAACAGAGTTTGTTGTTGTTGTCACAATGAGATGATGGACACCGTAACAGAGTTTGTTGTTGTTGTCACAATGAGATGATGGACACCGTAACAGAGTTTGTTGTTGTTGTCACAATGAGATGATGGACACCGTAACAGAGTTTGTTGTTGTTGTCACAATGAGATGATGGACACCGTAACAGAGTTTGTTGTTGTTGTCACAATGAGATGATGGACACCGTAACAGAGTTTGTTGTTGTTGTCACAATGAGATGATGGACACCGTAACAGAGTGTGTTGTTGTTGTCACAATGAGATGATGGACACCGTAACAGAGTTTGTTGTTGTTGTCACAATGATATGATGGACACCGTAACAGAGTTTGTTGTTGTTGTCACAATGAGATGATGGACACCGTAACAGAGTTTGTTGTTGTTGTCACAATGAGATGATGGACACCGTAACAGAGTTTGTTGTTGTTGTCACAATGAGATGATGGACACCGTAACAGAGTTTGTTGTTGTTGTCACAATGAGATGATGGACACCGTAACAGAGTTTGTTGTTGTTGTCACAATGAGATGATGGACACCGTAACAGAGTTTGTTGTTGTTGTCACAATGAGATGATGGACACCGTAACAGAGTGTGTTGTTGTTGTCACAATGAGATGATGGACACCGTAACAGAGTTTGTTGTTGTTGTCACAATGATATGATGGACACCGTAACAGAGTTTGTTGTTGTTGTCACAATGAGATGATGGACACCGTAACAGAGTTTGTTGTTGTTGTCACAATGAGATGATGGACACCGTAACAGAGTTTGTTGTTGTTGTCACAATGAGATGATGGACACCGTAACAGAGTTTGTTGTTGTTGTCACAATGAGATGATGGACACCGTAACAGAGTTTGTTGTTGTTGTCACAATGAGATGATGGACACCGTAACAGAGTTTGTTGTTGTTGTCACAATGAGATGATGGACACCGTAACAGAGTTTGTTGTTGTTGTCACAATGAGATGATGGACACCGTAACAGAGTTTGTTGTTGTTGTCACAATGAGATGATGGACACCGTAACAGAGTTTGTTGTTGTTGTCACAATGAGATGATGGACACCGTAACAGAGTTTGTTGTTGTTGTCACAATGAGATGATGGACACCGTAACAGAGTTTGTTGTTGTTGTCACAATGAGATGATGGACACCGTAACAGAGTTTGTTGTTGTTGTCACAATGAGATGATGGACACCGTAACAGAGTTTGTTGTTGTTGTCACAATGAGATGATGGACACCGTAACAGAGTGTGTTGTTGTTGTCACAATGAGATGATGGACACCGTAACAGAGTTTGTTGTTGTTGTCACAATGATATGATGGACACCGTAACAGAGTTTGTTGTTGTTGTCACAATGAGATGATGGACACCGTAACAGAGTTTGTTGTTGTTGTCACAATGAGATGATGGACACCGTAACAGAGTTTGTTGTTGTTGTCACAATGAGATGATGGACACCGTAACAGAGTTTGTTGTTGTTGTCACAATGAGATGATGGACACCGTAACAGAGTTTGTTGTTGTTGTCACAATGAGATGATGGACACCGTAACAGAGTTTGTTGTTGTTGTCACAATGAGATGATGGACACCGTAACAGAGTGTGTTGTTGTTGTCACAATGAGATGATGGACACCGTAACAGAGTTTGTTGTTGTTGTCACAATGATATGATGGACACCGTAACAGAGTTTGTTGTTGTTGTCACAATGAGATGATGGACACCGTAACAGAGTTTGTTGTTGTTGTCACAATGAGATGATGGACACCGTAACAGAGTTTGTTTTACAACTGATTAAATAAACAGAACATGTATTACCAGTTGAGCTTTATTCTGTGTAGTATGAATTGGCCACTTTTATTTGAGTGAGTGAATGAGTGATTGTTGTTTAACGCCAACTCAAAAATCTTTCAGCTATATCATGTCGAGAGCAAGTTAATTTTTAATGAGATGTCTAGACCAACACGCTTAGTTGAATTTTGATAGTGCTAATTCACTGAAAGAACAATCCGCAAGAAGATATGTCGATCCACTCGGACACATTAATCTGATGTCGAGCCAACCAGTCTTTGCTCTTACTCCTTGATGATGCGTGCTTAGCACAGAAGCAACAAATAACAATTGTATATTCTTTGGTTTGACTCGACCGGGGCCCGAAACCACGATCTACCGCACTCTAGGCGAGTACGCTAACCATTACACTCACCGATGCGGTTACTTTTATTTGAATTCAAATTCATTTTTTTCTAAAAAAAAAACAAAATAAAATAATAATAATAATAATAATAATAATAATAATAAATAAATAAATAACGAGATAAATAAAGCAAACAAGAACAAACAAACAAAAACACAATACGATTTAAGGCGTACCAAAAGCTACATTAGTGTGGTGTTTTATTTTTTATTTAAGAAATAATTACCGGTAGCCATATATTTATATTGTTTTTACCACGGGTTGGCACTGTATGCCGAATATTTTACCACGAGCGGTAGCGAGGGGTAAAATGAAGGCACAAAGTGACAACCCGTGGTAAAAACAATATAAATATATAGCTACCGGTAATTATTTCGATTCTAATAGGACAATTACGGAACATTTTCAAATCGAAACGGCCTAGGTCATCCAGTGTTTTTGGTTGTTCCGTTAATTGACCCAACTGAAATGTTGCAATAATATTTCGTTTTTTCCAAAGATGTTTGAAATGACAACCGAAAAGGTGTTTCAATGCCGATGGTAAATATGTTTTGAAATTACTAAATGTTGTCATTCATGAACATCAATTCAAAAGAAAGGGAATATACTGCAAATTCCACTTTGACAAGGAGGCGTACACGAAGCCAAAAAACGTCAAGATCTTTACGTTCTAAACTGGAAGTCTTCATATGACGTCATGTTGTTTATGTGGCAAAGTCGTGATCAACATTTCGCGGAATTTTAATTTGTGCGATTTTTAGACTCAGGGATATGCAGGAATAGTATATGTTATTCTGGATCTTCGCAAGGGATGGGATACGGATTTATGTTCCCTGTCTGTTTTCTATATCGCCTGAGCCGATTTCCACTACTCGAATGTTTATTTATTTTGTGTATTGCATATTTATCATTGTGCATCTTTTACAAGGGAGTGTCATGGAACAGCCGCTTTACAAGCACAGACCACGTCTATCTATGACGTAATCGGTCATAGATAAATATTATTTTTATCATGTCAGAGTACATTGGTAACATCTGAATACATCGATTGCGAATGATGATGCAATATCAAAATCTTCCTTGTATTTTTTTCTACTTTAAGAGGGCGTTGAAGTCACGTGAGTATGTTTCGCGGACTAAGTTTTCATTGAGTAAAGAAAGAAACCAAAATAATTACTTCTAAATTATATAGGATAGTAAAAAAAACTTTTCCTAAATTAAATTGTGAGATTAAATCTTGAGAATTTATATTTTAATGTTTTAGTAGACAATCGATGCATTGAAAGTAACAATACCACGCTGGTAATCTCCCTTGCACGGTCTATGGATCCAACTGAAGTCATATGACTGTCATTGACCAATCTGTTGATGACGAGCACACAACATATTTAAACTACCATACAATGTCAAGCTAGTAATCTCCCTTGCACGGTATGGGGGTCCAATTAAAGTCGTTAACAAATTTTTTTCTTCGTCTTCCTTCTGTATTGTGGCTAATATTGTTTGTGCCTCTGAATTGCTCATTATTTATTGAATGCGGTCCGGTTTCTCTTACATTTATCACGTTTATTTACCGTTCTTTCGAAAAATATGTACGATTAATGTTACTCAGTAGGGATTCAATCACCAATAATAATACATCAAACTGAATACTAAAACAATTGTTCAGTTACTTTTGATTGTATTCATATAATCTTAACCACTCAGGAAGGAGAAAACCATTTACATCCCGTCTTACTGGCCAGCTATTTATTTTATTAGTCCCGCACAACCAACGGTGCTAAAGACAACTGACGGCACTTCCTAACGAGGAACATGTTGGCACAGTTCCTTAGATATCTACATTTTTATTACTATGTATACACTGGGTCGATACCTTTACAGGGGAGCTAGTATCATCCGCTCACTGATTATTTTGTCTGCTATGATTTATTAAATATATTAATGTTTGAAATTCACAGTTTTTAAATAATGTATTTTTTTTAACTAGGGTCAATATCCCCCAGCCATATGTAATCTTGAATGATTTTGGCTATAATGGCCCTTTAATTTACTATCTCCCCGAGATTTTTTAGTTATTTGGCTATAATGTTTAGGCCCTTTAATTTACTATCTCCCCGAGTTATTTGGCGTTCACATATTTTGACTATGAGCATACAATTTTTTGTACTTAATCAATGTTATTCCATAAACGCGCCGTGGGCACTAAACAAGACATCTTTTATTAACAAAGCACTTCTTAATAAAGAACATGCTCCTGGCTGTGATCTTCAGTGACCCAACATGCCATCATTCGAGCATGTCCATCATCTGTTCATTCCCTTGTGGCAATCATAATACCACCATTTTACCTATGCGATTTATGGTTTGTAAACTTGGTTTGTCGTGAATAAACGTTAGAGAATACTGAAGGGTCAATCAAAAATAAACTATCCAGAGAAACTGGAAACATTATGGTACACAAGACGAACACAAATAAAACAAAAACACAACACAATATGTATTGGACACCACTATATGTAAACAAACACAAATAATGTAAATAAGACATGAGACCTCCTACAAACAACTGGAGGTAGGGACGATTAATTTACCATTTACTTTAAAATACAGTCGGGTAATCCGCATTCCACACGAAAATAGACAATGTAACCGACCTACAATTTAAGGAAACACGATTTAAGGACAATGTCCAGTTTATTACTTAAACACATATTGATTGTATGTATTGAATAAATACACATTTGTGTACCTGTCACAACGCCATATGCCGTGGTCTTTTATATGTTCAATGAGTTGAAGTGAGAGTTAATTGTTGTTTTTACTGATATTGGTGGACTTGTTGACCATCACTGTTTAAACTTGTATTTACCTCTATATGGGTGTAACATGTGCTAGTGAAGTTTATTAGATAACTAAGATATTTTAAGCTGAAATTCATGTGCCATATGTTTATGGAGAGTGGTTGGATTCCTGTTGATTGGTTTAACTCCTCCATATTTATATACCTGACCTAGAATTTCTTTGTCTTTTTGTTTTGGAGTGGCAGAAACCACCTCTGTTGCATAATTGTAATTGAGCTCCCCTTGAGTGTGGTAGATCGGTCGAGTCAAAATAACTATGAAATTGATATGTGCGGCTTTTTCAATAAACACTCAAGAGATAGCTCGCAATCAAGATACTGTGTTCGACTGGAGTGGCATCTGTAACTGTAGACTATTGTTTTAATGAGGATAAGTTATATAAAAATCTAACTAAGCGTGTGGTGTAGTGTAAAGATGACATCAATATCACTTTTCTGTACAGAGGTCATCTGCCCACGCAAAAACTACTAATACAAGGTTACGTTGTTCCTGGATTGAACTCATCGCTACAAATATTCTACAGTCGTCATCTCGAACTGGTTGACCGCTAAGAAATTTCTCAAATGACAATGAACGTAGTATTTTTTATTCTTTCCTCTTTCACCGACAAGACTTTTACGGATTTGGCTGTGTCTTACAAGAGATACTTCAAGAGCTGTTGCTCATCTTTTCTTTTTAGTTTTCTGTGTTGTGTTTCTTTTCGTTCTACGTTTTCTTCCCAATGTTGCCTGTGTCTCTGGATTGTCCATTCTTTATTGTCCCTTCGGGTTTTTCTAATTTTTTCTTTGTAATCAGATATATTGTTAGATTTCCGCGTGTAATATCTCTTTTATCTATATTCCATATATATATCGTGGCGGTCAGTTTTATTGGTAGAGGAAACCGGAGTACCTGGAAAAAAAAACTTCATATAGGACAATCGAGGATCAATCACACCATTTAAAATTGCGAACCATAGAGTAGTTTGACACTTGGCCAATCCAATTCTATTAATGTCTGTGGTGGCCATGGTGCATTTTGAATCGGGACCAAAACGCAATTTAGGTTGAGGTCCTTCAACAGAACATTACTGCCACGTTTTTATTGGTATTTCTCTGAAAAGAATACTTAATGATGCTTGCAGACGACGACTACAGAGGACGCATTGTGACGATAAACCAGATCAGCAAGAATCAAAATGGAGACAACGCGAAGAGACATATATTTGTGAATAAGAGACTATCTTGTACTGAAGGTCTTTCAAACGTTTGAAATGATTTTATCTTTTTAGTATTTTCATTCAAGTGATTTTAAAACTACAGTTTATTGATTGATGTTGGCGACCTTGCTGGTTTTTTTAACTGTGAACGTACGTGAAGTGAATGGTGTTTGTCTGTAACATCTTCTCGTCATTGATTAAATATACATGTACATGTAGAAACACCTGTTTCCTTGTATCTTCTTTGTCGTATTATATTTATTTCATTTGTCTTATATTTTAGGTAAGTACTTGTTATTTTCAGTAATTTGAGTAATATCGTATATTGTTTGAATTTGCCATATTGTGTTGTGTTTTTGTTTGGTTTGTCTTCGTCTCGTGTCTTGTGGGCCCAATATTGCCAGTTTCTCTGGATTGTCCATTCTTGATTGCTCTGTGATTTTCTCTAACGTGTATTTATGAGATAAAACTCCTTCTAACATGATTTATTTTATTATCAGCATGTTACCGATTCTTAGTTCGTTACTCCCACTGTTGTTTTTGCCTTTTTCAAATACATCCAAAATTTTCTTTTCCCCTATCTGAAACAAAGTACATGACATATAGAACACTTATTGTTTTGATGTAGTTCGTGACGCCGAATCTTTAGATTTCTGTGTAGTGTTTTGTACATCGTTGTTTTGTCTTTTTGTCCTTTTTCTTTTGGTCATTGTTTTGTCTGTCATTTCACGATTTACGACTCAGGAATATCCCTTCGAGCTGATATGATCAAGTTCGTGTAACCAATGCAGATTTTTTATCGAGTTAACCCAAAGATACCACTATTACCTTTGAAGTAGGTAATAATGTTTTTGTCTGTTGTCATTCGCTCTAAATCCTGTTGAAAGTTCTTTATTCTAGTGAGTAGCAAATTAACCCAAGTTAAATAATGAGCTAGCTTTGTTTGGAAGATTAAGCATATCCAGTGTGTAAACAGAGGCTCACCTGTAGTAATTTGTGCTGTTGGTGATGAAGAAGTATGTTAGCTCTATCCTTTAATTTTACGTTCCTCTATATAGATAATGTCCTTTCAATAAATAATTCTAAGTTTGGTGATGGCATCTATCCCACTGAGCTTTAAATAAAGGATACCACAGAAACAGGTCAGTCTGCTTCATACCTTGACCTACATCTCGAAATTGACAGTGAGGGACGGTTAAAAACGAAACTTTAAAATTTTCCCATTGTGAACTTTCCATTTATATGTAGCATTATTTCTGTATTCTTGAACATATTCCAATGCAAACAGGTTGGCGACTCGCGTTGGTCCATTTCATAACCTGCAGCTCTAGTGGCAATAAATGAATAGTAGCTTTTCATTCTTCTGTAAAACTATCGACATTTCGAGAGCATATAACGAATAGTGAGAATACGTACATTCTCGTCGTCACATCACTTGAAAAAAGGAACAAAGACATAAAGATTTTGTTATTTCTTTTTAAGAAAATTTGAAGATACACGTTCTCAAAAATTATTGAGTCGGTCATCAAAGAGCGATTAGAAAAACAGCTATCTCCAACGCAAAATCCCTTACAGAGAGGTTTTACTGAACACGCATCTAGTAAATTTACAGCATTTATAGCATCAGAAACTATATTAATATACAAAAAATTTAATCGGGATTTAGAACTTCTGACTGTAGACGCAGAAAAAGCATTTGATACCGTCAACCATGACATAATGCTAAATAAGCTATACCACGGTGGAATTACTGGTGATATGTGGCTAAGGAACATTTATGATGGGCTAATCCTGAAAGTTAAATGGGGAGACCAAACCACAGAAAGTATAGATATTAAACAAGGGATACACCAAGGAGCAAAACTGTCAACCTTACTCTACAAGAGGTATAATAATACAATTTTGGATAGTATTACAAAAAGCACGCTGGGAGCTACTATTGGAAATATTACTGTATCAGCGCCAGCCTGTGCAGATGACATTGCTCTGCTGGGAGAGAGTAAGGACATTCAAGCCATGTTAAATCTCCTAGAATATAACACCAAAAGAGATTTAGTGAAACTAAACCCGGAAAAAACTGAAGTAATAAATGTATCAAAAGCTCTACAAACACATCCGAAAAAATATATATTAGGAGACCAGGAAATAAACAGGGTACAATCAGTTAAGCACCTTGGAATAACTTACCAAGAAAATGGGAAAATAAATATTGAAGAAAGATTGAGTATAGGCAGGCGAACAATATATGCCTTACTAGGACCTGGACTGCATGCAAGATCAAGAATGTCCCCAGTAGTTCTACTGAAAATCTGGAATACATACGCTGTCCCACGGTATCTATATGGGCTGGAAATCCAAGCATATACACCATTAGACACGAAGAAATTAGAACAGCTTCAAAGGGCAACCTGCAGACAATTGCAATGCCTTCCAGAGCGAACCGCAGCAGTAGCCATCTACACACTAATTGGTGCAGAACCAATAGAGACAACGCTGGACAAAAATGCAATGATCTTATTTACCACCTTAGCCAGGCTTGACTCATCCATCGAAAAAGACATACTCATATGGGAAATGGAAAACTCAAAAGAAGAAGACAGATTATTCATCTGTAGAATTAGGAAGACGCTCCAGAAATATAATCTGCCATCTCCAGAAGAAATACTAGAAAATCCTCCAAAGAAACAGCAGTGGAAAAATGCAATGAAAAAGGCCATTAACAGCTTTTGGTACGATAAATGGACAAACGAAAAGCAAATAAAATCTACATTAGAATATCTAGAAATTCAACAAAATCCAATAGGAACACCACATAACATATTACGAAGTGTGAAAAATCGAAAGTACGACATACAAAAAGCAGAAATCAAATTACGTTTAATTACTGATACTTATATGCTACAATACCACCACGCTAAGGTCAGCCGTAATAAAATATCTCCGATCTGTAAACTATGTGGGGAGGAAGAAGAAGATAGAGTGCATTTTTTACTAGAATGTAAAACTCTAGAAGAAAAACACAAATGGTGAAACTAGGTGAAGCTCTAGAAGAGGCAAGGGGAGGTGGTACACGGACTATAGAACAAAATGGACTGCTTATGCAAATCATCTTGGACTGCACCTCATATAAAATAAACCAACTGATTCCATATTCAAACCAGGATTTAGTGCAAATCGAAAGAGCCACGCAATACTACTGCTTTGTGTTACACCAAAAGAGAACTGAAATATTGAAGAACATTATGTAGAAAGGCAGATAGTCAATAGCTGATAGTACTTTTATAGAACTGTTTCCTTTTTTTCTGGAATTTAACAAACATATATAAGTAAGCTAATATAATATTTTTCTTACTGTGTCCAGCACCCGATCCGTTCATTAAAGAGATCGTTTTACTTTTTAAAGTTTATACGCATACTTAAATGATGATTTTACCTTTTATGAGTCAATTTGTTTTAACAACGGAAGAATTGCTGTATTCGGAGAGTGCGTGAAGGAAAGAACATTGTATAAATTACGATTGCGCTTTTATCTTTTAGTGCTGTGTGTATATACGTTTTTACTAATATGAATAATTAAACAACAGAATGGACTTTTAACAACGCTATTAATTGTAATACTACTGAAACGACTATTTTACAATACACGTTTTATACTTTTTAGTAATGGATGTAAATACGTTTTTATGCCACTAACCAAACTTATACAACATGGAAATGATGAACTTTTGACTACTACGTATATTTTATCATAACTGTAAATACGTATCTTTTTAGGTATGTGCCCGTTAAGTTAGGTTTTATAGTTTTATCCATAATTGGAATGCTCCGAATTCCGGAGGAATTTTACCTGTACAAAGACAAAGACAAAGATACCAAAAGGGTAATAAGAAGAAGGACAGACAATACAATGGCTAAAAGAAAAAAGAACAAAAGGACAAACAATGACATTTAAATCAATACACATAAAACTAAAGATCGAGCATCACGAACCCCACTAATAACGAAGATGAACTCGATCGATTGATAACTTATCGATAACTGGAGATCCGTTATATACTGTGAAATCATTATTAATCGTGGGGTTCTAATTTTCGTGGATTTGGTGGTTCACTTAAATCACGGAAACTAAAATCCAATTAAATACAATTTGTTCATTAATTCAGCCGGGAAGCCATGGACCGAATCGATCAATCAATCTATTGGATGTCAAATGTGCCGCGCTAAGGACAGATAACCTCGATTCAACGCACAGGTGGCGCTTCATAGCTACGTAAACAAAATCATCCTCGATACGGTACCTCAGAAAACCCTGTTGGAAAACGATGAAATAACCGTAATTCGTTGGTTTTTTTATTTATCACAAGTTTATTATTACAGGCAAATGACTGATAGTTTTTGACAGCTTTTCCGTGTAGAAAAAGGGTGAAAATTGGTATTTTCCCAGTGACCTCTTTCAAGCATCTCATCGCCTAAAATTATGGCGGTGAAAAAACCTCTCTATATTTAACTGACACAATCACATCCCCCATTAGCCAATCACATCAAAGATGGTAAAAATAAACTCTATAATTAGTAAGGAATCCCATACAAAACATCAAATCCCAGCATGCTTAGCCACAAACTAGTTTGACCTCCAAAGACAGCCACCATTTCAATGTAATTTCAAAGGAAAAATAGCGAGATTTCTGTTTGTTTCAAGCTTTTATCTGCAAGCATGACATTTGTAGATTGTTCTCATGTATTTTAATATTGCATTCGTTTCAATTCCAGTATTTTAGATGTGAATGTTGACTTAAATATTGGAAAAATTCCAAGATATAAACATCATTTGAACCACACATGTGAGATTTCCAACGTGACCCCTTATTTTTTCCATTTTGTAGTCTCTATTTGAAAGTTTATCCTTATAATGCTGCCTTGAAATATTGTATTAAATGTTACACAATTAAATAATCAAATTACCACAGGATTGTTTTCATATGTTGACTAGATGTTAATAGAATGATATTTTAGTATGCCCTCACCGGGTAAAGTAATACAATCTCCTATCTGTGTATCCATCCACAGGGACTCGGATAACTATTTCTGACAAATAAGCGCTCTCGAGCAATTTGGTTTTTTCTACGAGATTGCCATTGCCCGAGAGCGCATATTTGTCAGAAATAGCTATCCGAGTCCCTGTGATCCACCCCACCATGACAAAATATTAGACTGAACATGCCTTTGCAGGTTTTATGTCAAGGGCAAATGCATATGTGATTTTTTTTTTGCTCAAAGTAAAAGTAATTCAAAATGGCAAATGGCTGAGATGAATTCCAAAAGGAAACCACTTTTCAACTTCATTAGAATATAAACTGATAAGCAAACTTAGAAGAAATTCTGCCTTTGAGGTCTTCTACAAGTGTTGTAGTTTTAGTGCTAGACACCCACTCTATATACATAATACCTACAAAAAACAAAATCATCCAACTGTCACCTTATGGTCTTGAACAAGCTATCACCATTCTGTTAACACTGAATTTAACCATTTACCACAAGTGTTGCATTTTTTGTCGATGCACCTTTTGAAAAAAAAATTGGCCTTCACGACTGATTTGCCGAACACAAAAAAATAATTCTCAAGAATCGCTGTATTGAATGAAACCAAATATGTCAACAATGTTCTTAATACATTTACCAATAAGTGTTGCAACTATGGTGCCACCATAATATAAGATCCAAAAGAAGATTATTGAATATTATGTCCATTGGAACTTTTATTGTAATATTTGCTCCTGAAGGAATGTTTATTATGATACGACCTAATAGAAAAGTACCATTGGAACTTTTGCTATGAGGAACAAATAAACGTTTACAACCGAAGGGGTTATCAACAAACAATAGCCGAGGACCAGGGAAGCACAGAAACAAACCAACAACAACCAACCGATATAACACAAAAAATCACAAACGCACATGAACAACAAGAACTCCCGATGAATCTGAATTGAACTCGGGTGATCCGGAAGAGTAAGCAATTCCTGCCTATTGCAATACACCTATAGTCCATCATCAAGTCTGGTAGTATTCTAATCCGGTGAAGGACAAAGGATCTAAAACAGCCTCAGATCATTTGTCATCTGGGTGCTGTCAACCAGCTCATGATGTCTGCTGTATAATTTTTTCTAATATTAAGAGTGCTTGGAAGTCCCATGGGTTATCATGATAACCACTGAAAAAAATCAAAGTATCTTTGCAAAAATGTTGAATCAAATGTCTGAACAGATTTTTTTAATTTGCAAAGAAGAGTTATGATTCAAAATTTATCTTATCTTACAAAAAGACTTACAATGTAAGGTGCTGTGTCAATAGAAATAACTGAAATTATATGGATTTGCAATGCTATGGGATTTTTCTTCAAATTTGGAAAGCAGATTGAAGAAAACATAGGATTCAATATTTAACCAAACTTGCATATATATTAGTCACAAGATGTTGTGAACAGAAATAGGTGAAATCAGATGTATAATAACTGAAATTTGGTAATTTGCAGCTGAAATGATATATGGTTTTGGTTTTTTTGAAGTATGTTATTTAAAATTTTCACTCAAGTTTGTTCATTTTTACTTTATCACAAAATTTTTCTTGCCCAGTCCGAGCAAATTCTTTCCAATTTATCCATTTTGTACTTTCCCACCAGGCATGGGAGAGTGCAAAATGGATAAGTTGGAAAGAAAGTAAAAATTAACAAACTTGAGTAAAAATTAGTGTTGTTGTCAAAATCATATTAATATACAATTATGGCCTTCATGATAAGTTAATATCCATAATTATTAAATTGAGAAAGGGTTATTTTCCCGAGGTCCGAAGGACCGCGGAAAAATAACCCTTTCGAGATTTAATAATTATGATATTAACTTCTCACGAAGGACATTTGTATTATTATATTGAACTAATATGAGGGAAATAACTAGTTATTGGGTCGACTGCTGAGGGAAATAACTAGTTATTGGTTCGACGTGCAAAAGCGCGCCAATTTCAAACAGTTATTGTGTGCTACGTGCAGATTCCCTCACAGTTATTTGACATACGTGCAGTTTGCCGGGGGAATAATGTGTTATTTCTTGTTCCATGGAATAAAACTTTAAAATATCTTAATTATTTCTTGCTTGGTTTCTATAGTAAAGTATAATAATAAATGTTGTTTTAGACAAAAATTGCGTCCATAGTGTTGTTGTCAAATAAATTGTGTTTAAAAAAAACACCTTTTATTCATGCCTGGTGGAAAAGTACAAAATGGATAAGTTGGAAAGAATTTGCTCAGACTGGGCGAGAAAAAGTTTGTGATAAAGTAAAAATTAACAAACTTGAATGAAAATTAGTTTTCACTTAATTCTGACCTTATCCACAAACTTTCTTTATACAGTCTGTGTACATTCTTGAGTGAAAATTAGTGTTGTTGTCAAAATCATATTAATAAATTTTGTTTAAAAAAACAACTTTTTTTACGCAAAAAAAAAAAAAAAAATTGCGTCTGAAATATGAAGTATTAGTGATATGTCAGCAACTTGTTTTTAACTGCTTACGTGTCATGAGGTACATTTTGTAATCGGTTAAGTCTTTGTACGTCATATAGAGCAGGAACATACCAATTACTTTATTTTTAATATGAGTACTAAAAGTTAGTCACACGATTTCTCTTCTGTTCCTTTTCAATCCTTTTTTGGTCGAATCCGTATAGATTCTCGTGTGTGACCTAGTTTTTTTTCATCCGTTGTCAATTTTCCATTTTACTACATCAATAACAACTGTGCGTCTGCGCAGTGGAAAGTCAAGTGAAGCTTCTCATGAATATTGATGAGATATTGTAGTATAAAGTATAAAGTATAAAAGTTTTATTTAAAGTCGGAGTTTTTACAAACATATAACATAAGCTCTGTAGAGCTTTTTACCGACATATATAACAATAGACAAAATATATTATGACAGGAGGCATACAAACATTTGCAGATAACAGATAAATATACAAGCATTACATAAATAGCTTAAAACATGTTTATAAAGTACTAAAACTAGCATAAGAACATAAAAAGCACTAGGCAAAAAGAATAGGTACATGTAGCATGAGCAACTGAACTAAATCAAATCAAATCAAAAGTTTTATTTAATGTCGGTACATTTACAAACAGTACAAACACAAGCTCTCATGCGCTTTTTAAACCAACATGCATTTTAAGATATAAATTACAACACAGTAAATAAAAAAATAAAAACAATAAAATAAAACAATGTCATGCATTAAAACCACATATTAGATTTCTGGGCCTCCAGTCAGTGCACATGTGGCAAGTGCCTCTCTGCACACTGACTTCATAGGACCAGAAAACCGCATGGACTAAGTAAGAGCATACAAATAATTGCATATTACAGACAAACATACAAAGCAATGCATTACATCAATAAAAGCCATGCATATAAATTAGCCACTAAAACTAGCAAAATAAAAATAAAAATGAAAGCACTAAGCAAATGAATAAGTATATGTAGCATGAGTAAGAATGAACTGAATAAGAGCATACTTTTAAGATTTACAAGAGCCACACCTGCATGAGCCACCACTCCATGAATTAATTAAACTTTTGAACTGACTGAGACTAGAAACATTCCGCAATTCATTGGGTAGCTCATTCCAGAGTGTGGCACCTGCAAATCTAAAAGAATGTAAACCATGATATGTTGTTCTCACCTGGGGTACTTCTACTGTATTTGTTTTCCTAAAAGAATAGCGACTTTCTTTATACACGAATAAATCATTTAAATTCATTGGACTTTTTTTATTCAAAATTTTGTAAACTTCAATTGCCATTGTTCTAAGGCGTCTGATCTTTAATGTTGGTAATCTTGATTTATTCAACAGGTCTTCATATGAACTACTATAATCTTCATAAATAAATCTGAGGGCCCTTTCTTGAATTTTTTCAATTTTTCTGGTATTGGTCTCACCACAGAAATGCCAAACAATTGGACAATAATTAAAATTACTCATTATAAAAGAAAAATATATAGTTAATCTACCTAATTTTGTTAAATGTTTACCTATACGTTTTAATACATTTAATTGTCTTGAAGCTTTTTTACATATATTTGAGATATGAGTGTTGAATTTTAGTTGACAATCTATTGTGACACCCAGCAATTTTACTTCTTTTTCACAATCAATTTTGTTTCCATCCAAATTAAAACTAATACTTTCATTTAAAGTTTTTGAACCAATGGCAATTGCCTGGAATTTATCTGGATTTGCTTTCATCTGGTTGTGGGAAAACCAATGGATTAAATTTAAACTTTCCTTTTCCAAAATATCCACAACCTTATTCAATTCTGTGTCTGAGTATGACAATGTATTGTCATCAGCATAGTTATATAAAATACTTTCTTCTACAAAATTAAAAATGTCATTTAAAAATATATTAAACAATACAGGGCCAAGTATTGAACCTTGTGGCACACCTTTATAAATTTTTTCCAAGCACTAAAATCAACACCAACTTTTACACACTGTTTCCTTTCAGATAAATAACTATGCATTAAATCTAATGCTGACTTAGACAATCCATATGCTTCAAGTTTTAAAATCAAAAGATCATGAGGTAGGCAGTCGAAGGCCTTCGAGAGATCCATAAGCACTGCAGCTGTATACTGATTACAATCAATGGCTTTTTTCCAATCTTCAATAATTTTCAACAGTGCAGTGTTGCAGCCAAAACCTGGTCTAAATGCAGATAAAGAAGGATGAAAAATATTTTCAAAATAAAGTTGTTCATATATGGCTCTCTCGAAGAACTTTGACACCACTGGTAGTATACTGACAGGTCTATAGTTACCAACCTCCAGTTGGCTGTTCTTTTTATGGAGCGGTACAACCTGTGCCTCTTTAAGTTTGTTTGGAAATGAGGCATTTTCTATTGTTTTGTTTATAAGCATTGTAATAGGTTTACTAACAATCGGTTTTGCGATTTTCAAAATTTTTACAGAAATACCATCTTTGCCAGTGGTTTTGTTGATATTCATTTTATCTATTTGTTTTTCTACGAATGAAATATCAATAGATTCGAACTTTAATTTGTTTTCTGAGTATTTATGTTCTGAAATTACCTTTACACTTGGATGTTCCTGATTTACAGCACAGCTGTCTTTTCCAATGTCTTTAGCTACATTAACAAAAAATTCATTAAATGTTTCAGCCACCTCATTTTGATCATTTATAATTCTATCGTCATCTGTTAAAATAATATTATTTTCAAAATAGCTACCTTTGTTTGTGATAAATGGCTTAATGGTTGGCCAGAAATCTTTTTGTTTTGGTCCACCAACACATCTTTCTATAAAATATTCCCTTATTGATTTTCTTTTGATTTTATTGACAAGATTTCTTTGTGTTCTGTATTTATCCCAGTTGTCTCTTGATCTTATTTTGTTATATTTGTTAAAAAGCATTTTTTTCTTGAATATTGCATGTCTTAGTTCTTGGTTCATGTATGGAGCTGGATGTTGTGTGCTCTTGCGTTTTTTCAAGGGTATGTGTTTGTTTACAACATCTAAGAAGGATGATTCAAAAGTTTCATATGTCTTATGTATATCTTTGTTGTCATTTATTATTTGATCGTCAAATTTAGCATTATCTAGATCTTGTATGAATGCTTCATAATTGAATTGTTTGTAGCTTCTGTATGTTTTATAAGGGTTTTTTAAAGATGGAGTATTACTCTTGATTTGAACCGCAATCAAATTATGAACATCGCTTAAACCACAGCTGAAATTCATTACGTTTTGCAAAAGAGATTTTCTATTTGTTAGTATAACATCAATAAGGGTAGGATCTGCACCCTTTGTGAAACATGTAGCACATTTTACAATATTTTCTAGGTCACAAATATCACAGACATTGGTCAGAGGTGTACTCTTTTGATCTGACAAAAGATCATAATTTAGTTCACCAAGAATCGGCAAATTATCATATTTTACTGACATTTGATCGTACGATTTTACAAAGTCTTGGTTAAAGTCACTATCCGACATTGATGGGGGGCGATACATTCCTGTAATTAACCATTGTAGTGACGACAGAGCGATTTGCGTGTGATGTTTTCACACCAAAACCTTGAAAATACCGATTTTATATTTTCAAAGGGTTTATATGGTGTAAATTTATTGCTTTTGATATATTCCTTGTTAAAATATTTAGGTAAAACAATAATCCAAATCTCCGACACTTACTCATAAGTAACCGCATTTAGCAATACATACTGGATATAAAAAGAAGAAAAGAAAATGAAATTTATTTCTAAATTTGAAAATGACCAGTTCAGATTATGAATCGATTACTTGACTCATGGCTAAGTTTTAGCTTTCCAGAACGACAAGGACCTTTCTGACACTTCACTGAAAGATTTTGACGACTTTTGTCGACACGAGCATTGAGGGTATTACAGCGATCATTCATAAAAACATTAATAAAACTATACAATCTCCGTAAAATAATAAAATGACATTGACAGCGAGCGACCGCTACATTTGTTTGAATGACTCGTGATTTCAAATGGTGATCTTTTTGTAGCAAAATCTGTACCCTTTTGCATAGATTGATTCTTTCCCCTGACACCGACAATACTCTTACCTGACATGACTATGACTAACCCCCTCCCTTTTCCCCCATTTCTGGTGGGGTCAGTGTTTCATATCTTTTTAGATCTTGTGTTATGCTTTTGTTTATTTTCGTTCTGTCTTGTGCCCAATGTTGACCTTGTCCTGGATTGTCCATTCTTGATGGCCGCTTCGGCTTTCTCTAACGCTTATTTCCAAAGAAAGTTGGATATATTGATATTATTTTCTTGTATTTTTCATTTGTAGATAAAATGACGAATATTTGGTTAGTAGTATTGATATTGTTCGATTTCAAACAACTAGTATTGTCGGGAATCATAAATGTAGAAATACCGAATGCGATGGTGGAGTGCAAAATTGAAAACTACAGGACTCGACATAAATGCGTTATGGATATTTACAAACACGGGACAGACTGGATCAAATCTAATGATAAGGATATCCAACTGAGGCTTCAGCAGGACTTTTACTGGCACCCAAACAAACGGGTACGGTCAGAATGTAGGACTTTATCAGAAACGGAAAGGCAAGAATTGTGGGATGCTGTTAACGCCTTAAAACAGGATATAGTAAGTCATTCTTAGATAGATCTACAAATTATCTTTTAGATGGGATCAATTATATTTGGTTTATTGATAAAACTCCTCTTCTCTTCTTATCAACAGTTTGATTGATGGTTTGGTTTGGTTTGGTTTATGGTGCTTAACAATATTTCAGTTTTATAATATAGTATCAAATATTTCATGTAGATTTCTTTGTAAAATAAAAATGCAATATTTTCCGATATTTTTACTAGTCTTCCTTTTATAAATATACCTAAAAAGTAGAGCAATTCTGAATGAGTAAAAAATATTGCATCTTGACCGATATTGCATTCCATTCTTTCTCCTTTAAGTTTGGTACGCACTAGAGAGGTTCCGAGTAAAACTATATTTGCACGCAAGCGGACGAGAGATAAACAATATGGCGGAATTATGTTGAATACATGTTGCAAAGAAATATGGTTAAATGTAATTGTCACAGACTGAAATATTTGGTACTATATTATAAAAGGGTTATTGCACTAATATTGAGGAATATTGTCCCGAGCAGTATATCATATTGCACGCGCAAGCTCGTGAAAAATTATATACTGCTCGGGACAATATTCTTCAATATTATTGCAATAACCCTATAATATCGTGGCGGTCAGTTTAATTGGTGGAGGAAACCGGAGAAAACCGCCGACCTGTCGCAAGTCGCTGACAATCTTTATCACATATATGCTGTATCGAGTACACCTCGTGTGAACGGGATTCGAACTCTCAACCTCAGTGGTGATAGGCACTGATTGTATATGTAATTGTAAATCCAACTACCATACGATCACGACCACGGCGGCCCCTCAATAGTCTTTGGGTTTTTTTTATATAAATCTCCTCTTCTCTTCCTAACAACGGTTTGAATGAATATAATGTTTTAATAAAAATGTAGATATCACATGTAGTCCGTACGACGCGTTTCTGAAATCGCCTTAATCAGATACGCTCAAACTCGAATGACTGGAAAATCAAATCATCTTAAAATCCCAGCGAGCATGAAATAACATACAAAGACGTATTTCCTCGTCGTCGGTTACCCTCCGCTGGTCACACTCCTATCGATACTCTCCACTCGGGTGAGTTTCGTAGCGTGATCACGCGTGGGTTACCGACGATCTATTTCATCCACCCGGACTGAGTTTTCTAATCCTTCATGCTGAAGAGGAAACAAGTCTTAAATAATTGCCTTTTTTATAATTTCAACACAAAGAGTGGAAAATCG
Organism: Bathymodiolus brooksi; assembly: GCA_963680875.1. NCBI lineage: Eukaryota > Metazoa > Mollusca > Bivalvia > Mytilida > Modiolidae > Bathymodiolus > Bathymodiolus brooksi. Next base: position 34,292,787 of record OY804585.1, read on the forward strand.
TGACAGACTTCATTTAATTAATCATTTAAAGTGTTGTAAAAACTATGTTTTCATATAAAAAGTTTATCTAATATGACTTTCTTGCAAATAAATCGATAATTAATTCATAAATCAAACAGTCAAGAGGCTCATTAATAGAGGGTTAAAAGTTAAGTTTGCAAAGATAATAATAATTAAACTTTTACATTTACCTGTTTTCACTTCCTTTGTTGAAAACTCATAATTTAAATGTTTAAGAACATGGCTATGAAAAAGAAAATGTCACTGAAACAGACAACAAATCTGACAAAAATAATGAAATAATATCATTAAAGGTGAAAAACAACAATTAACATGTATGAAAGATGGGAAAGCCAATTAATCCAAACGGCCTGGGGTGCGTACAAACCAAAGGACCTAATCATGATAGCCACATTCGGCTAAAATTGCCTATGCCTAAAGGGAGATCAACATTAGCTTAGGCATAAAGAATTGTATATTTTATATGCATACAACGAAAAAAGATCCCGGCCTTCACATACCATGTAGCAACTATTTCTGACAATTGAATGTAGTTTGAGTTTGAAATGGTATGTTCTTATAACGATTTGCTACTTGCCTAAATATTAAATTTATTATTTGCTAAAACTGAAAGGTGTTAAGGAAAGTTTGAAAATATCAACGCGATTATTATAAGCCGAAATCGAAGAGAGGCAAGACAATACCATGGCTTACATAACAACCCTTAACAAGAATCTCATAGAAAGGATTTAGACAGAAGAATAGCATCATCTCTACTGATATGAATGACAATATTCATGCAAACAATTATCGAGTGTTGGTTTCTTTTATAGTACATACATATGTACTTTGTACTTACATGTTCGACAAAGTTGTATCTTGCTTACAACAACTTGAACTCAATTTGAGAACAGTATTTGAAAGCAAACAGTGATCGAATCTGTATAACATAATGTCAAACAGACTATAAAATTATGATTGCAAACATTTTTGCGGTCGCTTTATGGTAAGAGCTTGTCGTTGTTGTTTCCGGCTATAGACGTAATATTTGTTTCACAGTAGCCTAAGTTACTTTGACAATAGACATAATCCTTGGCACGGTCGAAAGATTATGATTGTTTTCTGTGATTGGAACTTTAGCGGTTTCAAAACAAGAGACCCGACCATTGAGGGGTTAGTTAAATCACAACTTTTGCTCATGCTTTTCATTTAATATAACCCGGAAGAGAAAAATCTAACGATCTAATTTCACCTCCCTCAAAAGGAACTACAGAAATAGAACATAGTTTCGACACTGCACGGTACAAACCCTCCAATTGGGGCGTCCAATAGTTGTACTAGATTAATCAAATAAGCACCTCGACTTTATGATGGAACCTAATTGAGAATCTCCTGTACCGGTATGAAGAATATCTCATCATAATGAAAAGACACTTTGATCAATTGATTGATTGATTGATTGATTTATTGATTGATGTTTTACGCCAACTTATCGTAGCGTATCGTAAAGCTTGAACAGTGATGGTCAACCTGTAGCAACTCAATTTTTGACGGACATTTTGTGGACACGGAACTCTTGACAATTGAAGATGGTCAGATATTGCATATATGATTATATATTATAATTGTAGAGTAAAGAGCCGAATTTATACGATTGGATTGCGGATTTCCACACTAACAGAGTCGTGTATTCAGTTCACTATGGTCCTAACTTTTTTGGATGGCACAGATGCTACATTTTAAAGTATGTGTATTATCAACCCTTGAAAAAAACAGAAAAATGTATCTTAAAGATCTTATATTAAACTAGCTAGAAAACAAATGTAAATATGTCACAAAGATAAATATACTAAAAAAAAAAACTACCTCTTTCTTTAAATAACAAACAAAAATCAAACGACAAATGAATATTCATATTGAAAAATATTGTTTCTCCTGAATCTTAATAAAATGATTTGGATGCCAAATTTCGGAATATCAAAAGAACTGAACATGAACATTTTACAATTTCTTTTCAGATTTGAGGAACTTTTAAGAAAGAAGAACCCAAATGTTACTCTGTGCTACTGGGATTCACGTTTAGATGATTCAATGGAAATACCCCCTATGACTGTGATGTTTTCTCCGCGGTTTTTCGGAAATCCCTGGGGTAATGTAGTAACGGGACCTTTTGCACACTGGAAAACTATTCGAGGAGTTCCACTTAGACGCGATTTAGGTGCACAGGGGTCATTTATATCTCCAGGGGGTATAAAAAGAATACTGGCACAAAAAAGCCATTATGCTATCACCGAACCAACTGCAGAGGAGGGTTTTATACTAGAAGGTATTCACAACAATATTCACTCAGCCATTGGGGGTCAAATGCACAATTTTAACACCAGCTCTCAGGAACCTGCTTTTTGGTTTCATCACTCTTTCATCGATTCCGTTTGGGAAAAATTCTGCGGGGAAATGAGGAAAATGGGAAAAGACCCCCAAGATGATTACGTCACACGGTGGGTTAGCAATATGCAAAAACCTGACAAATACATGGATCGCTTAACTCCCCTGAAAAACATTGATGGGTACAGTCATTACTTTAGCAAAAATATCTACGAATATGAGGACTGGCCTACTTGTCAAAATAATTGCGGAAATTCTGGATATCTTTTTTGCAATAAATCATCCGACCGTTGCATCAGCAAAGGTAAATATGATTTAAATATCCGCCCGAACAACGCACCTCGTAAACACCAAAATCATTTATCTAAACCACTAAGTGATTCTAAATTTTTATCCGGGGAGGAAGACGCTACAAAATGGGTATTCGTTCCGATTAAGATCATATTTCGCAGATCGATTAGCAAAAAGATGATCGAAAAACCAATTGTTGGTTGCGAAGAGGATGAAACTTCCGAAAGATGTACCAAGGCCGTAGTAATTGTCCAGTCAATGGGCATCACATACAGTGGAACATATAAAGATTACGTCAACTGTGACGTCACTATTCCAGTCTGGACGTACGCTTTCGTTGCAGTCAAAAATCCAGCACTGGGCCCAAGTCAATCATTTGTTAGCGTTACAAACAAAGAAGGTCAACCATGTATGCCATTATGTCTCGCAAAAGACGATATGACGTACGAGATGTGCACAGGGGTAGTCAATGCTACGACTGCACAGCCTAGAATCTACGCAAATACTCTTGAAGATGCGATCAAGGGGGGTTATAGCTTTGATCCAATATCTACAGATAAAACCGACAAACGTGTAAAACTCAAGTTCGTGTGTCAATAAAAGTGCAAATGTTACACATATATTTTTGTGTTGTGTTTTTTTTGTTTTGTTTTCCTTCGTCTTGTGTGCTCCATGTTGCCACTTTCTCTGGATTGTCCTTTTTTGATTACCTCGTCGGTTAATACCATTGCAGATTTATATGGGATAAATGTATATTGCTCTTAACTCGACCTTGAGGTCCCGCCAACTTATGTCAAGAAATTCAGAACTGACTTCGGGAAACTTTGCAATATCCGATACGTATTTCCGGAAAAGCATGTGCAAAGATAATCGCTGTCCTAAGTCGACTCTATATTTCAATACATTTTTCCTATTTAAATAGGAAGCGGAACTTAAAGGCAGAGTTGCGAAAATATGCATGTATCCCCTTGAAGGATCTAAATATAGATGTACAAAGGTAATTAACCATGGAAGGTTGTATAAAAAATATTTAATGAACCTACTCGACAATTGAATTTATATTAGCTGAAAGGCCCGACCTCAGTTGCAGTCGGAATTCTACAAGTTTACAAACGGGTGAAATCAGTAGCTTTACGGTAAAAAAAAATGACCACAAAGAGCTACGGTTCTGTAGCCATCAGTCGTCCCAAATCGGTCCATAAACACAAGTTGTAAAGCTAAGATTGCAACAGCAATATATACCAACTATTCTTCAATTAATTTCAATACAACTACATTGTAATTATGATATGGATTATGATTGGTTGTGGTGTTCCTTTTAAATTGTTTCACATGGTGCGCAAGATGACAATCCCGAAAAGATCAAGCAAACATCCAATTACATTTAGATTATGATGATCGTTAACATAACTTTCAACAATATTTCACTTATATCGTGGAGGTAAGTTATATCAGTGGAGAAAACCATATTACCCGGAGAAAGTCATGCACCGACCTGATGTAATAAATTGACAATCTTGGCACATAATACTGGTTGCACATGGGTACGCATTGCTACTAGATGAGTGGGAATCGAACTCAGGCTGTGCGGCTTTCGAATACATGTTTCGAACTCGTACTCCTGAATCATCGAGCCAGGTCTGAGTAGGAAATGCTTACCTTCCGGAGTACCTGTGTTCACCCCTGGGGTTTATTGGAGTTCATGCTGCTCTATCTTTAGTGTTCTGCTTAGACATCTGTCCTTCGATTTACGTCTTCTGATTACCCCTTAAGTCTTAAATCCTTTCTTATAAAACACTATGAATATTAGTTTTGTACTCGTACTAAAAATCAGCCAATCAGAACACTATGTCTTACATATTAAGTGTTATGATTTGATGATTTGGAATATGAATACATAAATCGTAGTCGTATGTTTGACTACTTTGAGACTTTAGATACTGTGTTCTGATCTGCATCGTAGTGGTATGTTTGACTACTTTGAGACTTTAGATACTGTGTTCTGATCTGCATCGTAGTGGTATGTTTGACTACTTTGAGACTTTAGATACTGTGTTCTGATCTGCATCGTAGTGGTAGGTTTGACTACTTTGAGACTTTAGATACTGTGTTCTGATCTGCATCGTAGTGGTATGTTTGACTACTTTGAGACTCTATCTACTGTGTGTGTTCTGATCTGCAAGAAACTTTGTAGATAATTGTAAGAACATCATTATTACCATTTGAACGCGGCCGTGATGACCACTCTTTGCTACATATCTTGTTCCCCCCCCCCTGTTTTTGGTGGGGTCCGTGTTGCTCATCATTTTAGTTTTCAGTGTTATGTCGTGTTTTATTGTTTTGTTTGTCTTCGTCCTGTGTTTTTTGTGTCCCATTTTGCCAGTGTCTCTGGATTATCCACTCTTGATTGCCCCTTCGGTTTTCTCTAACGTTTACTTCAACAATTAAATACATGTATTAATAACAATAATCACAAGACTCAGTAAAAATAGACACTGTTGGATTATTCCAAAATGCAAATCACAGTTAGTTAACTAATACATTATGGGAATATATTATATCGGCATAACATTCACACCAATGATTGAAGACACTAAATAACGGAACACTCACCAATTGTGTACTTTCAACATTCATAAGTGTCTGATATTATTTATTTCGGAAGATACAGGTAGGATGACCAAATCAAAATGGAGGGAAAAAAACATGATTATATCCCTTTCTTTTACACACCACGTCACAATCTCTACCCAGAGTTATCGGTCTTTACACTCTCTCCAATCTCTGTCAACGCCTATATGCCAAGAATCTTGGCAAAATCCGTTTATTAAAGAGCAACTTGATATGAACCGGTTATAATGACCCCATATATTGTAAAATATGTAAAGAATAACTAATATTTGAGAAGCTTCTTTGTTTATTTTCAAACGAAGATAAGGGATTAGTTTTTATACGGTGATCAGTCATTCAGCGCATAAATTCCATGTAAACAAAAACAAAAAAATTCTATTGTTTGGTGTATTGCAAACGAAACACTCTATTTTTAATCGTTTCACGGGAGTATTCATACTGAATGCAAACCCACATGTAACGAAGGTCAATCCACCATTTTGACTGCTTCCTGTCTGGTCAGATGATAATTTTACGATCACATGATCAGAGAACACCGGACTACTTTTTAGGCGTTGACAGAGATTGGATAGAGTGTAAGGACCCACAACTCTGGGTAGAGATTGACCACGTCACACATCAGTATTATCTCCCTTTCTCACATTGTGTTACACATCCGGTTCCTGTGTATTGTGTATTTATATTTTATTATATCTATACAGTTGACGTGGTACATGTAGCAACTGTTGCTGTGTTGTCTTCGGTAAAGTTTATTTTATTTGAACGCTTGATACGTAATTTCATACACATTTTTCTGAGTAAGAGCAATACGTAAGAACGGTAACGTTTGTTACATACAACGTACACAATAGGGTTCAATAATGGAGCTAGAAATAACAGCGACATTGTAATGGAATGATAAAAGTCATCTTGAGTTCCAACGTTGGTTATTATTACGTCGTACATAAGTCTCAGCTGTAAAAGAAATCAAAAACGTTATTCTTATTTTTCATTTCAAGACGAATTAGACAAGACACCTTTCATACCTTTTTATATATCTAAACACGTGCTTAAAAATAGATTATTTCTGTTTATTTGAGTGTGTAAGATTACTACAGGTCAAACGTGAAATCAGTGCCTATCACCACTAAAGTTGTGAGTTCGAACCCCGTTCATGACGAGGTGTTCTCCATACAATATTATGTGATAAAGTTTGTCAGTGACTTGCGACAGGTCGATGGTTTTCTTCGGCCATTCCGGTTTCCTCCACCAATAAAACTGACAGCAACGATGTAACTGACATATTGTTAAAAGTGTCCTAAAACCTAATAACCCTAACCCTAATAATTGCATTATTGTGTATTGAAAAGATACTCACCAAAAATGGAAAGTAACATACACAAAACACTGCAGACACAACTATAGTCACATTGGCAAAAGCTATTTTGTTTTCATGCGTCGACCTCTCAGGTTTTGTGCTAATTGACATATGTGCAGATTGCTTGTTAATGAGAGTATTCTTCTTGCGCATCTGAAAAGATTAAAACGTTCATTAATTATAGTTTACATGTTTAATTAATAATTACTTAATATTCGACATCTGACGTCATAACGGTGGCCGTGGTCGTATGGTAGTTGGATTTACAACTACCTTTGCAATCAGTGCCTATGACCACTGATGTTGTGAGTTCGAATCTCGATTATGGTGAGGTGTACAACATTATGTGATAAAGTTTGTCAGTGACTTGCGACAGGTCGGCGGTTCTTTCCGGGTCCTCCGGTTTCCTCCACAAAATAAAACTGACCGCCACGATATAACTGAAATATTGATGAAAGTGGCGTTAAACACCATCGATCAAACAACAAACTGACGTCATAACAAAAAAAAATACGGAACAAAACATCAACGGTCCCCGCGGAGTCATTTAAATACACAACTGACCCTTAGGCAGGAACATTAATGAATGTCTCGTAAGAAGGGGTGGTCCGTTGGTGGTCCTTTGCACGGAAATCAGAAGCCGTAAATAGAAGGACAGACAATATAGGGGCATAAAGAAACACACACAAAACGACAAACAATGGTCGAAAAAGCACTAGACGGAAAACTAAAGATTAAGATACAAGAACTCTACCGGGGATGAACTCAGGTGTTGTGGAAGGGTAGACAGTACCTGCTAAGACCTGATTAAATGTTTCTTGAGTACGAATACGAAAGTTTTATAACCGCGCGACCTGGTTTCGATTTAGTCATCATAAAATTACACGACCCTATCATGTTCAAATTTTACCTATATTATTCTTTGGGGTTAGGGTTAGGGCTATGATGGTTCTCTTTTGTGAAAAAGAGACAGAATTATTATTCTTTTCTTCTTCATGATTAGATTTGTATATCATTAATTTTTTTCACGCCACGATATAGCTGAAATACTGATTGATTGACTGGTGTTTTACCAGTCAATCAATCAATAAATTATTAATACAAAAGATATAAGACAAACTGCAGCAAGTCATTGTTAATAACCTTGAACGACTACAAGATATTCAATATTATTATTCTAAACTGTAAGAATTTTTATTTATTTTGATTGATTGATTGATTGATTTTGGTGTTCAACGTCACTTTCAGCAATATTTCAGCTATATCATGACGGCCAGTTTTAGTGGTGGAAGAAGCCGGAGTACCTGGAGAGAACCACCGACCATGGGCAAGCAACTTTATTTTAAATTAGACTAAAAATTACAATATGAATATAAATGATTTATCTTGAAGATATGTATTTTTTTCAGAATTGAATTGACCTTTTAGATGTGTAAATATATTCAGTGAAAATCGTACGACAAAACACCAGTATATATATCCAATAAAATGTAACGCTGCTCAAGAAATACGTCATATTATATTTTTCAAGTCAAACACACCCTTTGGAATATATATGTTGTTTGAAGTTAATTGAGCGGGATTGCACATACATCAATGGTGAGAACAAGACTACAGACCAAACAATACATCATGTAGGTAAAATATGTGGCACTGGAGTTTGTCTATGGGCGGAAGTTCAAAATGGATATAATGGAGGAGTGGGATAATGTTGCCTGCAAGATGACTATTACTTGACGGGGTAGCATTAGTATTCTTCATCAATGAGATACCAGTTTCATCCAATTCGTGGTCCACCTAGTAGATTTGAATCGTCCCGATCAATAACCGGACTCTTCATTCGGACATAACAATTTGTATTGGCGATCTGTTACAAGACAAGAAAAGTTTGAAGATGCCAAAGTGTTAATCAGACGCCATAAATCGAAGGACAGACTACACAGAAAAATGGACATAAAGGCAAAATACTACACAGAAAACTGAAGATTGAGCAACACGAAACCCATCACCGGTGAACACAAGTGTTCTAAAATGGTAAGAAGTTCCTACTCCACAAAATGTTTTAGACCATATCCATATTTGACCTCTTATACCCTCATTTCGGGTGAGTGCGTGAGTGGTTGTTGTTCATGCTAACTCAGCAATTGTGCAGTTACATCATGGCGAGAACAAGTTAATGTTCAATGAGATGATGATGATGTCCGCTTTATACTAGAAAAACACGCTTAGTTGGATTTTTATAGTGCTAGCTTACTAAAAGAACAGTCCATGGATAGACAGACATGTCGCTCCACTCGAACACATTATCCTGATTTCGAGCCAACCAATCTGATCTTTCTCCTTAATATTGCGTGCTTAGCGGAGTAGCAACAAATACCAATTTTATAATCTTTGGTATTACCCGACCTGGACTCAATCCAACGCTCTACCGCACTCGAGGCGAGCACGCTAACCATGACAACACCGATGCGATTCCCCCTCATTAGGCCATTTTAATTTCCGCCTATATGCTCATCGAAATGCCTGCTAGATTTATTGTGTGTAAGCTTCTTTTTGTTTCTGACATATTGCTCATTTGACATTAAACAGAGATCATACAATCACATTTTAATTAAACTGAACTCATTATTAACACAGAAATGTTATGTGAAGCATTATATAGCAAGATCGAATATTAATGAAAATCCTTGTGAAAAGGAGACACAATTCTTGTCCTTTTTGTTTCAAGTCTGTGTTCTTTCTATTAGAACATAAATATAGTCTGTACTAACCGTTGCGCGGTACGTCAACAAATGTAATTAGATCGCTACATCGTTAGTACACAGAAGACACGCAACAAAGCTATAGCAAGTTGTAGTAATGAACGACTTAAAAGGAAGGTCATTATTTCCTTTGGAATATATTATTTATTGATTAGTTGTTGCTTAATGCTAAGTGGGTAGTATTGCATGTATAATTATAGGTTAAGGGTTAGGGTTATGGTGTTTAACGCCACTTTCAACATTATTTCAGCTATATTCTGGCGGTCAGTTTTATTGGTTGAGAAAAGAGGAATACTCGGAGAAAACCACTGACCTGTCTCAAGTCACTGACAAACTTTATCACATAATGTTGCATCGAATACACCTCGTATGAGCGGAATTCGAACTCACAACGTTAGTGGTGATAGGTACTTATTGCACAGGTAGTTGTAAATCCAACTGCCATACGACCACGACGGCCCCTCTTTTATAAAACTGACCTCCACGATATAACTGAAATATTGTTCAAAGTGTCGTTAAACGCCATAGCCCCTAACCATAACCCCTTCCATCCCGTGTTTAGTCCAAAAAGTTTATTTGAATCCTGTCGCACAACAGACAGCGGACACCTCATTCGGACACAAAAATTGCAAGCTCTTGCATGTGGATAGTTAAATAACTATTAGAAGAGAAGGACGCATATGCTGATTGTTATCGATTGCTTTATTTCATAATTGTGTTGTATATTGTTTGCTTGTGGGTTTTTTTACTTTTGTGTGTGTGTGTGTTTACATACAATGTGTCCTCTGTTAAACAATTTGCTTTATCTGCGACATTTTGAAACCTACCTACCTTTTCAGAGTAACGGTAAGGTGCAAACAAAAATCTACTAATTTCGATTTGGAAGAGAACATTAATTTACTCAATATAACGAACATTGTTTACAATGATGACATTAAAAGCGGAGGAAACCAAATCATAATGTCATGTTATAAAAGCTTAATTACTAATTTAAAAAGGTAATTAAACACATTTTATTGTTAAATAATCACAGAAAACTATTAATTGAGTATGTAAAAATCAAATATTATAAATTCCCCACTTATAAGGAAGCTGCCATATTGACAAGGGCAGTGATGAAAACAATACACATTATATATACATTTACCGAGTTTTAAAATCAAACGATAGGTGCTTAGTTCCTTATAATTTCGAGCCATACTAATAGTCGAAACAACAGCGCAAACACTCCATTTTCTGTACGACTTCCATTTTTTAGAACGTTAACAACCATCTAAAATATTGTTTTGATTTTTTTCTCTCAAAAATATATGATAGAAAATTGTTCTATCTTCGGATAATTTAATATATATGTCGTTAGCGAATTTAATTTGCTGAAGCGCAAGGAAACCGGAATGGAAGATGGTGTGATGTGTATTTTAGAGTTCTTCATTATCGGAGAGTTCTACAAAATAGCAGCATCCATTGTATTTTTTCAACCGTCTGTGGAACTATACGTATCTGCTATTTAAAAAAGAAAGAAACGCATAGTAAATTTTCTTACATCTATTGCATGAAATAAACACTCTTCTTTTCCCTTTCAAAGAATCACAAAAAATCGCGCCAGTTTATCGTTCGATCATAGAAAACACACGAGGAATCCCAACAATGCGGCCTTCTGCTTTCGTTTTGTCTCCGATACATCAGCGGTGTAGGATGAGGGCGTCTTCGAGATAAAAGTTATGAGAGAGGTATATGAATGATTGGATTGATTTTTGATTTCGATAAAAGAAAAAAAAATTCTTCAATCGATTTTTCTTTTACAAAACAACATAACACCTCTAATTAATGGTTGGAACAATAGTCAGCTGCAGCTACTAAATTATAAGACAATATTTCCTCAATAGTGTAAGACAAACGTTGATTCGTTCGTTTGGATGAACAAACAGACAGTCCGTACCGTGATGATTTGCCATTAAAGATTTGTTAAGCAAACTTTATTTTTCAAATTTCCCTTCAAGTTCGATTATATGCATTTGTATTCATACGAAGTTTTTCTCTCATGAATTTTCAGCTTTTTATCCCGATGTCCAGTGATTTCAAATTTTAACAATTAGACAAAACCGGTGCTGACGAAACCTGATCTGATTTCGGGACTGGAGTTAAAAAACCAATTTCAGGATTGAAATTTAAAACTTCCGCTTGATTTATAATAAATCAATAACCATTCATTAAGGTACAACCGTATACACAGGAATACGATCGCACGTAAATATTTACGTCTATGATCTTTAACACCACTTTCAACAATAGTTCAGTTATAATGTGGCGGTCAGTTTTATTGGTGGAGGAAACCAGAGGACCCGGAGAAAACCACCGACCTGTCGCAAGACACTGACTAACTTTATCACATAATATTGTATCGAGTACGCCTCGCCATGAACGGGGTTCGAACTCACAATGTTAGTGGTGATAGGAACTGATTGCACAGGTAGTTGTAAATCTAACTACCATACGATCACGACCACCCCTCGTACGCTAAGGTAACGTGAACCATTTACAAGTACAAAGTAAATGGTGTCTATTACAGGCGCGGACGAATTTCACCATTTTGTAATTTGTTTTTAGTTTTAAGTTCTGATAATTATACAGTTTACCGGGATTATTTTTATTTACTCTGGAGAATTCGGAATTACATGTTGTTGTTTTATTTATATTTGATGAAAGAAACGTTTGAAGATATCAAAGGGATAATCAGTATCATGTTGTGATGAATATTGTCCTCTTCATCAATCCTGTCATTTATTTAGAAAATATATATTAATTCAAAAATTCTGGAAATAAAGATTAAAGGCTGAAGATTTCCCTTGAAATTACATATTGATTTCTCCCTTTAATGTGCTATCTCATTTCTGGTCAACCTTGTAGGGAATTTTTTGTCGTTAATTCATTTTCATTTCTGATTTTTTTTTCCAAAAATTTATTACAGTATAGGGTTATGGTGTTTAACGCCACTTTCAACAATATTTCGGTTGAATATCAGTGGCGGTCAGTTTTATTGGTGGAGGAAACCGGAGTACCCGGAGAAAAACACCAACCTGCCGCAAGTCACTGACAAACTTTATCCCATAATGTTGTATCAAGTACACCTCACTTGAGCGGGATTCGAACTCATAAACGTCAGTGGTGATAGGCATTGATTGCATTGGTAGTTGTAAATCCAACTACCATACGAACAAGATCACGACGGCTCCTATTACAGTATAAGGTGTGGCATAATTTTGAAGTTTGATATGTTATTTTTCTTGGTTAATCTTAGCCAATCTAAAAAAATGTACATTGATTCTATCAATTTATATATATCATTCTTTCATATTTCATTACTGTAATGCATTTTTTTTTTCGCAAGATTTCAGTATTTTTCGTACTTGATAAATTTTATCAGACAAAGTTTCCTCGCTGCGGGGACGTTATGTGGGACGTACTAAGTACATAACCCGCCCTTAAGTGGGATGCAAATAAGTCCACCGTAGATGGAGAATGCGATACTCTTTGTACGTAAAATACAAATTGTTGCAGATTCTACTAAGTAATGGCTTGTTGTGAGTGGTCTTTAGTCACCCGTTACAAGGCTGGCTGGCTGGCTGGCTGGCTGGCTGGCTTGATTGATTGATTGATTGATTGGTTCGCTACAGTTGAGATAACGAAACGGATAAAAAAAATCTTGAATTTAGATTGTGGTCTGACTTTTAAAATAAAGAGGAAAAAAAGAAATACATTCCTAGAAAAATAATTTACTAGATGATAAGTCGTCCATAGAATGAATACCTAGTATTAAAAACGGACGACAATTCTTGGTTCTGGTACCCAAAAGAATAATTCTGGATGTTCAATCTCCATTATTTGATCACGGATTCCGTAAATTATGCTATTACTGATCCAATACCCAGATACTCCGTTTCTCTCTAAGTAAATACTTAACGGGTTAAGACTAATAGACTCTTCGGGATTGAACCTGTTAAATGGATATTAACCCTCCGTGGTCCCTGTTGATAAATGTACATACACGACAAAGAAACATTCACAGATTCGCTTCCACTCGAAAAGGTTTGGTTAAGGTTTATGGTGTTTAACGCCACATTCAATACTATTTCAGTTATATTGTGGTGGTCAGTTTTATTGGTGGAGGAAACCGGAGTCCCCGGAGAAAACCACCGACCAGTCGCAAGTCACTGACAAACTTTATCACATAATGTTGTATCGAGTACATCTCGCCATGAACAGGGTTCGAACTCGCAACTGTAGTGGTGATATGCACTGATTGCAGGGTAGTTGATAACTCAACTACCATACGATCACGATCACGGAGACCCCAATAAAGATATCAATGACAACATAAACATCGGCTACTAACTATGAATGTAGAAAGACCAACAGTTTTATCGAAGGAAATATTCATAACTGATCCTTCTAACAGATTTAATATCAATTTGCCATAAACATCTAAAGAAAATCAATGGTCCTCGAGAGACACCAGTACAAATAGGTTATCAATTTGTTGGAATCAAATATTGGGAGACATATTATGGAAAGAGAATACGACCATAAATGTACTGATTTAATTGCTAGTTGTAACAGCGGATTGTCTATATTTTAGCAAAGTAAACCTGCAACAAAGAGTCAACTATAGTTGCGAAATCATAGCCTTTACGAAGCAGAATTTCCAAGGATTTTACAATTTAAGATGTGTCAGATTTGAACTTGTTAGCTTTGTTTATTTCGTCGACATAACACATGGATGGGAAATTCCCTTTTTGATCAAATCTCTACATGTAGAATTGTATTTATATACAAGTTCGTTATAGCGGTAATTAAAATTAGTAAAAGTTTTCATTAATTTAAGAAAACTATCGTTTGTGTCCAAGTGTTTTTTCCATTGTCACGAGATGTTTCCTTCATTGAAGTCAGAAACAATTATTACGTGTAAAATATAGGTGACTTAATTGCAAACTTATTTTTTAACTATATTTTGAATGTGGTAGGAAGAACGATTGGTTGAAAAGCACTAGGTTAAGTGAGGGACGGTTTAACAGCAGTTTCTATTGAGGAGGGCTGAAAGTAATAAAAGGGATCGCTTATACCATAGACTGAAAAGATATATCGAGTATATTCTCAGCAGGTTTGGAACTTTCATGAGTTTCGTGTTGTGATGTCCGCATACAACCGATGTTCGGTTCTTCTTAACCTCCAGTTGTTTGTAAGAGAAGCTCATGTCTTATTTACGTTATTTGTGTTTGTTTGCGTATAGTGGTGTCCAACACATATTGTGTTGTGTTTTTGTTTTGTTTTTCTTCGTCTTGCGTATATTGCCAGTTTTCTGGATTGCCTATTTTTGATTACTCCTTCGGTATTCTCTAACGTTTTCATAGGTAGGAAGCGGCAGTGACACATCAGTATTTTACGTCCATAGTACTTCCAGACATATGAAGCGACCGTGTTCCCAAGCAATATCTCAAGACTGCCTCGATATTTACATATTTTGGTAAAAATCGACAGCCGAAACGTTTTTCCCTTGTCTTAAGCGTTTTGTTCATGGCCCATTTTGAAGAAAAGTTATAGATCTTTTGAACAGTGTAAAGAAAGTGCTGTAATAATGTACCGTTTGTGAAAATTAAACCAGAAACGACTGGACGGAATTTTTTTTCTGAGAAAGGCTAGCTGTATAGACCTTGTTGATGTTTGTGTAAAATACCCTCTCCCGGAAAGTGTGGGCCAAGTTTTAGGGGTAGTCCGGAAAGTGGGATAACAAGTTGCCAAAACTGTCAGACAAAAAAAAAGCACTTTAGCATACTCTTAAACCCTTGGATAACTGAACAATATATATTTATTTGCTTCCATGCTAATAATTCAGCTTTTTCTTAATGTTTGCCAAAATAAGTGGGGATGTTGCCCGCCTTGTCCCCTTCTGGTTCCTACGCCCCTGTGTAGTATATCAAAACAAACTGCTGAACCCTGCCTTGAACGTTCTTTGATATATTGCATATCATTGTATGACCCTATGTACTTATTCACAATAAATACCATTATAGCTAACGACATAACCGGCAATATATTAATGATTGGATGACACAGGAAGCTGAAAGATGGCATGTCTGACAGCATATAATATCTATTGAAATAATTCTTAAATTAATCTATTTCCAGTTTATTGGAGAAAGGGATTAATGACGTGAATAGCACATTACATTGTCTATTTCTAGCGTCTGTCTCAATTGGCATATTACCGTGATATGCAATAGTACATTACATTGTATATTTCTAGCGCCTGTCTCAAATGACGTATCAAAAATCACAATACATGTATATTTAGATGATAAAGGCCTCATTAGCCTACAATGATATATTGATCCTAACCAGAGGCATAACAACCTCAAAGTAGCTGCTGAACCGTATCTCTTATGGTCTTTTTTCTATGGTTACATAAACAAACACCACAAGAGCTACGGTTACGCAGCTACATCACAAAGCACCAAAGGGCGCTGCAGTACTGTCAGCTTTTCACATTTGCAGAAACGCAAACTAGGTTTTCTCTTCATCAATGTTGCAATGTATTTGTTTTTTGCAGTCAGGACTGTTGGTTTTTTCTCTAGTTTATAAATTAGACCTCTAATCCAGACACGATCAAATGCCTTACTTGCATCACAAAACGTCAATGTCATAATACAATGGTATATTTCAACTAGTTGATGTGAAGTGGAATAGAATTTGATGTTCTTTAAATAAAGATTATATTCACGTACAATGAATAGATTTTGACTTCGTTTTTTAACGCATTTAAGAAAAAAAATATTAGATTTGAGAAAGAAAGAAAAAACATCAGCACTATTTTGGCATGTGGCGTAGTATGGGAAAATGTCGATTTTCTCATGTGGTGTAATATCATTACTTGATGCTGTTTATCATAACGTGACGTTATGGTCATGGTGTTTTCTATGTATAATTTTAAATTGTCGCGTCAGCCTGTTAAATATCTTGCAGACATCGTTATTTATTTAAATTGTATATCAGACTTGAACTGTTAATTATTCATATACAAATGTACTAATTAAATTTTCATACAACCGTAATTACCACTTATCATATACTAGTCAACAAAAGAAACGATACAAGGGTTTGATGCTCATTATTTTTACATACAGAAAAAAATCGACAAAAATCGTATAATTCAGATTCATATGGGCATAACAAATAAGGCAATATCAGCAAAATTTCTCAACATCATTATCAGAACAAATCATGAACATACAGAAATTTTCATGCAGTATTGAGGTTTTCGGAGTTCGGTAACGTGTGTGACCACCTCTTGCAGCAACGACAGCTTCGCATCTCCGACGCATAGAACCAATTAATCGTTGGATAAAGGCTTGTGGGACGTTGTTCCACTCGTGCACAAGTGCGTCACGCAGCTCCTGTAGTGTTTTCGGTGATTTTGACGGTGGCGAACACGTTTACAGAGTTCATCCCATAAATTTTCAATTGGTGATGATGCTGGTCAAGGAAAAACACGGATGTGATCCTGGTTCAGAAAGTCTTGACAAACACAAGCCACGTGACATCTTGCATTGTCATGTTGAAAGACCTGATCAAAGTTTCGCTGTTGCAGAAAGGGCAGAACGATAAGATCAAGATTATCGTCTCTGTATTCTACGGCATTCAATGTTCCTTGAACAATTTTGAGCTGAGTGCGACCATCATCACAAATTCCATCCCAGACCATAACACTTCCGCCTCCAAAACGGTCTGACTCGTATACACACACTGGTCCGTAAAACGTTCCCCACTTCTGCGGTACACACGACAACGTCCATCGCTAAAACGAAGTGAAAATCGGGATTCATCACTAAAAAGGATGTGTTGCCAGGTTTCACACCACCTCCAACGACGGCGTGCACGAGCTCAGGCTAGTATCGTGGTCCTATGGCGTTGTTTAAGGATTGATTCACGTAGTTTTCTGCGAACAGTCTGACCCGAAATTCAGACGTTTGCTAGACCAGGTGTTTTACGGGCAGTGTCCTCAGCCGTTATCATACGGTTCCAGATGTGAATAAGGCATACATGTCTGTCTTGACGTTGTGACGTCACACGCGGCCTGCCGCTATGGGGCCTGTCATTCGTCCTACCTGTTTGTCGAAGACGAATCACTAGCCTTGAAAGGGTTATTTTAGACACATCAAAGTGGTCTGCAACGGCCTGGTGAGTCATTCCAGCCTGAACCATACCCACAGCTCGCTAACGGTCATTTTGACGGAGCCGTAGCATCGATGTTCTTGTGAAAATTCAAATTTTCAGAATGGCAAATTGTTTACTTTTGTTGACAGCACAATTAATGACCGCAGGTGACTTAAATGCCTAATTCGATCATAGGACGGAAATTTGACTTTCCGGAATTTTTCCGTAACGGAACAGGGTGTTATTGTTTGCTTTGGGAGGATAAACGCGTTTCACGCAAACATTGACGTAAATAACAATAAACAATTGTTTTGGTTTTAACATAAAAAAATAACAATTAAAATTTTTGTATCGTTTCTTTTGTTGACTAGTATATATTGTTACTCGATATATCCATGGTAACCAAAGAAAACGTTATTTCAAAGCTATAGCCAGCATTGCCCTACGACATTATGGTGTTTACCGCCACATTCCACACTATTTCAGTGATATTGTAGCGGTCAGTTTTATTGTTGGAGGAAACCGGAGTACCCGGAGAAAACCACCGACATGTCGCAAGTCATTGACAAACTTTATCACATAATGTATCGAGTACACCTCGCCATGAACGGGTTTAGAACTCACAACTTTAGTGGTGACAGTCACTGATTGCATATGTAGTTATAAATCCAACTACCATACGATCACGACCACGATGGCCCCTTATGGTTTTAGACAAATCATTTAGGACTTAATGTAGATACATAATACTGACACACACAAAAATGAAAATCTTAAATTTTTGACTAATTCTTGTTATAATATTAAGGGGATACAAACTGACAAAATCATAATTTTCGTTTCTGATCAATTGTGTAGATAATAAAACCCTATGATTAATAAAACTCCTAGTAACATTTTTTGTTGTTGACAAAGATGAGTGTAAAGCTATTTATTTAAAAATAGAAATAGCATGTTATTGCCTAATTGAATCGGGGTTAGACCTATAATCCGACGCTCCAGTAGTCCGACAGTCCGATAGTCCGACAGACTAAGTACATTGAATAGCTATTCTATGAAAATAAAATATATGTTCTTTATGAGAAATGTTCGCTTAATCAAGTTTTGTGTGTGAAAGCAAGATCCGCCTGCAAACTGGCGTTGCGAGATTCTTATTGTGGTTTACTGATGCACATATTAAAAACTGGTGTTGAAAGATTCTTATAAGGTTTACTGAAGCATATATTAAAAATATTTTCATCAAATTAATTTTCAAGACATTTACTTTAGAGAATTAAAGAAAACAGGTCCGAATATATTGTCTAGATCCGGAAGACGTAGCCTTTGCTTTTATTCCGGTTGGCTCATCCAGCCAACACAGTCTGTTCAGTCCGGAGCAAATCGCATCGGTGGAGTAATGGTTAGTGTGCTCGTCTCGAGTGGTATCGGGTCCGTTCGCCCTAACTACACATTCGCACTGGGTTAGGTCGCACTGGGTTCGTTCGCCCTAAAATATTATAACAAGAATTAGTCAAAAAGTTCGCCCCGATAATTAAAAAGTATTTTAATGAACATAATGCATATTTTAATTTAAAATAAAGAAGTAATGCTATAGAAAAGTATTAATTTAAAGAAAAAAATATGAGCATTTGGAAAATAATTAAGTTCTTTTCAAGCAATTATTAGGTATATTGTTTGAAATGCTTAATTGAAATTAATGTTTTTTGATTTAATCATTACAATTATTGATTGGTGAAAAATTGCTGAATTGGCGTTAAACAACAATCATTCGCTCAGTCCGGAACAAATTGCCTGCTACATCGGCTCTGTCGGAAAAATAATAATTTAACGGCGAAGACGACGAAAAGATTTAATTTGATCCAAAATACCCCCTCGAAATCGTATGGTAGTCACTTTGAGATTATCATTGAATTAAGGAAGTTTTCTATTTCTTCATTTAAGTGAATGAAAAAATTCCGTCATACAAGTACAAATTCAAACAAATATTCAAGAAAATTGGTCAAATTAAAGCTTTAGATCTTTAGATGTATTCCCGCAAATTTATACTTTGTTGCTGTTCTTACTTGAATGGTGAAAGTGAAAAACAAACACATCTTTGTCGGACTATCGGGCTGTCGGACTAACGGGCTGTCGGATTATAGCTACATAAATGTACGCTCCCGTTTAACATGCACGAAGTTTACCCAGTAATCGGACATAGACGAATATAGATATTCGGATGATTTCCGTGTATCTATGTAATGTTTGAATTAGGAGATAACTGCATTGTATTTTAACAATTCACGGCATCAATTGGAGATTTGATGGTCGCAAATTGAGTTTACTTGCGACGCCTTTAGCGGAGCCAGTAAACGGATATTTGCGACCATTAAATCGACAATTGATGCCGTGAAATTTTCAAATACAATGCAGTTTTCTCCGTTCTAATGTAATCATGTGTAGGATAGATGTATATTGCCACATTATTGACAAGATGACGTAAGCGGTAATCAGCTAAAATTCTAAAAATATCTCATACTATTTCAACCGTGGAATTGATACCGTGAAAATTCCACCATTAAATCGACAAATGATGCTGTGAAATGTTCAAATATAATACAGTGATCTCCATTTTAATGTATATTGCCACATTATTGGCAAGATGACGTAAGCGGTAATCGGCTAGAATTCTAAAAATATCTCATGATATTTCAACCGTGGAATTGATACCGTGAAAATTTCAGCATTGTCCAATCACAAACCAGGGATATTAAACAACTACATTAGAATTATTATTTTTATTAATTCAATAATAAATCAATGTATTACACGTATTTTCATCGGCCGAAATTGCGCATGTGTAGTTACATCTGCGAATGGGTTCAAATCAGAGGTCATTATATGCATGCGATGACACGCTTGTGTCGGGGAAGACTTCAACTCTGAAAACGACTTCATTATCTAATTTTTTTTTTAAACAAAGATGATTCAGACTATCATTGAATTAAAAATAATATTTTTTCATTGATTTGAATTGGAAACAGTGATAAAAATTTCATTAAGAAATATATCGAATTGTGGAATTTTAATATTGTTATCATAATAATAAAACAAAAAATACATAAAATAAATACGTAGACATCTAATTTAGTGCCCACGAACCGTTTCTAAATTATGTGTTTTAAATTTGAATCGGGTAGAATGTATTACGCGTATTATTTTGTTTAAAAAACATGACGATCAACAAAGAGATTCCGTCAGCATCTAGTTATAACATTTTAAGGGATTCCGTCAGCCTCTAGTTATAACATTTTAAGGGATTCAGTCAGCCTCTAGTTATAACATTTTAAGGGATTCAGTCAGCCTCTAGTTATAACATTTTAAGGGATTCCGTCAGCCTCTAGTTATAACATTTTAAGGGATTCAGTCAGCCTCTAGTTATAACATTTTAAGGGATTCCGTCAGCCTCTAGTTATAACATTTTAAGGGATTCAGTCAGCCTCTAGTTATAACATTTTAACGATTTCGATCTTGTGTAATCGTCTGCTAATGTTGGCATCTGTAGGCGGTAAAGCGAAAAGTCGTCTGCTGTTTGTGTTGGGACAGACGATTGTTATGGAATGTGCAAACCAAGGGTCGGATATTGATTGTTAGAAGGCGATTGTTGACCAATCATCATTCTACTTTCGGCGGGAACGTCAGATAAAACATTTTATCGACTCCAAATTTTTAATTAGATCTTTGTCGATCTTTCAAATGATCATTAATAGAACGACATTATCATCACTTCTACATAATTATTCCGGAGTATTGTGTTTATTGGAGGTTCTTATTTCCTGTGTGCTACTAATGATTTATAGATATAGATTTATGTATAATTTAGGAAAGATCGTGATACAGAGAAATACATGTTTTGTGTATTTGCGTGTTTGGTTACATCGGGAGGGAAATAAATGTAGTAAAACGAACAAATCATAGAATAAAAAAACCCAAACACATTTTTTAAAACAAGTGTTTCACTCTGCAAACCGGATAAAAACCGTCTTTGAAATTTCAATTCATCCATGACTAGTTTTATTTGTAGAGAATCTAACATACTGTCACAACATAGGGTCTGGTAAGCATCGGAAAGGGAAACACCGATTCCAACATTCCAACTGATCAGATATTGTGCTTTTAAATGCTTAAAATATATTCCAGGATCAAGTAAATGAAAGGAAACTTTATTTTTCTTAAAATAAAACAGAATATGAGTAATTGTGTGCAATTTTGTGATATTTCTGCCCAGTATTAGTTGAGATACAATTTAAGACTTGGAAGTGAGCTGGCAGGGTAAACTCCGTTGTAGCCCTTCTCGGTACAATAGTATTATATATACATGTATAGGGTTTTGGAACATTTTTGAACGATGATTGTATCCAGTCCATGTGTGTCGCAAGTTCATAAAAATATAATACAAGACGGACTAAGTTCACAGAAGATGAGTCATATTTTCTTTTACGTTGTGAACAAAGTGAAGTATTAAGAATATATTTATTTCAAAATCTGAAAGATGAAAATGCGGTATCTATATATAGCTTTGGTTTGGTTTATGGTGTTTTACGCCACTTTCAACAATATTTCAGTTATATCGTGGCGGTCAGTTTTATCGGTAGAGGAAACCGGAGTACACGGAGAAAACCACCGACCTGTCGCAAGTCACTGACAAATTTATCACATAATGTTGTATCGAGTACACTTCGCCTGAGCGGGATTCGAACTCGCAACGTTAGTAGTGATAGGCATTGATTGAATAGGTAGTTGTAAATCGAACTACCATATGATTACGGCCACAACAGCCCCGGTATTTATAGAATTTTCAGAAGTGGAAAAAAATTAATACATGCTATGTTAATTCATTCCACACCAAAGTTAGTTTAAAATATAGGACTCTTTATAAACAGTCATTAGAACTGATTATAAGAGACTCTTGATAATAAATACCCCCATGGAATGTGCTCATTACATTAATTTATTATATAGATAGGTGTGAATTATGGGGATTTATCCGTGAAATAAATTCCGGTATTTTCACATGTGAAAATATCTTTTTTTTCCCGCCGGAACTACTTTTACATAACTATAAGTGTGGTGGTTACGTCCCTTGTTCTGTTACAGTGAATACACATACGATATTAAACTGAAAAAACATTCCGCGAAATGTCATTGACGACTTTAACACATAACCAACATGACGTCATTGACGTCATTGAAGACTTCCAGTTTGAAACGTAAAGATTATACGTTATGTGGCTTCGTGTACGCTTCAATTTTGATCAAATTTAACTAAAATAAGTTTTCAAGGTAAGCATTATTTTTGTGCATTGTTGTAAATATAACATGTAGAATTTCACATTTTCAAGATGGCAGACCATTCCAGCTGAACCCCTTAGTATCATTGCTCCTAGATTCACACACGTGGAATGAAATATACAAATACAATGTAACAAAAATAATATATCAGAAATATATAATAAACATTATAGCTAAATCATACATTTTGAATATCAAAATAAGACCACTCGTGACCGAATACGCATTCACGATTAAACTCGTGGGCGGGATAAGTTCCATCCACTCGTTTAATTCTTATGCGTACTTCGGTCACTCGTGGTCTTATTTTGATATTCAAAATCTACGATTAGTTATACTATATGTATTATATACAGAATATTAGGCATTTTGTTTTTGGGACTGACTTTATCACGAGATATATCAGGTGAGCCGGATCGGCGAGCCTGATATACCCCGTGATAAAGTCCGTCTCAAAAACAAAATGTCTAATATTCTGTTTATCGGTAATTTATAATTAACTTTCAAAAAATTAATCAAATGAATTCTTTAAAACGATATTTTGATGGGATTATTGTTTTGCGGATATATCTGGTTTTGTAAATGTGATTCGGTTCTGGTGCGCGATGTTCATTCAAAAACTAGTTCACGAGGCGACAAGATGTGTTTTTTACTATTTAACGTGTGTTATACATTATGATGGTTTTGTTGGATTTAAGTGTGTTTTGGAAATTACGATGTTCGAATATGATACCAGTAAGTAATTTTTGTCATAAAAACTTCTGCTAAAACCGTATCGAATACGTTTCACTGAAATATTCTGAATGTAGGTCCGCAAATATCAGAAATCTGCCCAAGGACCATAAGGACTACGGTTCCGCAGCTATAATAATCCCACTCGGAAGGCATTTAATATTTTATGTTATTAATTTTAGAAAGTGAATTATATTTGCATATCCAGAATACAGAAGTTTTAACTAAGTCTTCCCTGTTACTGATGTCTGATCAGTGTACAGGGACTTGCTCCCGGCCTTTCGTTATCAATAATTTTAACCCTACTATCAATGTGATATTTTAGTACCGTACATTGATAGTAGGGTTAAAATTATTGATAACGAAAGGCCGGAGGCAAGTCCCTGTGATCAGTGCTATGTTATATTAATGTTTAGCTCTTTTCGGTAATTGGATTGATTTCAATTTTAGATCATCATTAGATATTGCAGTGTATATACAATGTAAGCCATTGACTTTTTCCCGTATTATTGATTTTGATGACGCAACCAATCTTTTTTTAAGCAAGTATATTCATGCGCGGTAGTTGACGCATGCCTAATATGGACTGACCTAATAATTTTGATATCACGACCAGTACGTTGAGATAAGCTTTATCAATAGACACACTTCAAAGGAAAACTACACAAATTACCGATAATTACTATTATTATAATATTAGTAAATGGGCGTTTTCATAATGGACCGATTATATGTCCAAGGTTAGTCATAATGGCCCAATACAACCTTCCGAGGGCCATTATGACTTAAGGGAATACGATACAGTAGGGATTGTCAATTGATTTTTTCATGAAAATTCGTGATTTGGTCAATTTCGACATGCTCTTTCCAAATATGCAAAGAAATATATACCTTCGTGACTTAGTTTTCGAGATATTTACGATCGAATTTCGACCATTTTTCGAAAAAAATTTAAAATACGGATATTTATAGCGGTAAAGAAAATATCACAATTTCAAAACGGTAAAAGATAATTGCATCCGGTTTTTTGCAATAATTTCCTATGATAATTTCGTTCAAAGATGATGAACATGTACATTGCCAATAATAGATTAAGTAGTCCAAAAATTCTACTTATTTGTGGAATATGGATTATTTTGGTGGTTTCTTCATGAATAAATTTGCATGTAGAAGAAAAATGACAATTGATATTTTCTTAATATTTTGTCATGATATTCTCGCAATGATTTTATTTTGAATTTTAACAAAAAGTAAGGGGGTACATGTGCTTGTTTTTTAGCTACAGAACAAAAACCGTGCATTTTTCATGACCAACCTAGACATCGTCAATTTCGGCGCCAAATTACACTACAATGTAATTTAATAGGTAAAACGTCGTGGTCTTTCCCGCCGTTTTCCTTGGATTGGATGAAAGGACAACGCAACCGGAGAATGAAATAAATGAAAAAGAACGGCTATAGTCTGCATGACAAAAAATTATATAATATTCTCACCAATAAATGAATTCTATGAAACTTATTTATACGCCTTTTAAAGATACCTTTACCACCTTATAACGAAAAGAAATTTGAGGATTATTATTTTGGAGGCGAAAGGAGAACAAGCAGTAAATGTCTAATTTATTTTCATTGTCCTACAGTAACAAAACAAAACGCAAATCTGTGGGATGAAAAGACGATAGCATTCATCATCCTTTCGTTAGACGAGTCGAGGCATATTTTTGTGACGGAAAGATGAAAATTGCAGGAAGTGATCGGAAGTATTGGTCCTCAAGAGTATTGTTGTCTTATAGTATTAGGGTTGCTCAGTGAGTTAGGTTGTTGGATCTAACAACTCATACAAGCCTATCACCAATACAGTATCAAATTTTACGGAATGTCAGGTGACAGCATGATAGCCAATACAATTGTTTAAATAAAAGCATTATGTAATAATGGCCTTAATGGACCGAAAGAATGCCATATTGGACCGGTAAAAGCCATAATAGACCGGTCCATTATGGCCTTCTTCAAAAAGAATGAAGATTACCTAAAAATTTCAAAAATTTCATAAAATTTCAAAATTCTAAAATCAATAAAAAAAAAATTCAATATTTCAAAATTTCAAAAAATTTCTAAATTTCAAAAATTTCAAAAAATTTCTAAATTTCTAAAAATTTCAAAATTTCTAAAAATGTCAAAAATTCTAAAATTTTCAAAAATTTCAAAAAGATTCAAAATTTTCATAAGATTTCAAAATTTTCAAAAAAATTTCAAAATGATAAAATTTTCAAAAAGTTTCAAAAATTTCAATTTTCAAAAAATTTCAAAATTTTAATATTTAAATAATAATATTGAAAAATGATAAAACAATTATAGCCTACCATTTCCGTCAATTACCTAAGATTGAAATTGACTGGTTAATAAAAGTATTAAGAAATGAGTGTTTTCATAATGGACCGGTTATATGTCCTCGGTTAAGTCATAATGGCCCTCGGAAGGTTGTATTGGCTCTCGGCGCTGCCTCGGGCCAATACAACCTTCATTGAACCATTATGACTAATCTTGGACATATAACCGGTCCATTATGAAAACACCCATTTATTAATACTATAATAACTAATTGACGAGTTTCATTATCAAAAATATGTCACGAATGACCAAATGACGCAGTAACTCACGAATGCGCGCAGCGCATGAGTGAGATACAATATTATTTGATCATGAGTGACATATTTTTATAAGGAAACTCGTCAATTAGTTATAGTATTTATTATATAGATAATAGATAAAAAAAAAAATGGTTCGAATCGAATTTAATATAAAATGAGTTTAATTGCACTATTTTACGTGTGTAGCGTAGAATTACAGAATTTTCCGAGTTAAATAAAAACGATAATTTCACTGTGAAATTAACGTTTTTATTTAACTCGGAAAATTCTGTAATTGACAGCTATCTATATAATAAATTTGTATATTAAACTTTGCTGCTTATTTGTCACAAATCGTAAAAACAGATAACAAATCAATAAAATATTTGACTTTGATTTGTTAAAAACAGATCAATCAATCAGTACCTAAATTAAACTACAGAGACCAATATGTCATTATCAGTTTATTTTAAGTAAGTGATGAAAATCAAATCTCTCCACAAGAAAACTAATATATAATCTTAAATTTCGGTTAGGGTTGTGATGTTTAGCGCCACTTTCAATAATATTACAGCTATATCGTGGCGGTCAGTTTTATTGGTGGAGGAAACCGGAGTGCCCGGAGAAAATCACCGACCTGCCATAAGTCACTGACAAAATGTTGTATCGAATGTAAATTAGTTTATCCATTTAGAATGCTAGTCCACAGCCATCAATTCTACTTTTTTTTGTAGATATCACTAATGTAATAATTAATGAATATTACAATTTTCATTTTGTTTTATCAAGCTGTCCTCCTTCTTTTTTCTCTATTACCACGCAAAAAAATCGAAAACGTATTTAAATTTGTAGCTTTTTTTTCTATTAACACTATAGACACCCAATCTTTCATCTATCATATTCATTTATCAGGAATGATTCTGGTTAGAAAATGTAATAACTGGAAATCAATGAAAAATAGCTGATACCATCTACATCCCCTTTCAAGCCTGACCATGTCCTGCACTTTTTGGCCAATAGCTGAAATAGGCTAAATAACTGAGAAAAAAATCAGAGGACAGGGGGCACTTGATTACATTTGTTATATTGTGAAACAACCTTTTTGTTTGTTTGTGTATGATAATTGTTGTTTGTGTATGTGTTTGATCCATTTTTTGTTTGTTTGTAGCCTTTGACCCTATATTGGGTGTAAGTTGTGCTAATAAAGAATTTATGTATGTAATACAAGTAGTATAAAGGCACGGACAAAGTCGCATTTGCGGTGGATCGTGCGGTGGATCGGACCATTGCGCATGACCGGAAGTGACGTCATCCACGTGCGATGTCCGGGAATATGTTCTGCGCATGCACAACCGAAAGTTGCGCAATATCCGCCCTAGTGGGGCTTTTGACCGGAAGTGACGTCAGTCACAGAAGTAACATCAGTCACGGAAGTAACGTCAGTCACGTGACCGGAAGTGACGTCAGTCATGTGCCCTGTTCGGAAGTATGTTCTGCGCATGTGCAACTGGAAGTTGCGCAATATCCGCCCTAGTGGAGCCTTTTTGACCGGAAGTGACAAAGTCACGTGACCGGAAGAGGCCCTGTCCGGAAGTGTCCCTGACCGAAAGCATGTTCTGCGCATCCCCGTCTTTTTCCGGCGTTTTTTTTCTTAGTAGTAGTACCATGGCTACCGGATGTGACTCAAGGTCACTTGACCCCCTTCGGGATTTCCTTGGGTGTACGCATGCGCAACTGGAAGTTGCACAACACCCGAAGTAGTAATAAACAATGTTGGTTGGGGTATTCTTTACGACATCCGCGTCCTATAGCCATAGGAAACCCTGCGTCCTATATTTGGCATGGTTACTGTACTAGCCCTGGTTATCTGCTCCCCGTTTTATTTTCATATAGTGTCTATGTAGGTTGTGTAGTACTTCTACTTTGCAAAGAGTACATTTGAAAATTTCCATCTGCAAAATTTTTTATTTTTTACTTTTAATGTTTAGAAAAACAAATGCTAAGAGTACATTTGAAAATTTCCACCTGCAAAATGTTTTTTTTTATATTTCTACATCTTTAATGTTTAGAAAAACAAATTAACAAAACGATAAATTCCATGGTTGATTTGTAATTACTTGCGGTCATTTTTTTTTGTTGTTTTTTGGTATTGTGAGGATCTATTAATTATACCAGATTTGAAATACTTGTATTGTGACATGTATATATTAATGAATTACTTATTTAACCCTTACATGTCCAAAAAGTCTTATTTTTCCAAAGAGCCTATTTTTAGGCTTTTCAAACCACCCCCCTCGAGTGCCAACGTCCTATTTATAAAATGTGTGTAAAACCGAATTCATCGATGACGTCACAGTAAACCTGACGTCACAAGTTCAACGATAGTGTCGTTCTGTAATATATATATCAAAAGCATTGCCGCTTCTTCTTTTGTTCTCAACCCCAAAACGGAATGGGTTCGCTCACAGTTCCGGTTAATCTAATGACTAAAATGGATGTCGATAATGTTGGGGACATTGGTAACTTATTTCGTAACCTCTTCGTACCTTTTTCGTAACTTCGTACCTTTTTCGTAATTTCGTACCATCTTTGTAACCCTTTCGTACCTTTTCGTAAGTTCGTACCTTTTTCGTAACTTGGTAACTTATTTCGCAACCTCTTCATAACACTTTCGTACCTTTTTCGTAGCTTCGTACCTTTTTCGTAACTTCGTAGCTTATTTCGTAGCATCTTTGTAACCCTTTCGTACCTTTTCCGTCACTTCGTACCTTTTTCGTAACTTGTAGCCCTTTCATTTATCTGTCGATCTATGGTACTTTCAAACCTCTCAGTGACGTCATAAGCAAGCTGGGTGACGTCAATCGATCTTCCTCATTGATAGTATAGAATTAACTGTTGAGAATAGACCCTTACCCAGAAACTTGTTTTTAATTCTAATTCTCGCGCCATTGGCGCTCGCCTAACTTCGTAGTGGACCCTAACCCCTGTTGGCCTAGTGATCTTCCGGCTATGGGAGCTTCGCTCCCATATTAAATAATATGCATCCTATAACCATTTATTTTCCCGCCATTTTATTTTCATAATTACATTATTTATTTCAATAATTACATTTCTTACAAAAGTTTGCCACCACCACCACCTTTCTTGGATGTCCGCGTCCTATTATCATTTTCTAGCCCTTTCACTGGTTATCTCCCCGCCATTTTATTTTCATAGTTACATTATTTATTTCAAAGATTGTAAGAATTGAGCCAATCAGAAGAGGGTGTGACTTGTAATATATACGGTGACAGAATCGTCATTGGCATTTTGTCTTTTTGACAGACCATGACCATATTCACGTGCGGGTATTTTATTTTCATTATCCGCGTCCAATAACCTTATTATTTTCTACGAACTAGCCCTTTTACTGGTTATTTTCCCCTTCCCCGCCATTTTATTTTCATTATCCGCGTCCAATAACCTTATTATTTTCTACGAACTAGCCCTTTTACTGGTTATCTGCCCCTTCCCCGCTATTTTATTTTCATAATTACATTATTTATTTCAATAATTACATTTCTTACAAAAGTTTGCCACCACCACCACCACCTCCATCTCCACCTCCGCCTCCACCACCACCACCACCACCCATTTTCCCTATCTTTTCACTATTCAACTTACTTTTCCTCTGTATTTTCCATCTCTTTTCACATTTCAACTTACTTTTCTTCCGTGTTTTCCATATCATTTCACTTTTCAACTTATCTTTCTTTCATAATTTCCAAAACATTTTACTATTAAATTTACTGTTCTTCCATATTTCCCTATCTTTTCACTATATTTTTTCCATATTTTCCATATCATTTCACAATTTTCTTCCATATTTTCCATATCATTTCACTATTCAACTTGCCTTTCTTCCGTATTTCCCAAATCTTTTCACTTTTCGACTTGGGTTTCTTCCATATTTTCGATACCTTTTCACTATTCAACCTACTTTTCTTCCATATTTTTCATATCTTTTCACAATTTTCTTCTGTATTTTCCAAATCATTTCACTATTCAACTTACTTTTCTTCCATATTTTCCATATCATTTCACTATTCAACCTACTTTTTCTTCCATATTTTCCCTATCATTTTACAATTTTCTTCTGTATTTTCCAAATCTTATCACTATTCAACTTGGGTTTGTTCCTTATTTTTCATATCATTTCACAATTCAACTTGGGTTTCTTCCATTTTTTCATATCTTTTCACTATTCAACTTACCTTTCTTCCATATTTTCCCGATCTTTTCACTATTCAGCTTACTTTTCTTCTGTATTTTCCAAATCTTTTCACTATTCAATTTACTTTTCTTCATTTCTTACTCACTCACTTACACAACTCACTCAATGATATTCCCAACATAATTAAGTTTTAAAATTCTCCTGTAGTTTAAATTTATTTCAAAGAATTCCCACTGCTCTAAGATATATTGTGTTCTCCAGCTATTTGAAAAGAGTATTGGGCAATGTTTTCCAGTTATCAGAAACAAGCATTAACAGTTATGATATCTCCTTTATGTACAAACTGCCATGATATAACTGTAATATTGTTGAATGTGGCATTAAACACCATCAACCTAATCTTTTATTTACAAAGACATATACCTACCTACCTATCTATCTACACTTTTATGAGAATTATAGATTTTATTCAATTTTGGCTAGTTATTTTCCTATCTTGATGAGTTTCAAATTTCCACAATCAAATTTATTTTACATAACAGCCTAACACAGTGTTCTATTTTTAGAGCAGTAAGAAAACTTACTTCCTGAACAGGGTCTTAGTATATATTCACCTACCAAAGGCAAGCAAATATCTGCATATAAGTTTAAATATATCTATTTTCCTGCCAAGGGCAAGTAACTCTCTGTATATAAGTGTAACAATCGATTTCCAAATAGCCATTTCTTGATACGTATTATATAGTATTTCTCTTTCTGCACAGGTATATGTCCACATAAAGAGTTATGTCCCCTACTGCAGTGTTAAACCTCCACACACAGGGTTATGTACCCCTACTGTAATATTATCCTTGCACATACAGAGTTGTAGCTTATTCCTCACATAAAGAGTTATGTCCCCTATTACAGATTTATCCCTACAGATACAGAGTTATTCCCCCTTACTGTAGGGCATAATGTAAACTTAAATAAATTACAGGCAGTATTAATTGTTTTGTAAAACAAAAAACTTTTCTTCCATATTTTCCATGTTTTTCATATCTTTTCACAATTTTCTTCTGTATTTTCCAAATCTTTTCACTATTCGACTTGATTTCTTCCATATTTTCCATATCATTTCACATTTCAACTTACCTTTCTTCCATATTTTCCATATCATTTCACAATTCAACTTTGGTTTCTTCTGTATTTTCCATATCTTTTCACTATTCAACTTGGCTTTCTTCCATATTTTCCATATCTTTTCACTATTCAACTTACCTTTCTTCCATATTTTCCATATCATTTCACTATTCAACTGATTTTTCTTCCATACTTTCCAAATCTTATCACTATTCAACTTTCTTTTCTTCCATATGTTCCATATCTTTTCTTCATTGTTTCTAATGTTTGCTGATTTTCCAAGATTAATTCTGTTTTGCTAATTCTGGAAATATAAAAGAATGATTAAAATCCTAACTTCATACGCCATGACTATGGTATTGTGGTGTTTACTCTCAGAATAGTGAAATCTATATAAACATATTAAAACTCTGTAAAACGAATATAACTTGCAACGTTATTTGTTTTCCGCGTACCTGACATCATAAGACATTTCATTTTACCGTACTTTTTCAAACCGCAACATTTGAAATGCAACGTAACTTGTTTTCCGCGTACGTGACGTTATTTTCCGCGTATGTGACGTCATTTTCCGCGTACCATTTTCCCGTACTTTAAAAAAAATCATTTTCGTCACAGAATCTATTTTTTACAAGTTTTATTATTTTCCTAAATTTCCATTTTCGACCCAGAATGTATTTGTACTATCAATACTACAGCATGTTATAGCTTCTCAAAGCAACCACATTAATACAATGTTGTCCAATGAGATGGTCTTAGCTCCTCAACAAAAGCTGAAGATTAAATATGAATTGTCTTACCAATCTACTACCAGGCTGAAATATATTGATAAATTTGACCAACTGCTGATTATCCACCAGTGAACGTCTACGATTGATAACATTGTACGATTGTTGATACATTTCACCATTTTTATCTGATACTATGTAGTAAAACATTTCCCATCATTTATAAAAAAAAAAATAAAAAAAATCATCATTAAATAACAGGTGTCCAATTAACATGTTTATAGTATTACATGTGTGGATCCTGTTTACGTGACACAGAAAACAATAGCAGTGACTATATTACATAAAATGCATTACAGTATAGAGGTTCTGAAAAAAAACATAAAAAAACGGATTATTGGTTTTCAAAATATAATAGGATTCGTCATCATTACTCTGTGTGTATTGCTGCTGCTGCTGCTGCTGCTCCGTGCTACCGGAAGTGACGTCATAGCTAGAAGTGACGTCAGTCACGTGACCGGAAGTGCTCATATAACCGGAAGTGACGCAATTTTCCCACGCATTTTTCTTATTATAGTAGTACTACAAAATGTCCCCTTACACGGAAAACTAGAGGACACTAAACGAATAATCAGAAGCCGTCAATCGAATGACAAACAACACAACGACCAAAAGATACCAAAGGAATAATCAGAAACCGTAAATCGAATGATAAACAACAATGGGACATTTTGTAGTACTACTATAATAAGAAAAAAGCGCGGGGAAATTACGTCACTTCCAGTTATGTGATCACTTCCGGTCGCGTGACTGACGTCACTTCCGGTTATGACGTCACTTCCGGTAGCACAGAGCAGCAGCAGCAATACTTACAGAGTAATGATGAAGAATCCTATTATATTTTGAAAACCAATAATCCGTTTTTTTATGGGTTTTTTCAGAACCTTTATACTGTAATGCATTTTACAATGTATGTAATATAGTCACTGCTATTGTTTTCTGTGTCACGTAAACAGGATCCACACATGTAATACTATAAACATTTTAATTGGACACCTGTTATTTAATGATGATTTTTTTTTTATAAATGATGGGAAATGTTTTACTACATAGTATCAGATAAAAAGGATGAAATGTATCAACAATCGTACAATGTTATCAACCGTAGACGTTCACTGGTGGATGATCAGCAATTGGTCAAATTTATCAATATATTTCAGCCTGGTAGTAGATTGGTAAGACAATTCATATTTAATATTCAGCTTTTGTTGAGGAGCTAAGACCATCTCATTGGGCAACATTGTATTAATGTGGTTGCTTTGAGAAGCTATAACATGCTGTAGTATTGATAGTACAAATACATTCTGGGCCGAAAATGGAAATTTAGGAAAATAATAAAACTTGTAAAAAATAGATTCTGTGACGAAAATGATATTTTTTTTTAAAAGTACGGGAAAATGGTACGCGGAAAATAACGTCACGTACGCGGAAAACAAGTTACGTTGCATTTCAAATGTTGCGGTTTGAAAAAGTACGGTAAAATGAAATGTCTTATGACGTCGGGTACGCGGAAAACAAGTAACGTTGCAAGTTATATTCGTTTTACAGAGTTTTAATATGTTTATATAGATTTCACTATTCTGAGAGTAACACCACAATACCATAGGCGTATGAAGCTAGGATTTTAATCATTCTTTTATATTTCCAGAATTAGCAAAACAGAATTAATCTTGGAAAATCAGCAAACATTAGAAACAATGAAGAAAAGATATGGAACATATGGAAGAAAAGAAAGTTGAATAGTGATAAGATTTGGAAAGTATGGAAGAAAAATCAGTTGAATAGTGAAATGATATGAAAAATATGGAAGAAAGGTAAGTTGAATAGTGAAAAGATATGGAAAATATGGAAGAAAGCCAAGTTGAATAGTGAAAAGTTATGGAAAATACAGAAGAAACCAAAGTTGAATTGTGAAATGATATGGCAAATATGGAAGAAAGGTAAGTTGAAATGTGAAATGATATGGAAAATATGGAAGAAATCAAGTCGAATAGTGAAAAGATTTGAAAAATACAGAAGAAAATTGTGAAAAGATATGAAAAACATGGAAAATATGGAAGAATTTTTTTTTTTACAAAACAATTAATACTGCCTGTAATTTATTTAAGTTTACATTATGCCCTACAGTAAGGGGGAATAACTCTGTATCTAAAGGGATAAATCTGTAATAGGGGACATAACTTTTTATATGAGGAATAAGTTACAACTCTGTATGTGCAAGGATAATATTGCAGTAGGGGTACATAACCCTGTGTGTGGAGGCTTAACACTGCAGTAGGGGACATAACTCTTTATGTGGAGGAATAAGTTACAACTCTGTATGTGCAAGGATAATACTACAGTAGGGGTACATAACCCTGTGTGTGGAGGTTTAACACTGCAGTAGGGGACATAACTCTTTATGTGGAGGAATAAGTTACAACTCTGTATGTGGACATATACCTGTGCAGAAAGAGAAATACTATATAATACGTATCAAGAAATGGCTATTTGGAAATCGATTGTTACACTTATATACAGAGAGTTACTTGCCCTTGGCAGGCAAATAGATATATTTAAACTTATATGCAGATATTTGCTTGCCTTTGGTAGGTGAATATATACTAAGACCCTGTTCAGGAAGTAAGTTTTCTTACTGCTCTAAAAATAGAACACTGTGTTAGGCTGTTATGTAAAATAAATTTGATTGTGGAAATTTGTAACTCATCAAGATAGGAAAATAACTAGCAAAGATTGAATAAAACTAATAATTCTCATAAAAATGTAGATAGATAGGTAGGTAGGTATATGTCTTTGTAAATAAAAGATTAGGTTGATGGTGTTTAATGCCACATTCAACAATATTACAGTTATATCATGGCAATTTGTACATAAAGGAGATATCATAACTGTTAATGCTTGTTTCTGATAACTGGAAAACATTGCCCAATACTCTTTTTAAATAGCTGGAGAACACAATATATTTTAGAGCAATGGGAATTCTTTGAAATAAATTTAAATTACAGGAGAATTTTAAAACTTAATTATGTTGGGAATATCATTGAGTGAGTTGTGTAAGTGAGTGAGTAAGAAATGAAGAAAAGTAAATTGAATAGTGAAAAGATTTGGAAAATACAGAAGAAAAGTAAGTTGAATAGTGAAAAGATCGGGAAAATATGGAAGAAAGGAAAGTTGAATAGTGAAAAGATATGAAAAAAATGGAAGAAACCCAAGTTAAATTGTGAAATGATATGAAAAATAAGGAACAAACCCAAGTTGAATAGTGATAAGATTTGGAAAATACAGAAGAAAATTGTGAAATGATAGGGAACATATGGAAGAAAAAGTAGGTTGAATAGTGAAATGATATGGAAAATATGGAAGAAAAGTAAATTGAATAGTGAAATGATTTGGAAAATACAGAAGAAAATTGTGAAAAGATATGAAAAATATGGAAGAAAAGTAGGTTGAATAGTGAAATGATATGGAAGATATGGAAGAAAACTAAGTTGAATAGTGAAAAGATATCGAAAATATGGAAGAAACCCAAGTCGAAAAGTGAAAAGATTTGGGAAATACGGAAGAAAGGCAAGTTGAATAGTGAAATGATATGGAAAATATGGAAGAAAATTGTGAAATGATAAGGAAAATATGGAAGAAATATAGTGAAAAGATAGGGAAAATATGGAAAATATGGAAGAACAGTAAATTGAATAGTAAAATGTTTTGGAAATTATGAAAGAAAGATAAGTTGAATAGTGAAATGATATGGAAAACACGGAAAAAAGTAAGTTGAAATGTGAAAAGAGATGGAAAATACAGAGGAAAAGTAAGTTGAATAGTAAAAAGATAGGGAAAATGGGTGGTGGTGGTGGTGGTGGTGGCGTTGGTTGTGGAGGTGGTGGTGGTGGTGGTGGTGGTGGTAGTGCAGGTGGTGATGGTGGTGGTGATGCAGGTGGTAGTGGTGGTGGCAAACTTTTGTAAGAAATGTAATTATTGAAATAAATAATGTAATTATGAAAATAAAATAGCGGGGAAGAGGAAGATAACCAGTGAAAGGGCTAGTTCGTAGAAAATAATAAGGTTATAGGACGCGGATAATGAAAATAAAATGGCGGGGAAGGGGAAAATAACCAGTAAAAGGGCTAGTTCGTAGAAAATAATAAGGTTATAGGACGCGGATAATGAAAATAAAATACCCGCATGTGAATATGGTCATGGTCTGTCAAAAAGACAAAATGCCAATGACGATTCTGTCACCGTATATATTACAAGTCACACCCTCTTCTGATTGGTTCAATTCTTACAATCTTTGAAATAAATAATGTAACTATGAAAATAAAATGGCGGGGAGATAACCAGTGAAAGGGCTAGAAAATGATAATAGTACGCGGACATCCAAGAGAGGTGGTGGTGGTGGCAAACTTTTGTAAGAAATGTAATTATTGAAATAAATAATGTGATTATGAAAATAAAATGGCGGGAAAATAAATGGTTATAGGATGCATATTATTTAATATGGGAGCGAAGCTCCCATAGCCGGAAGATCACTAGGCCAACAGGGGTTAGGGTCCACTACGAAGTTAGGCGAGCGCCAATGGCGTGAGAATTAGAACTAAAAACAAGTTTCTGGGTGAGGGTCTATTCTCAACAGTTAATTCTATACTATCAATGAGGAAGATCGATTGACGTCACCCAGTTTGCTTATGACGTCACTGAGAGGTTTGAAAGTACCATAGATCGATAGATAAATGAAAGGGCTACAAGTTACGAAAAAGGTACGAAGTGACGAAAAAGGTACGAAAGGGTTACAAAGATGCTACGAAATAAGCTACGAAGTTACGAAAAAGGTACGAAGCTACGAAAAAGGTACGAAAGTGTTACGAAGAGGTTGCGAAATAAGTTACCAAGTTACGAAAAAGGTACGAAGTTACGAAAAAGGTACGAACTTACGAAAAGGTACGAAAGAGTTACAAAAATGGTACGAAATTACGAAAAAGGTACGAAGTTACGAAAAAGGTACGAAAGGGTTACGAAGAGGTTACGAAATAAGTTACCAATGTCCCCAACATTATCGACATCCATTTTAGTCATTAGTTTCACCGGAACTGTGAGCGAACCATTCCGTTTTGGGGTTGAGAACAAAAGAAGAAGCGGCAATGCTTTTGATATATATATTACAGAACGACACTATCGTTGAACTTGTGACGTCAGGTTTACTGTGACGTCATCGATGAATGGGGTTTTACATAAATTTTATAAATAGGACGTTGGCACTCGAGAGGGGTGGTTTGAAAAACCTAAATATAGGCTCTTTGGAAAAATAAGACTTTTTGGACATGTAAGGGTTAAATAAGTAATTCATTAATATATACATGTCACAATACAAGTATTTCAAATCTGGTATAATTAATAGATCCTCACAATACCAAAAAACAACAAAAAACAACTGACCGCAAGTAATTACAAATCAACCATGGAATTTATCGTTTTGTTAATTTGTTTTTCTAAACAATAAAAGTGTAAAAATATAAAAAAAAAACATTTTGCAGGTGGAAATTTTCAAATGTACTCTTAGCATTTGTTTTTCTAAACATTAAGTGTAAAAATAAAAAAAATAAATTTTTGCAGATGGAAATTTTCAAATGTACTCTTAGCAAAGTAGAAGTACTACACAGCCTACATAGACACTATATGAAAATAAAAGAGGGGCAGATAACCAGGGCTAGTACAGTAACCATGCTAAATATAGGACGCGGGGTTTCCTATGGCTATAGGATGCGGATGTCGTAGAGAACACCCCAACCTTGGGTCACATCCGGTAGCTAGTGTACTACTACAAAGAAAAAAAACGCGGTCATGGACACTTCCGGACAGGTCCTCTTCCGGTCATGTGACTTTGTCACTTCCGGTCAAAAAGGCTCCACTAGGGCGGATATTGCGCAACTTCCGCATAACATACTTCCGAACAGGGCACATGACTAACGTCACTTCCGGTCACGTGACTTACGTCACTTCCGGTCATGCGCAATGGTCCGATCCACCGCACGATCCACCGCAAATGCGACTTTGTCCGTGCCCATATACTACTAATACATAAACTCGGCTGCATTGATTTAAAGCTACTGTATCTCTAGATTAGACAACTTGAGACCGTTAGGTAGAACTTAAGACTCTAAGACGAAAGGAATTGGGGGTATCATGTAAAATGATTCACGGAAAAAAAAATTTTTTTTTTTTTTTTGGCCTAAAATAACGGTAACGGTAAAATGTTCTTTCAATTTAACACTAAAAACAGTAAAAACCGGGTTTAGCGAATCGGGACAAAAAATTCAGATCCATATATATGACGCCAACGTCAGTGAAAAAGATGATCAGAGATGACGCTTGTTGGTAAAGGACAGTATCACCTCTCTGAACGTCAATACGTCGAATGCATTAAAATTTCGCAAGTACAATTTTTATTTAAAAGACTACTTGAAAAAAAACCAGCCTCTTCGCATGCTACCTATCGGTAAAAAAAAATTACGGATGTGTCTTTTTTTGTCTCATACGTTCACAATACAGAGACAAACATATATGTAATTGAAATAATAATATCTTACCTCGTAAACAATTGATAGATTAAAAAACATGGTGGCTACTGATACAATAAGTCCTTCCATACTCAGTAATCCGATAAGACCCCGATGGGCACTTCCAGCAGCACCCGGGGAAAAGTTGTAAGCACATATAAAGTTATCCTCGTAGTAATGATATGGAGCCACCAGTCCTGTGAAAGGAAACAATAACTGTGCTGCCGTAAAAGCTAATGTTGCATAAATTGCAATTTGGATCCTCAATGTCGTAATATGTGTATGATAATATATCGGCTTTACGGTGGCTAAATACCGACAAGCCGACATAACTATCACAATCCACGCGGACCAGATGACGGCGGATGTGGTTAGCCAGCCAAGAATAGAACAAGTTATGACGTTCATCATGCATCCACATTTTATCCACCCTCCAAGCCACATTACTGTGAAAATAATCGTAGAAAAAATATCATTTATTGCTACTTTCGTTACCAAATAATGGTTGATTTGCTCACTCTTTTTTCGTATTTTGAACAAAATAGCAATCGCTATGCTATTAAATATTAAAGTTATAATTAATATAATTGGCAATTCTGCTTTCGTGAGATCAACATGGCAATAATTACAGGAACCACTATTTTGAGCCTCTGTAGAATTATTCATGTTAATTAAGGTTCAACAGTATCAGAATCACTTTGAAATTCCAATAATGAACACTAGATTTTTTGTTGTTTTAAAAAAAAAAGAAAAGGTCAGAATTTAGAGTGTTCTGATACCCTAATAACTATCTAAAATCATTAGTATATCCAGCTGTATTTCAACAATCACCACTTTTCGTACAAGTCCTTCAATAGTTGTTGACATTGAATACATGTCGAGTTTTTGCTGTGTTACCGCAACCTACCTCTGTCTAAAATGAGAATTTCAATAATATAGACAAAATCACAATTCCATCATTAGATCAATATTTTTTGCTTTGTTACATTTTCACACCCTTAATTGATTAAACGCCATGACATGCATCATTATCTTTATCAACAAAATATGGATAATAAAGAAATGCTATTTTATTAAATAATTGAACACGACACACAATTCATTTCAACCTCAGGTGAGAAATGAAACATGATGATATCTATAAATTATATCTATTCTTTAATACCTCTTGTACTGAGATAAACTCCCGGATTGTAGTGACCACCACGATATAGGTGAAATATTGTTGAAAGTGGCGCTAAACACCATAACCCCCCGCCCCTTCCCATAAAAAGAACTACGCTGAGTTGGATTTTTATAGTGTTAGCTCGCTGACACAACAGTCTGCGGGTACACATGTCGGTCCACTCGGACACATTATTCTGATTCCGAGCCAGCCAGTCTTTGCTCTTCCTCCTTAATGCTGCGTGCAAAGCGGAGAAGCAACAAATACCAATTTTTTTAGCCTTTGGTTTGACCCGACCGCGGGGCTCGAACCCACGATCTACCGTAATTGAGGCGAGCACGCTAGCTATTACCCACTGATACGGTTAGTATGCTATTGGCATAGTCTACTTTGTGTTCTATTTGATGTCACTGTCGTCAAAGAGCTCCGGTTCAAACTGGCATGTTATAAAGCGGTATTTTTTAAAGAAGACACAAACGAATTTCGCAGGTTTTGTTGAATATACTGTATATAATGTACATGTATTAAATTATCAGGCTTTATGATTGGTATTGTCATATTATCGGTAGTTTGTGTCGCATTCCTTTGAAGTGTGCCGATAGATAAAGCTAGGGTCGACGTACTAGCCCATATCAGACATTTATTGGGTCAGTTCATCATTTGACATGCGCTGACCAACGCGGAAGGATATGTACTGTGACGCAATCATGCGAGGTCAATGTCTGTCGTCGCTAATGAAAACATTGTCACGCTGTTTCGGGAAGTAAATTTGAAAATGCGGTTGTTTGCAATAAAATATTCAATTGAATTTGAAGAAAAAATAAATTAATATAATTCACTTTGTTTCCACGGTAAATTCCTATTAATTACACTACATCTTGGCGAAATTTCCACAAGTAAATCGTCTGCTATACGAAAATCTACAAAAATACATGCAACATGAACTATTTTAAGATGATCAACTAAAAAAATCTAGATGTCTTGATTTTCTATTTGCCATATACACTAGCTACTTAAAATGTACTAAGATTCAACATAAACAAAGTACTATCCAGTAACCTATGTAGTAAAACATATTATTGTTTTGGGGTAGAGGACAAATTCAGCTGCAAAGGAATCAATAAACGACTAAACGATATCAATAAAAGTACGTATATGGATGTGCTTCTGACAAAGAGGTCCGGAAGTGGTACTAATAGGGGGTTTCGTTCTGTTGACAATACCGTATGTACATACCTACAACAAAGGGCTGGAATTTCATATTTTTACCCCAAACGAAAAGTGCTCGAACATGAAGTGTATACAACCCCGTTACATATTCAAATCTGTGGTGTGGACTGTGATATAGACAGTATGGATTGTGTTAATATTTTTCATGTGTCATGAATTTTTAACCGTATTCTAATGTGAAGTGTAAAAGTTTGTTTTTTTATATTTTTTCTTGTAAAGTTTTTTTGTGAAATATTTACTTTTCTTTTACCTGTAAAGTTTAAAGTTCTAGCTCATTTTGAAAATAAAGGAAATCTTTAAATAGATAAATAGAATTGGTTATACTTCACTGATTTTCTTTTAAATAGTTAAATTGATGCCAATATAATATACCTCATTGATTTTCTTTTAAATAGTTAATGATGCATTAGCTACGATTTTGACCAAAACAATTATATGTTTTGGAAATTGGTAAATTGATGAAATGATGAAATAAAGGTAAATATTTCACATCAAACGGCTTATCGTACCACTTTTTGCCTTTTGAGAACGAAAATTACCATCGATTTATTATTTCCTCGCTTTCTCCGTATGCAACTGACCTTACTAGTGACAGGTAAAAACGAATAATTTATATTTTGTCGCTTATTAACTGCAAACTTGCATGGTTCTATCTCCGTAATTAACGCCGACTAAAAGCAGATTCGCAGAAAATGAGAAATAAGTGCATTGTTGTACTGATTAAACTACGATTCGGCAAACCCCGTAAACAATGCCGATAATTAATAAGATGGCGTCCATTTCTTGATCGATCTCAAAACACGAGCAGTTGCACCTTTTTCCCCCGA
This sequence comes from Bathymodiolus brooksi, assembly GCA_963680875.1. Classification (NCBI taxonomy): domain Eukaryota; kingdom Metazoa; phylum Mollusca; class Bivalvia; order Mytilida; family Modiolidae; genus Bathymodiolus; species Bathymodiolus brooksi. The sequence goes on from OY804585.1 coordinate 34,335,012, forward strand.
TGCACGTACATTTCATAACATTTATAAGTTACAGAAACACGTTTTATTAAGGCATCAATCATATCTGATAGTTTTTATGGGTAACAAAAATTTACGATTTTGGCAGATAATGCCCCTTTTAATGGTGTCAATATAATATACCTCATTGACTGTAGTAAATTGTACATTGTTGTATATAATTATTTTTTTGTATTTATAAAATAATTGAAACTGTATAACTGTATTGGGTCTTTCATATAGTGACAATGGATGTTAGGTGATTCCGTGAAATGAACTGATATAAGGTGATCTGTCAATCAAAGATTATGTACTTTTTTATTTTTGGTGTTTAACGCCACTTTCAGCAATATTTCAGCTATATCATGGCGACCAGTTTTAGTGGTGGAAGAAGCCGTAGTACCCGGAGAGAAACACCGATGATGGGCAAGCAACTGGTAAGCTTTATCACTTGCGTATATGCTTCGTCATATTATCTCTAATTCAAAGTTTAGATGCCCCTGCATTCTATTAGTAAATTATAATTAGGTGCTTCACTATGCAAAGATCTTTCGGTAAAAACGGACTAGAGGACATAGTCCAGGACCTTGGATTTTTGATCTTATACACATAATAGTTGATGGTATATGTTTTTATAAGGAGTTGAAAACTGATCATATCGTGACCTATTATACAAGATTACTTTACATAAAACCTATTGAACAAGATGACTTTACATAAAAACAATCAGAATAGAGGAAAAGGAACCAATCAGAAAGGTCCATTTCATAAACAACTGACCAATCGAAATACAGAATGACTGTCCAATCAGATACGACGTTACGAAAGAAATCGACCAATCAGACACGTCGTTATCAATAAATATTACGTCATTTTCTAAAAATAGCATCACATTTTTGGATATAAGATGGTGTAATTAGAAATCTACGTCATTTACTGACTGGAACCCGCAACATGCCAAGTCAAAAAATAAAAGAGCCAAAGACGTTCAGATGACAGAACAGCAGCCTAAAATTCTGCAGATAACACAAGATATTGTACAGATGCCACCAGCTCAAAATATTGTACAGATGCCAGCAACCCAAGATGTCGTACAGATTCCAGAGACACAAGATATCTTGCAGATGGCAGCCCAGATAGTCGAAATTCAGCCGCTCAAACGAGCCCTGGGAGGAAACCGATACTTGGAGTTTAGAGAATGGAACAGATCCAAGCGAATAGACTTACGATTCTGGAAAGATGGCACAGTCCCTACGAAAGAAGGAGTGAGCTTACATTTGGATCAATGGAAAGCCCTGTACCGGATCGCATCTTGTGGTGTTATGGAGATTACCAGACTGTATACGAACCGTAGATGGGGTGGACTTTCAACAAGGATTGCCGGACTTGGACACCCTGGACCCAGAGATAAACACTTGATCATTTTGGACGATCTCATGGATGAAACGGACCAAAGGGTGGCTGTTTACGACAAAGAGTCACCACAGAAACATCAGCGTCATGTACATCGTTCAGAATCTGTTTCATCGAGGAAAACACCATAGAACAATAAGTCTCAATTCCCACTACATGGTTCTATTCAAAAACCCGAGAGACGTATCGCAGATCATGGCGCTAGCACACCATATGTATCCCAGCAGAACGCATTTTTTCCTGGAAGCCTTCGCCCGAGCTACGGCCAGACCTCACGGCTACATGGCCATCGATATGAAACAAAACACGCCGGATATCCTGAGATTGAGACCCTTCATCTTTCCCAGTGAGGAACAGAAAGCATATGTCGAGTCATAAAAAGGATGTTACATCCCGTTTCTTGTCACTCTTGCATCAGATGCTGAGGGAGTAACATGGTCTCTCAGCGCTTGAAAAAGCACGCCAGTCATATAGTATACTTACAAAAGACAAAACCGTGTATTCGTAAACACCTCATAACCAAAGCCGATGGCAGTCTCGTCGACTGTCTGTGTGAGTGTGCCGATAATATTTTAAGAGGCAACGTCCCGTTAACTAAACTGCAGAAGGAAAACCTCAAAAGAAATAAGGCCAGATTGAGAGCACGGACGAAAAAGTCGGTCTCTCTCAGAAAGAACAGAGCGATTTTACAGAAAGGTGGATTTTTGGAATCCTTACTAGCACCGATTGCCTCTGTAGTAGCATCGTTGCTCTCCACTTTATTTCAATGAAGGAACTAACCTCAATAAATAGATACCACCAGACTCAAGAGCGCCCAAAACCTCCAGTGGAAGAAGGCGTGAAAGTCATAGACACCTTGGATAAGAAGATGTCAGACGAAGCTACGGAAAACATCGAAAGACATCTTCGGTTAAAAATGGTTCTAGTACACCCAAACTCTTGCGAATGTACGAAATCGGAATTGAATTTGTTTGGAGTACCACCGACTCAGACCAGTGTGGAACATGGCTATTGGGAGCAAAAAGGACTGACAGATCAAGATCCTTCTGAATTTGCAGTCAGGGGAGCTGGAGAGGAATACATCGACCTGTTCAACACTTACTTGTTTGTGGAAGCACATATCGTGAATACCGATGGTTCTGACTTAGACGCCGATACGGACGTTGGATCCGTCAATTTGTGGATGCATTCACTGTTCAGTGACGTCAGCGTTAGCCTAAACGAAAAACTAATTTCGCCACCGACCAGCATGTATCCCTACAGGGCTTATATAGAAACTCTTCTCAGTTATGGACCAGCGGCTAAAGAATCTCAGTTGACGGGCGTGATGTGGTACAAGGACATTCCGGGACAGCAGGACGAGAGAACGGTGGATAACAAGGGATTTACGTCCAGGAAAGGATTGACGGCCCTGAGCAAGTCGGTACAAATGATGGGAAAACTACATTTGGATTTGTTTTGTCAAGACAAATGCTTACTCAACCACGTGGATTTGAAAATTAAACTAAGAAGAAGTCGAGATGCTTTTGCTCTCGTGGCAGACGCGGCCAATTATAAAATCAAGATTAAGGAAATGGCTCTGTATGTGAAAAAGGTACAACTGAGTCCCGTCGTTAGAATGGGTCACGTGAAAGCATTGGCAAAGACCAGCTGTAAATACCCCGTAAGACGAGTAGAAGTGAAAGTGGACACGGTACCCACCGGCAACATGAATTACGTTCAGGTCAATATGTTTTGGGACAGCTGCCAAAGAGACTCGTTATTGCCTGTGTAGACAGCGATGCTCTGAACGGAACTATTGGGACAAACTCGTTCGATTTCAAACACTAAAAGATCAATTTTGTGGCACTCAACGTTGACGGATGACAGATTCCAGCCAAACCGTTACAGCCCGACTTGGCTACATCCGAAGTTATATGGGACTCTACACCAGTACCGGAAAAATGTATCAAAACGAAGGAAATAACATTTCGAGAGAAGATTATGCCAAAGGAAACACCTTGTTTGGATTTGATCTCACACCCGACATGTCTGAAGTTAGATCCTTTCAGCTTATAAAACAGGGCAACTTGAGAGTGGAGAGAGATTCATTTCGCCGATGTCCTTACAGCTACCATCAACGTGATCATGTATGCAGAATTTGACGTCATTGAAATTGATAGAAACAGACAAATCTTGTTTGACTACAGTGCTTAGATGAACACCTTAGAGATCGACCATGTACTGAAAACACACCCAAGCACCAGAAACGTTTTCAAAGGAGTGTATGCCAGAAACAGACTACCCAGAAGATTAAACGTACCTTTCGCCTTGATAGGGAATATGGACCCGGACGATCGACCGGGAACACATTGGGTAGCCCTATACATCGATGCCAATTCTAGAGGAGAATATTACGATCCCACAGGAAGACCACCTTTTTAAGAGCTTACGTGAACTTTATGAGCAAACATTGTACGAGTTGTACTTACAACACCGTCAGAGTTTACGAAGAAGGCTCCACTGTATGCGGACACCACTGTATATTTTATCTGATACACAGATGTGCCGGAAAATCGTCTTTTCAATAAAGCTTAGAAAATGTACTTGGCCTTTGTTATAATGTAAAGCCTGTATGATGAATAACATTTTTTTATTTGCGAAAAAAAAAACAAACAAACAAACATACAAAAAGAACAAATATAGAAAATGCAGTCATATATTAACATTAAAAGCATACACTTAACACTGAGTCAATTAGTTAACAAAAACGTCACCATGGTTGTGGGTGACACTAATAGGCTAACACCTTACCACGTAATTCATGGATGGTTTCCAGTAATGCCTTTCCATTATATTGCGTTTTGTCCTTTAAGATATATTCCCAAAAAACTAATGTAACTTTTGTTGGAATGTGCCGTGAAGGGAGATACGCCTAGTCATTCGAAATCGGGTCCGTTGGGATGACATTCACTACAATATATAGCTCCCTCTATGTTTTGGTGTGTAAACTGACAGGGTAACATGTTTTTTAGTTCCGGCAACAAGGTAGGCAACACTTTATCCACATCCTTTAATTTGTCGTATTGTTCAAAGTCCAGGGTCACTCCTTGAGGTGTGGGGTGCATAAACAGATCTACGGGGGATAGCCAGTCGTGACGTATGGCTATGGTTAATGCTGGACTCTCTGCACTAACGTAAACATTTCCGCCTATATGTCTCTTTAATGAGGCATACCTATTGTGCGACAGGCAATGAACTGCCTCGTCAATATCGTCCAATGCGTCTTCCAGTTGTTTCCAACGAATCAAGGGGAAACACATTTCTATTGCTCCTTGTTTAAGAGTGATTTCTTCTCTTTCTGCCCTCAATACACTTCTCCACCCAGATGAAAACTGGAATAATCTGGGAAGCACACTCTTTTTCTGGGTCGGTTAGCACCGATTCCAATTCGCTCTTTTTACGGGCCAACAGCGCATAACAGAAAGCGTGAAGCGCCTTAGGTCCCCTTCTGGGTAAAAGTTCTAAGAGAGCCCTAGTCCTTCCTTTATGTGGAATGTCGAGCAATAAATTCTCGCTGCTCCTCGTTTACTATCTGTTGTTGACGGAGTTCGTCCAATAACTTCTGAGATTATTAAAAGTAGATTTAATTAAACTTGGGATACGGATTTATATAAGTTTAATGACTTGTTTTCGGATCCTCTTAACTAATTCATAGTCATTACTATTGTTGCATTTAAACTGTTGTACTATATTCATATGTATTGATTAATAAAAAATGCTTACACTAATATTTCGTCTACCGGGGTTTCGTTCACCAACAACGCATAATTTTTGGTAAGAGCGAGTGTGTGTTCTCTTTGCATCTGGAAAAACAAATTTTACAGATTTCATTAGATATGAATATCATTTATGAAAAGATTACAGGAATTAATTTTAAAACAGAAGATAAGTTTGATTAAAATATAGTAGGAATGAGTCATAATAGATGCTTACCTTTGTTCGAATATAAATTATCCACTATATTCCACAAGATAAACACGTCCTGTCAATATGAAAGCTGGAGCGAAAATGCCGATTTTCAAATTGGGAAAAACAAAGCTTAACGTTTGAATTTGAATGGACGAAAGAAAGGGCTTCAACGAATGGCCAAAAATAAATGGTACGAACGCTCTCATTGGATCTATAAGGAGAACCGTGGTTGGCTAATTGAAAGGGGGATTGTGACATTTCATCGGTCGAATTCCAAAGGTTTTCATTGGTCGATATGGTTAAAAAGAAAAACCGCGGGGAAAATGGAATGTCCTATGGGAAACTCCCCAAAGTTTCCGATTAGACCCTGAGGTGTTTCCGAAGAAAAAACGTGGGAAAAACCCGGTAAGAAAAAAGGCGCGGAAAATTATCTCCGTTACACTTCCCGTTACGTCACTTCCTATAAAGTCATTTCCGGTGATATCATTTCCGGTGACGTCACTTCCGGTGAGACCACTTCCGGTGACATCATTTCCGGTGACATCATTTCCGGTGACATCACTGTTCCTCACAACTTCTCCAATACGCGCCCGATCCAACATGATATACTACTTATATAAATATGCATTGTATTTTTCACTGTAGTAAGTCTAAATCTATTCATGGTAGCACGCCAGTGTAAATTATCATTTATCTAACCATTATAAAAGCTCTGTGCGCTTTAATTTCGCATATAGACTACTCTTCCATAGCATTATTTTATGATTTCAAGCTCATTATTAGCATTTGGCATTGTTTATGTCCATCATTTTATCTATATCTGAGTAATCGATGAAGTTAACCACAGCAACATATAGGTAAAAAAAATCGACTGATAACGACATCGTCTGGCTTCAAGATACAATAATGCTATATGATCATAATACTCATTTTTTTGTCGTCACCTGTATGTCAATCATGCTGAGCTGACATAACCGGATCCTGACGAAACATTTTCACCGGAGCTCTTTGACGACAGTGGATGTGTTGCTTTATAATTATGTATGTAATTTCATTCCTGTGACGTCGTTAGCTGTGACTGAGTGTATTTGAAATAAACAAGTGAAACAGTAATACTTATAATATAATATAATATTATGTAGGCAGAGTTTTCATGATATACGGAATTTTTATCCAGCTATATATCAGTATTTTCCAATGTTATTTAATTCTTTTATATTACGAACTTACATTATAAAAGCAGGAGAATTTCTCCAGTAATATGATTATACATGTATATATATATATATGTATATTTTCTTAAAATTTCACAATATGTCTTGCATTCTAAAAGAAAATGATATAAAATGTTGAATCCCACTAAAAACTCGGCTGATTTGATTTGTACCATTTTGATCTTGGTGAAAAACTTACGATATTTGAAAAAGAAATATCGCAGGTTTATTGTGTTAAGGTGGAGAGCGATCATTCTACCATGATTAAACCCACAAAAAACTCGTTTTGGAAATGAAATGTGTAAAATACGTTTCCTATCGACAGCAGGAAATGTTGTGGTGCAATTTTCGATCGGTAATATAAACAGTTTGAGTTTGTTTCATTTTCAATGGAAGAAAAGATACACGTTAAAGCAGTTTTGGTGTATCTTATTTACCAATTTAATTTTTGATTCAATTTGAAACATCCAGAAAAAGAACCTTTTCCGCCAGGTGAAACTTAAGCAAGCTCCACGGATTTTTACCATTCACTATTAGTAACCCTAAACTGCACGAACTCTACTGAACCAATCAAAACCAAGGGAGTAAAGTGTGGGTTTGTAATATATACACTACACTGTCAACAGAGGGATTTTCACCTAACTATGACCCAATTATATGAAGCATTACGTGTTTATAGTACTTCTTGTTAAGAAAGTATTTAGTGTACCTACATATTTTTTTAGAAGATTTTAAAGATAATCAGAATCCGTAAATCGAAGAAGGACATACAACACAATGGCAAGAAGAAAAAGGACAAAAAGTGATCTACAAAACACTACACAGAAAATTAAGATCGAGCAACACGAACACCAATAAAAACATAGGTATCAATATTATTTATGTTCATGTTCTATAATAAATAAACGTTAGAGAAAACAGAAGGAACGATAAAGAATGGACAAGCTAGAGACACAGCCAACATTGGGCACACAAGACACTGAACACAGACAAACAAAAACCAAAAAAACAGATGAATAATAAGGACTCCACCCAAAAATACTGGAAATGAACCCAGGTGCTGGCGAATGGTGTAAGGGTTATGGTGTTTAACACCCGCCACTTTCGACAATGTTTCAGTTATATTGTGGAGGTTCGAATGATGCAAGTAGTTCCTGTTTCGTATAAGACGCCCACCATGTTACTCATGGTATTTTTGTTATATTTGATCAAAGACATCAGCTGATGAGTATTTAATATAATAGGTTGATATATGAAATACTAAATATTACAGATTAGTTCAAGTTAAATAGGTTGCCAGTCGGATACCTTAAACCCCAGTATAAATGTGATATTTTTATAAATAACTTCAAGATAAACTGCTAAATGTTCTCTAAATTCTAGCATCATACCCCAAGACCTTTACTTTGTATACATTATTTTCATTGTTTTTCATTACAAAATAATAGCCCGGTCAATATACTGAATAAAAAGTATCCTTTGTTTCTCTTTACTAAACATATGATATCATATTGCCGTATTAGGGTTTTAACTTCTAGATACTTTAGTTTAGAATTCACACCATTTAAACACATACTATTAACATGGTTGTTTTAAGCAATAAATTATATGGTGTTCATGGCCGTAAATACATTGAGGCAAATGAGGCAAATGACTCATACCGAAATTGACGATTTTTTTTTATACAAAGATTTCATTTAAAAAATATATAATATGAATCTCTATTCCGATAGAAACCATGTCCATTGAATGAATTCTTTAATGCCTACGGTTACCGTTTGAAGTCTACCGATATGTTTGCGATGAAAGACACAACTGTCTTAAAGACATCAGACACGAAAGACATAACTGACTTAAAGACATCAGACATGAAAGACATAACTGACTTAAAGACATCAGACATGAAATACATAACTGACTTCAAAGACATCAAACATGAAAGACATAACTGACTTAAAGACATCAGACATGAAAGACATAACTGACTTAAAGACATCAGACATGAAAGACATAACTGACTTCAAAGACATCAGACATGAAAGACATAACTGACTTAAAGACATCAGACACGAAAGACATAACTGACTTAAAGACATCAGACATGAAAGACATAACTGACTTCAAAGACATCAGACATGAAAGACATAACTGACTTAAAGACATCAGACACGAAAGACATAACTGACTTAAAGACATCAGACATGAAAGACATAACTGACTTAAAGACATCAGATATGAAAGACATAACTGACTTCAAAGACATCAGACATGAAAGACATAACTGACTTAAAGACATCAGACACGAAAGACATAACTGACTTAAAGACATCAGACACGAAAGACATAACTGACTTAAAGACATCAGACATGAAAGACATAACTGACTTAAAGACATCAGACATGAAAGACATAACTGACTTAAAGACATCAGACATGAAAGACATAACTGACTTCAAAGACATCAGACATGAAAGACATAACTGACTTAAAGACATCAGACACGAAAGACATAACTGACTTAAAGACATCAGACATGAAAGACATAACTGACTTCAAAGACATCAGACATGAAAGACATAACTGACTTCAAAGACATCAGACATGAAAGACATAACTGACTTCAAAGACATCAGACATGAAAGACATAACTGACTTCAAAGACATCAGACATCAACAGGTTTAATATCGAACACCTGATGATTTACATCATCCTTTTCACACGTTTCAATCTTAGCCCAGTTCTTGCCCTTATGCAATGTATATTGTCATTTAGCGTCACGATATCACTCAAGTCATGTCTCTAAAAATTAAAATGACTGAAGACGGGTTCGTTGAAAAGAAAGTCAGTAGATGGTAAGCATAACTTTAAAGTTACAAAACTTTAGAGGAATCTCAGTGTCTTATGTTGTTTCGTCTGAGAAATTTAACTCCCGATGGTACTGAATCATTGTCTGTCGCTTTTGATGCCTTATAAGAGAGACTTTTCAGTGGAAATTGAAAGGCTGGTGATCATCCTGTTCATCAAAATATACCGGGGCTTCAATCTGTACTAAAACTTGCAGACAAATACCTTTATCCGAATATTCATACTATTTTTAAATTGTTGATTTTTCTTCCAGTCACGTCTGTATGTTGCGAACGCTCGTTCTCGGCCTTGCGCAGACTTGAGACCTGTGGAAGGTAAATATTGACGGGAGAACATGTGTGTGGCTTAGCAATGCTCCATTCTCACAGAATCATGGCTGTGAATCCGGAAAACATTTTAAGACGATGTGATGTCTCTGGTAACCATAAAATTTGAAGATTTTTTATGGAGAACTAAGACATGTTCAAATTTTAATTCTACTTACAATTACATAAAAATACCTGTTTCGAGCTCTCATTTTTAACATTTATCCCATCCATGTACACGAAAACGCTTATATAAAAATTAATAAATTGATTGATTATAAAATGTCGAGTAGTTATCAGTCTTTTTTTTCCATTTATTTGAATATGTAGTCAATTGAACACTACAAAGCAAATGAAAGCCGATCTGTATATATTCTGTGAGTTTTGTATCTTTAGACACTTAAAAGACATAAAAACGTATTGAAGATAAGTCTAACGACACAAAATTAGTCTCAAGTCACTTCCATTCTTTTGCGCTGCAGTGGTGCATTTAATTGAATGTTTCTGCAGCACTTGGCCTCCGTCATCACAGAAAGTGACAGTCAATAGTTTATTTCTCCGATATGATTTTTGGGTTTATTAGCCTTTTATAGCACCATCAAAGAGGCTCATAAGGCCAAAAAGAGCAGAAAGTGAAGAGAAAATGGCAGTTTTTACTTTTCTATGGGTTTTTTTTCACTCAACAATATAGCTGGGCCCAGGATCAGGTAGAATTCTTCTTAAGTGATACCAGAGACATCAATGCAAATGCTTTTAATTCTTCTGGTGTTAGTTTAGTGCATTTCTTGTGTACATGGATTTCGATATACTGCCTGGTAAAGTAGAAAATATGAAAATTAAATAAATAATTTGATGATTTTATTTTGTTTCTAAAATTACAGAGTATATCTTCATTGGTTATTAATTTCTTCTAAGGGAACAACAATTTACCTTTTTTAGGGGAGGGGGAATGTTTTTTTAATTCATGTCGCCACATTTTGAGGAAAAAATAATTGTCCTGAAAGATGCAAGCAATAAATAATCTGAACTGCAGTTTTCAACGAGAAAATTTTGGGCAAAATTATAAAAAAAAAAAGCTTCTTGTTGAATTTTCGATCCCCATCAGTTCAAAATAACCCAAGTAGATAAGATTGGTACTTATAATTGAGGTGTTTTCATGGTCAATTAAGTTAGAAATAGTAGTCACAAAATAGATAAGTAAATGTAAGTTCGTGGTTGTTTGGAAATAAAGCACGAAGTCGTTTGCAACTCAGATGAGGTATTAGGGGATTTTTTTTTTGCAATTAAGAAATTAAACACGCGTTGATTTTAAATGTGAGTTTGATTGGTTTACCTGAAATAATGGTATTTGCTTTTTAAATTTCTAATTTGCGTATCACGTTTCTGATTGGTTAAGAAATATTTACTATTGCGCTTTATATTTTTTGATCGGCAAACTTTAATTATCGTGTTCCGCTTTTAATTTCCTAATTGCGTTTCTTTTTCTGATTGGCCAAAATTGTGCAGAAAGTGTTATATTTGTTTTTGAATTACACGAATATTCATTTGCGCTTGTAGAGAATCATTTTTTTCCAATAGAAAATTAATTTACGATTTAAACTTAAATTTTCGATTCCGATCGTGCGGAATACGTTCTTCACCAAAATCCCAGGTTCCGTGCGAGAAAACTGGTATTTCGCATTTTTGCGACCATTGCGTGCCATATGATGGAGTGGGACGCTCAACCATATTATATAATTCCTTTATGTGCATTGCATATATAGTTATATTGTTATTTCCAACCATTCAAATATTATATAACCGATCACACAAGCATGTATTATCACATATTTTATTGAAATAACGCCGAATTTGCATGTGTAATAAAAGCATAATTTGCGGCGTGTTATTTGCCTTCGGGGCAATAACATTTTACGAGGGCAAAAACATGTTATCTGCCCTCTTGTGAAGGGCAATAACATGCTATCTGCCCTGGCAAAATATGTGATAAATAGATTAATACATGGCCTTTTTCATATTGCTCTTGTCATCAGCCCTCGACTGATATCGTCCCTTGGGCTAAAGCCCTCGGGGCCGATATCAAGGTCTCGTGCTGATAACAAGGGCAATATTAAAAAGGCCATGTATTAATCTATAATCATCAGAGATACAATTCAACGAACTCAATTAACTGATAAACAATCTGACATTTTTGTAAAAAAAATTAATAGAGTGAGTGAGTGATCGTTGTTTAATGCCAACACAGCAATTTTGAATAGACACAAATTCTCGAAGGATTATTAAATTTCATGTCAATTTATTGAATAATACTTTAACTTCTTTCGGAAATGCATGTATGTTACGCCTGGGGAAGCCGATGGTACGATTGGCTTTGGCTGTGATGTTACTGATGTGATTTTCCCAACTCAGGTCGTTGCTAATGGTTACACCTAGATATTTACTGTACTTCGTTACTTCAAGCACTTGGTTATGCAGTAAATAGTTGTATTCTGTTGGCTTCCGTTTCTTTGAAATATTTATCTGTATTGAATGACATTTGCCCAGTTTTTCCCCATTTCTCAAGTCGGTATAGGTCTTCTTGGAGCTGCAACTGATCGACGTTGGTGTTGACTACACGATACAGTAGGCAGTCATCGGCTAATAGTCGAGCGTTGGATGTAACTGAATCCGGTAGATCGTTGATAAATGCAAGAAAAACTAAGGGGCCCAGCACTATTCATTGGGGTACGCCTGAATCAACGGCACAAGTTGATGAGTGTGTGCCTTCTAGAAGTACCTGCTGTGTGCGGTCTGTAAGAAAGTGGCGTATCCATTGCAGAGTATTTCCTCGAATCCCGTAGTGGTCAAGTTGTAGTAGAAGTCTAGTGTGTGGAACTTTGTCAAAAGCTTTTGAGAAATCTAAAAGCATAGCATCAATTTGTTTCCCCTCAGATTGTGTTTTTGCTAATTCTTGTATTGTGACAACGAGCTGTTTTTCACAAGATCTCCGTGCTCTGAATCCGTGTTGACTGTCGGAAAGTATGTTGTAATATGTCAGATGGTCCATGACATTACTGTGGATAATGTGTTCAAGCATTTTGCTGCAGATGTCTGTGAGAGAAACGGGTCTGTAATTTGATGCTTTTGACTTGTCACCTTTTTTGAAGATTGGTACTATATTGGCAGTTCTCCAATCTGTTGGAACTGTTCCTGTGTCAAGGGATGCTTGGTATATACGAATACGTGCTGGTGCTATGCTGTCAGCTACTTTTCTGAGGAGTCGTGGTGAGATTGAGTCAGGTCCTGCTGTTTTATGTATCTTGAGTTCTGAGAGTAGTTTATGGACGCCTTTAAAAGATATGCTAATGTCTGGCATTGATGGTGTAGAACTTTGTCCAAGGTCAGGTAAACTACTTTGATCTTCCTGTGTGTATGCTGATTTAAACTGTGTATTGAGTATATCAGCCTTATTATTGCTGTCACTATATATCAAGCCATCATTACCTCTTAGTGGTGCAGCGCCTGAATTATCTTGTTTTTTCGATTTGATAAATGACCAGAATCGTTTTGGGGTTTCGGTTTGTTCTGGGCTAATAATATCATGAACATAGTTGCCATAGGCTTGTCTTGATGTTCTTTGAGCTTGTGCTTTGAGTTTTCGATATCGCTCTCTGTCTTTTGGCTTCTTTGTTTTACGAGCTTTCATACCAGCTTTGTTTTTCCTATTTATGCCTCTTCGGACTGCTGTTGTTATCCATGGGTAAGTAGGTCTTGAACTAGTCAGCATGCATGGAACATGTTTTCCCATGGCATTCAATAAGATGTTCTTGAAGTTAGGCCACATGTCATCAATTGAATTGAAAGTTGACAACACGAACTTATCTGTCTGGTGTTTTACATCTTTGCTTAATTCATCGGTATTAGCAGATTTCCAGATATATATTTTGTGGTGTCTTTGATCTAGTGACTTCAATGCTCGTGTCTATAAGGACAATGTCATGGTCCTCGATCCCAGGAAGTGGTTTACAGTTATTCACAAGACTTGGATGTGTGGTAAATACTAGGTCTAGGATATTATCTAGACGTGTTGGAATGTCCACAATTTGTTCCATTGATATTTCTTGTATAGTATCTATGAAGAACTTATTCATATTATTTGGGTAGGTTGTACCTATGACTGACATGTTATTCCAGTTTATGTCGGGCAAGTTAAAATCACCTGCTATCCACAAGTTATTTTTGTTAGATAAATGTTTCAAGTGTGTGAAGTCTTCATACACTTGATTCAAGTATGATTGGTCTTGCTTGGATGGTGGTCTATATATAAAAAGCTGATATTATTGAAGATCTCTTACTATGATGTACTTTTACTGATATCAGTTCAGTATTATTGCTTTTGAAAATTTCTGAGCTTATTAGACTTCTACGGTCAGCAATGAGTACGCCTCCCCTTTACCTTTATCACGATCATTCCTATAGACATCAAATTGGCCAGTTGGTATAATTTCTGACGAGTATATAGAGTCATTAAACATGTTTCTGTGCCTATTAATACATCGGCTTCAGTTGTTTCAAGTAAGTTTTGCAGAGCAACTTTCTTGTTCCTGATGCTCTGAAAATTTATATGAAGAATCCGAATTGATTCTTTGCTTAGTTTGTTGTTTATAATGCTCCTATTTTGCATTGGTGATGATGAGGCAAGTGGACTATTGATGGTTGATAAACTATCATTAAAGCTGTTGTGCCCCTCTTCTAGCCGATTTATTTTTATACTCATATGAGTCGGAGTTTCTTCAAAAGCTTGTAAAAGATAGGAAGATTCATGAGGCTAGAGCCTTTAATTTCACATACAGGTATATTGATGACGTTTTATCTATCAATAATTCTAGATTTGCAGAATTTCTTCCATTGATATATCCTCCAGAGCTGGAAGTTAAAGAGACCACCGATACAGCTTCTCCGCATCATTTTTGGACTTGTACCTCGAATTTGACGACAGTGGTCAACTCAGTACTAAAATTTATGATAAACTTTAAAATCATAAATTTTCCAAACATGTGCAGCAATATACCAGCTTCTCCTGCATAGGGTGTTTACATCTCGCAATTGATTCGCTATGCAAGGGCCAGTAGCAATTATTCTGATTTCCTGAAACGTCATCTTCATCTGAGAAACAGGCTACTGGACCATGGCTATAAAAAGATTCGCCTTATTCGATCTCTTAAAAAGTTTATATTCCGATACCAAGATCTTGTCGAAATATATTCCGTCTCTGCAGAAACGATTATAAGCGATGCATTTTCATATAGTGAAAATGTATAAAGATAAAGAAGTCAAGAAAAATGTCAATGTGTGACGTAAAAATATTTTTGACATTTACGTCACCGAATATGGTACTGCTTTGACAACTATTTTACCTATTTTGTTCCTGTATTTAAATACTGTTATAGTGAAAGCCGGAACCTTTGAACCGTAATGAGAGCAGGAGGTTTGGCGCCTTAAAATCTGATTCAACCCACCATTTCTTTAGAAATGCCTGTACCAAGTCAGGGTCATTACGGTTTTCACAGTTTTCCGGTTGTTGACTGATTTTGTCTGTTTATATAATTATGAGTTTTGACTTTCCCTTTGTAAGATTGTTCGGAGTTCGGTAATTTTGTTATTACCCTTATTCATGTTGTCAACTTTCAATTCAATTGATGACATGTGGCCTAACTTCAAGAACATCTTATTGAATGCCATGGGAAAACATGTTCCATCCAAGCTGACTAGTTCAAGACCTACTTACCCATGGATAACAACAGCAGTCCGAAGAGGCATAAATAGGAAAAACAAAGCTGGTATGAAAGCTCGTAAAACAAAGAAGCCAAAAGACAGAGAGCGATATCGAAAACTCAAAGCACAAGCTCAAAGAACATCAAGACAAGCCTATGACAACTATTTTCGTGATATCATTAGCCCAGAACAAACCGAAAACCCAAAACGATTCTGGTCATTTATCAAATCGAAAAAAACAAGATAATTCAGGCGTTGCACCACTAAGAGGTAATGATGGCTTGATATATAGTGACAGCAATAATAAGGCTGATATACTCAATACACAGTTTAAATCAGCATACACACAGGAAGATCAAAGTAGTTTACCTGACCTTGGACAAAGTTCTACACCATCAATGCCAGACATTAGCATATCTTTTAAAGGCGTCCATAAACTACTCTCAGAACTCAAGATACATAAAGCAGCAGGACCTGACTCAATCTCACCACGACTCCTCAGAGAAGTAGCTGACAGCATAGCATCAGCACGTATTCGTATATACCAAGCATCCCTTGACACAGGAACAGTTCCAACAGAATGGAGAACTGCCAATATAGTACCAATCTTCAAAAAAGGTGACAAGTCAAAAGCATCAAATTACAGACCCGTTTCTCTCACAGCCATCTGCAGCAAAATGCTTGAACACATTATCCACAGTAATGTCATGGACCATCTGACATATTACAACATACTTTCCGACAGTCAACACGGATTCAGAGCACGGAGATCTTGTGAAACACAGCTCGTTGTCACAATACAAGAATTAGCAAAAACACAATCTGAGGGGAAACAAATTGATGCTATGCTTTTAGATTTCTCAAAAGCTTTTGACAAAGTTCCACACACTAGACTTCTACTACAACTTGACCACTACGGGATTCGAGGAAATACTCTGCAATGGATACGCCACTTTCTTACAGACCGCACACAGCAGGTACTTCTAGAAGGCACACACTCATAAACTTGTGCCGTTGATTCAGGCGTACCCCAATGAACAGTGCTGGTCTCTTACCTTTTCTTGCATTTATCAACGATCTACCGGATTCAGTTACATCCAACGCTCGACTATTTGCCGATGACTGCCTACTGTATCGTGTAGTCAACACCAACGTCGATCAGTTGCAGCTCCAAGAAGACCTATACCAACTTGAGAAATGGGGAAAAACTTGGCAAATGTCATTCAATACAGATAAATGCTTTACACTCCATATTTCAAAGAAACGGAAGCCAACAGAATACAACTATTTACTGCATAACCAAGTGCTTGAAGTAACAAAGTACAGTAAATATCTAGGTGTAGCCATTAGCAACGACCTGAGTTGGAAAAATTACATCAGTAACATCACAGCCAAAGCCAATCGTACCATCGGCTTCCTCAGGCGTAACATACATGCATGTCCGAAAGAAGTTAAAGAAGCTGCATACACAACACTAGTAAGACCATCCATTGAATATGCAAGTGCTGTATGGGACCCATTCAACAAAAACCAGATATCCCAACTAGACTCTGTACAGCGAAGAGCTGCACGATTTGTTTCGAACAACTTTTAAGACCGAGAACCAGGAGCAGTTACATCTATAATCTCCAACTTAAAATGGGAATCACTTGAGCAAAGGCGCGCAAAGGCAAGATCTGTTCTGATGTATAAGATCGTACATAACTTAGTTGAAATCCATGCAGAACATCCACTCATACCAGCTGATAGTAGAACTAGAGGGATTGCAGCCTTCAAGACTATATATACACGAGCAGATGTATATCACTTTTCCTTCTTCCCTCGTACCATCATCACCTGGAACAGCATACCACCAGATGTACGTCAGGCCAATACTATCGGCCAGTCCCAGGCAGGGCTAGAGTCTATTACCCTTCCCATGCAATCCCAGGTGCAAATAGTGCTCCACCCTGTTTTGACTGTAAATAATACTGATTTTAACTGTAGTCCGGACATGCACGGAGTAATTACTCAGCCTTGAGTACACTCCTTACAGGAAGAAGAAGAAGAAGAAGAAGAAGAAGAAGAAGAAGAAGAAGAAGAAGAAGAAGAACATCATATATTAAGCAGATCATATCCATCCTGGAGACGGACGTAGATGATTGTCTTGTGTTTGAAGAATGCCACAATCCTTCACTGAGGTAAAGCTAATGACCGTAACTGTAATTACGGTCATCCAAGATTGCGGACGTGGAATCAGGTAAGAATTTTTTTTGTCGATTAAATTGTTTCTATAATGTATTTTAAATGGCACATGCATTGGTACGATAGTAATCTATGAACTTATCACAAGGAAATCATAAATTACGACTGAAAAATGTATATGAAAGATAAAATCCGATTCAAACAAATCGCTAAGATGACCCTAACTGAAAACTGAGATGACCGTAATTGCACCGCCGAATTATGATCAGTTACGGTCATCTTAGCGATTTTCTAAAATCAGATTTTCTCTTTCATATACATTTTTCAGTCGTAATTTGTGATTTCCTTGTGAAAAGTTCATAGATTACTATCGTACTAGTGCATGTGTCATTTAAAATACATTATAGAAACAATTTAATCGGCAAAGTTTAAAGGGTTTCTTTTCCGGTCACTTCTTACTCGATAATCATGAAGTTACAGCACTGAAGGCAGAACATAATATGGTTTTGATTCAATTTGTTTTCTACCCTCTCTTGAAACATTATTTAGCCAAAGTTTAATCTCTCTCACCAAAAATTACTATATATTTTATGAAAATTATGACATCGAGATTTACTTTTATGATTAAATTATAAATGCCTGTGAATTATATATAAAGAATTATATGAGATTATTTAAATAACTTCTTATTAAAACTGCTTTTAAGTGTAGAAAACGTAAGAGGGTCCGGGGTGACCTTTGTATACAGGGTGTCTTGATGCGGAGGAACCTTTGACCCGTGTGTTGGTGTGGGTGTGTGTGTATGAGGGAGAGAGTAATACTTTGTTGTACAGTATATGTTTATATATTTAACTTCTTTCATTAGTTTGTTCTTGATTTTCTTACTTCTATTTGTTTGTGTTTATCTGTTTAATTTAATTTAATTCTGTATTTGTTAATTTATTTTATATTATTATTATTATTTAAAACCACATTGTTGTGTCAGATATTGATAATTTATCTCATACATAAAGGGTATATTTGCGAGAAAAAGACACAATCATTTTGCCTCTAAGCTATATATATATATATACATCTGAAAATTAAACCAAACAGTGTTAGAATTAGATTTTAGAGCTGTCAAATTTTTGTTCTTCCCTCGACGGGATTTGAACCCACACCATTGATACACTGCAGCACCATTCGCTTAGCCTTACGTCCAGCGCCCTAGACCACTCGACTACATCCACTCCCTAAAAAAAGGAGCTTCAATAGTCGTAGTGTTACCTTGTCTCGTAAGGAAAATCTAGGGATAGACGTAAGACATGTGTATAAGCGTGTGTAGATGGTACATATATACTTTAATATTATAATTTGACAGCAATCTAACTCAGCAATTTTTAATATATTGTATAGGATAATGAAGAATTCATTATACAGTCACAGGAAATAAAGTATATTATACAAACGTCTAGAAGCAAGTGACAACCATACAATATATCTGTCCCATTGGATCTCAAAGTTACTTTAAAGGATACTAGGTTAATACTAAATATTATATACGTCTGAAAATTAAACCAAACAGTGTTAGAATTAGATTTTAGAGCTGTCAAATTTTTGTTCTTCCCTCGACGGGATTTGAACCCACACCATTGATACACTGCAGCACCATTCGCTTAGCCTTACGTCCAGCGCCCTAGACCACTCGACCACATCCACTCCCTAAAAAAGGAGCTTCAATAGTCGTAGTGTTACCTTGTCTCGTAAGGCAAATCTAGGGATAGACGTAAGACATGTGTATAAGCGTGTGTAGATGGTACATATATACTTAATATTATAATTTGACAGCAATCTAACTCAGCAATTTTTAATATATTGGATAGGATAATGAAGAATATATATATATATATTGTTTTGCATTCAATTGGATTATAACTTAGTAAATAAGTTAAAAAAAAACATTGCCGCCCAGTCTTTCCCCCCAAATTATCACTGTGGTACAATTAGCTTGGAACGCACATATAATTAAACTTTATTTGTTCTAAATATGAAGTATTTACTGTCAAAATGTACCCAAAGAAAAAAAAGTACGATCAAAAAAGTCCATTTTGGGTTGGAAATATAGCGTATCACACTCCCTGATACTTTTCGGTTATTAGTTATACCAAGCGCATGGTTCCAGTTTACGATTTTTATTTATAGATACAACTTTCACTCAAATAAAAAGATAGGCGCGGTATACTTGTACCGATTAATTGTAATTAGATTCTATTCAACCAGAAAGTAGAATACACTCCACCAAAACCGATCAATTATTCAGAAAAGAGAACGAAACGCCAGGACAAATGTGTTTTAAATACGCTAAATTTAGAATCGAAAGAGTGAATCCTTTTGTTTGATTGGTTGACACAAATAACTGTTCTAAACATAGAAAGGGAAAATCAAGGCACCGCCATTAAAGGGAAATTAACGACGAGTGAAGACAGTGACAAAATCACGACACAAAATTGAAAACGACTTTAATGGACACATGAAATAATAAAATAATTAATCATAATTTACAGGGCGCACATGGGCGCATAGATAACGGACCTCAATGCGCCACAATCGACTTGGAAGCGCCAATTGCGCATGGTGCGTGGCCTTCCCAATCCCTATTACATAGTTTCCCTCTTCCTTGTTCAAAACACAATTAAAGTTAAAATCCACCTGTGATGTAAATCTATTGTCAAAACTCTCCATTATATTTAAGGAATGAAGAGTTATTGTTCTCCTTGTACTTTAGATACTTTACACAGACTTTTTTTTGTTACAAGATACGAAACATAAGAAACAAAATGGGCCCGTAGATATTCCACACAACCCACGCAGTGACAGGGAGAAAAAACGGGAAGAGTACAGAAGAATACATCGAATGTATTATAAGAAAAGAAAAGAGCTTGCGACCGAAATTCTTGACTGCAAACCGGCTGCCGCCAAATGTGACCTCGACCCAAAAACAGTGCACGTAACGTATCAAGCACGATTTGGAGGCGAATCACAGGATGTAAATTTGAATAGATATCCCAAAGCGAAACCGGCCAACAATGAGTTGCTCATAAAACCCATCACTCATATTTAACTGTAAAATTCACTAATAAAATTCTCACACACCCCCCCCCCCCCCCCCCTTTTTTTTCTTGTTTAAATCAATGATCAACAACATCCAGAATCAAACAAATGAATAAATATAACATAGATTTCTTTTACATGCATCTTTTTACCATGCGGTGTCAGTGTGTTTTAAATTGGTCATCCAATCAGGACGCTCATTATTCTTGTCCAAGATAAAAAATACATCGCTAAAATTACCTGTGGGTGTTTCCCCACTTCAACTCGTAAATTTACATAGAAATCGGAGATATTTCGTCATAAAACTTCACACATGATTTTGTCTATCATATTTCTTGAAGACAAACATAAAATTTTATAGCATTTATCAATATTTGATGAGTATCAACAGTTTTTTAACACCGTATCTGTTTCTCGATACAGCCGCCCGATTACAATGACCTGTGACCCAGATTAGCGCGTCCCAGCAGTTTTTTTTTTAATAAGGTTGTTTAATAATATTGATTCACCCGTTTCATTCAATATAATATAGAAATACTAGATATTTATCATGATGTGTTTAGTATCATATAAATAAACCCCTCCATATACCTCCTCCTATTTTCCCATGTTTTTTGTCTACATATTTCTTTATTTAATTCGCATTTTAGTTTTGCATCGCACCTTTCACCACGAATGTGGTGTTTTTTGTAAATTCCCTTTGCACATTTTTAAGGTACTGCTGATGAATCGTGCTGTTTTCTTTAGGCTACTTGATTTATTTACCGATTGCCTTTCTTCTCTATACATTCAAAACACTGGTATAACCTGATGGGTATCGAAGTAGATCAATATAGAGAAAGCATCGGTAAGTATTACACTGTTGCACGCTCTGTGAAAAAAGGTAAGCTGTTAAGCATTACTGATATTGCTTGTTTTAATCTACTTTTGTTGTACGGAACCAAAATTACACCATTATTAATATTAGTGCATTTCTTTTGCAAAGCAGCAGAGACCAGAAAAAATACAAGCAAGGTAAATAAATCACTTTGCTGTCCTGAAATACACAAGTTACAGGTGAAAACTAATAACAGCATTTTTGTTCTTAAATGTCTCAATTTCTCCATTGTTCTTTGCATTTTGTTAATTATATCGGGAATTGAAATTAATCCAGGCCCGTTTGATTCGGACATCTCTAGTAGTTCTAGCAGTGATTTAGATAATATATCTGCAGTAAGCGAGCTCATAAACAATACATTTTCATTCCTTCATCTAAATATTCAAAGTATTGTATCTAAGCTGAGTATTCTTGCCACGATATACTTTCGTTCACTGAGAGCTGGTTAAACGAAAATACATCTACCGACCAACAATGTTTGGAAATTCCCGATTATAAATTCCCCCCATTTCGACGAGATAGATCTAATAAAGTAGGTGGTGGTGTCATCGTATATGTTAAGAATACTGTCAACTGCATAATTAGACCTGATCTTCATGTAGGTAGTCTTGAGTGTATATGGTTAGAAATAAAGCTAAATAATAAAGAATACTTGTACGGCACATTCTATATCCCACCAACTAATGATCTACAAACCTGAAGAAATATTGAACATTCTGTTGATCTAGCTCTAAATTGTAACTATGATATAATTTTGACAGGAGACTTCAATATTAATCAACTTAATAACAATATAAATGATAAGATTGGGACACTAATGACCCAATTTAGTCTGCATCAACTAATAACTGAACCCACATATGTAACTGAACACAGTTCATCTTTATTGGATTTGATTCTCGTAAGTAACCCATTAAGTGTACTTTTCACAGATGTAGGTGCTCCACTGCTCGAACAGGTTAGGTATCATTTACCTGTGATTGATTTACTACACCATTCTAGTAAACCATCGACATCTTATAAAAGGAAAATATTTCTTTACGACAAGGGTGATTTTGACTCGTATAGACAACAACTTACAGATGTTGACTGAGAGACTTTGTTTGACATAACGACGTAGACACAATTGTAGACATTATAACAAACACGATTTTAAATATAGCAGATAATACTATTCCTAACAGATTTATAACAGTACAGAAAGATAGCCGACCATAGATTACTACAAGTATAAAAAAATATTCTGATTCCCAATGTTGCTGAAAAAAAATATTCTGATTTTGGTGTAGGGAAAAAAAAAATCTGATTCAGAGTTTTTGTCATATAACCTAATGTTATAATCTGGAAAAAAATTTCGCGCCTGGCGCGACAAAAAAAATAAATATTCTAACTCATGTGTTGTCCGAAAAAAAAATTCTGAACGAAACAAAAAACCATACCCCCCCCCCCCCCCCCTTCAAGTTAAATGGTCGGTCCCTAACCAGGAACAAATGCAATAATTTTATAAAAATGGCAAAGAATGATTATTTTTCTACAATATCCGAAAAAATTAAAGCAGAATCATCTGGTAGTAAAAATTGGTGGAATCTTGTTAAAAGACTACTTGGTTCAAGTAAAAATCGTTCAATACCCCCCTTACAAACAGACGATGACTTAATATGTGACAAGTTTGCAAAATGTGAGTTAATTAACGACTTTTTCAGTGAACAATCAAACCTGGACGACTCTAATTCGACAGTTCCGGAACCTATTGATCCACTTTATGACAAACTGACACAACTACACATTACAGAAACTGACATAGAAGATGTTCTACAATTGCTAGACACTACAAAAGCAACTGGATCAGATTTAATAAACCCGCGACTTATAAGAGAAGGGGCTTCCATTGTGTCTGTTATTTAACTTGTCTCTGTCAACTTGTAGATTCCCGACACAGTGGAAGCTGGCAAATGTCACTCCAGTCTTTAAGAAAGATAATCCGAGTAAGGCAAATAATTACAGACCTATTTCTCTAATTAGTGTCTTGGGCAAGGTAATGGAAAGATGTATTTATAAACATGTCTATAATGTTGTACTCAAAAATAGGATTATTACCCCACACCAATCAGTGTTCACTCCTGGTGACTCTGCAATTAACCAACTTCTAAGTCTCACAAACGAATTCGGAAAAGCTTTAGACGAAGGAAAAGAAATACGCGTAGTTTTTTGTGATATAAGTAAAGCTTTTGACAGGGTTTGGCATAAGGGTTTACTTAATAAATTAGAAAATATTGGGATACAAGGGTCTTTATTGTTATGGATAAAAAATTATCTTACAGACAGAAAACAACGAGTGGTTATAGAAAGCGCACATTCTAAATGGCGCACTATCAAAGCCGGGGTTCCCCAGGGATCTATTCTAGGCCTCTAATTTTTATAATATTTATAAATGACATTGTCACAGAAATTCACTCATCTATAAAACTATTTGCTGATGATACTAGCTTGTATGTTATTGTTGATAACCCTAGTGAATCGGCAATAACGTTAAATAACGACATGACAACAATTCATGCATGGTCCATTAAGTGGCTAGTAAACTTTAACCCTCAAAAAACAGAAACTATGACGATCACTAGAAAGATCATGAATAATGCAATAATTAATCAAGTTACAGAACACAAACATCTCGGCTTAGAAATTTCAAATGACGGTAGCTGGCAAAAACATATTGATCTAATAACAAAGAAAGCTTTTATCAGAGTTAACATACATGTACTAAAAAAAATCAAATTTATTCTAGATAGGAAAACATTAGAAAAGATTTATCTTACCTTCATTCGGCCGATTTTGGAATATGCAGACGTCGTATGGGATAATAAGACATTGTTCTTGATAAATAAATTAGAAAATGTTCAAATGGAGGCTGCTAGAATCGTCACTGGGGGAACTCATTTAGTTTCTATTAATAGTTTATATAAAGAGACGGGTTGGGAGACGTTACAGGCAAGACGGGAAAATCACAAAAAAAAATATTTCTATAAAATGGTAAACGGTCTTGTTCCTCCTTACCTTAGTGCAATTGTTCCCTGTAACTTTGAAAATATTCATGACTACAACACTAGACAGGCCGTAAGTATCCCCCCAGTACGTACTAGAACAACTTTGTATAATAATTATTTTCTACCCTCTACTGTAAGATTATGGAACAGCGAACCCACATCAATAAGAGATAGCAGGTCTCCTTCATCTCTCAAATCCTATTATAAATCAAAATGTATAAAGAAACCTATTTATTATTACTCAGGAACTCGAATTGGACAAATCCTTCACATGAGATTACGAACTGCATGTAGCTCTCTAAACCATCATCTATTCCTAAAAAATGTAGTAGATTCGCCCAACTGTAGTTGTCATCAAGGGGTCCCTGAAACTAACTCGCATTATCTTTTTTATTGTCATAGATTCAACGATTCGAGAAATCGGTATATCGAATCAATTGATATTCCTATGAACTTGACAGTTGACCGTTTACTTTTTGGATCACCTGACCTCACAGACGATCAAAATAACAGTTTATTCTTAAATGTACAAAAGTTTATAATAAACAGTAAACGTTTAATCTAACATCAGCAGTACCTAGTTCCCTTATTTCTTTCTTCTTTTTTCTTCTTTTTTAATTACTTTGAATCAAACATTTTTTACATCAAACACCAGATCACTTTCTTTGTTTTATCTTCTTATACCTTCTGTAATTTATATCAAATGTATTAGTTAATTCTATTTGCTTCTCCCCTTAGAGATTCACAGTATATTATATATGAAATTTATTCCTACGGATAGGGATTAATATAAGTTCTTGTAACTTGTTTCCCAATCCTATGAATTACTTCTTATTATGTAATGTATATAGCTGAATATTGTAATGTTATATTGAATTAATTAATAAAATATGTTTAAACTAATCGACGAAAAAGATTCTTACCTAATTTCATGTCCGCCATCTTGGGATGACCGTAATAACAGTTACGGTCATCAGCTTTACCCCAGTGATTCCTTGCAACTCTTGTGAAGGATCGTCTTATGGTGTCTCGTCAAAGTTATATTAGGCCTACTTTAACGATATACCCTTTTATCTATTTACTGGCGTGTTTGAATAAACTTGTTCTCGTTATGGTTATAGCTGAAATTATATTAATCTGATGTATTATAACAATCATTCCGTTTAACAAAGGATATTTTGTTTGAACTTCACAATGAGTTTTGTCGCAATGATGCTCGTGGGTATAATAACACCTCAATGATATTAAAACGATACTACCTATCAAAACATTCATTAATTTTCAGATGGATGTAAACTTTTAAAATAAATAAAACAAAATTGTCATTTGTTGCATCTTTGAAGAAAAAATTGCATTTATAGATTGTTTTTCTTCTAAAAATGTACTTTGTATGTCAATAAAGTTAAAATAAATTTGATTAAGAGTAAGTAAATATTATGTAACATGCACTGAATTAAGTTCTTACAGTCGACTATAATATAATATATATATATCGGCGTTTTACGTGTGCGCTTCTTGGCATATCATTTCCGCTTTTTTATTTTTACGTTTGCGCTTTTTTTATATATATCATTTGCGCTTATTTATTTTGACTCATTTGCGCGCACCTCTTCCGTCCGCCAAATGTATTGTCACATTTGTTGCCGCCTGCTCACCAACGGGGAGGTGGAAGTGGGATTTTGAGCAGGATAAAATCCGAGTTAAAAACACTACTAAGTTCTGTACAGCACTAAATATGTTCAATACATATCACTAAACACTGGCACTATATCGATAACCAAGTGACCGTACATACCTTGATCTGTCTATTTCACCAGACAGCAGCTTATTATACTCTGTCATCACCATCGTGATTGTGATCCATCTCGACTGGAATGATGGTACTTAAAGAATAGAATAGGACAAGCTAAATATAGCACAATAGGTACTTACAAAATATAGCAGCTCTTCGGAAACTTTAAATCTGGGTTAATGAATATAAAGGATCTTGTAATTATGCAGATAAAAGGGACAAATAAAGCAGCTCTTAAAAAACTGTATAAATCTAGATTAATTAATACCATGTCAGTTTTAATTGATTTCTTGTTTAACGTCAAATGAGCACTATTTTAGCTATCTATATTCATGATGAAAACAGCTTACAATCCATAAGGATTTACAACTGCCTATGTAATCAGTGGCTATCACCACTAAAGTTGTGAGTTCGAAACCCACTCATGGAGATACAACATTATGTGCTAAAGTTTGTCAGTAACTTCCGACAGGACTGTGGTTTTTTCACGGGTACTCCGGTTTCCACTATCAATAAAACTGACTGCCACGATGTAACTGAAATGTGTTTGCACGTGGCGTCAAACACCACAACCCATTTAAATCATTGTATGTAAATGTGACACTGGGATTGGCCTATTGACGGAAGTATAGATTGCCAGAAGAAGAAGGGAATTTATAATGAATGGGTCGGAGAAATTTGCCTTGCAAGTTGACGATAACGACGACTGAAAACAATATGTTGATCAAGTTGTCTTTTATGTATCGAATTGCACCATACTCCATACACGAGACACTCGTTTGTATTCCCGCATAAGAGCGAGTTATGTATGGGTTTTTTTTGATAAAAAGAAAGTTATGGGTCAACAAATCCAGCAATATGAACAAAACGACCATTTGTCACCTCAAACCATTGAATACACACACATACAAAAAAGATCAAGACATATGGGGTTGGAAATCCATATGTTCTTCAACCTAGCTTGTGTAAACCCTGTACGGAGGCGTTGTACCCCACAGCCGAGAAAGTTGGTAATAGTTCTTCAGGGTCTTCGTTGATTTTGGAAAGGGGGCGCTTTATATAAGAATGTGTATTTCTATTTAGTTCAAGATTTTGTTTTTCTGCACACTTGTCAGTGCTCTGGTCGTATGGTAGCTACACATACTTGTACAGTCAGTGCATCACCACTACACAATGTACGTACTAAAGTTGTGATTTCGATTCCCGCCTGTGGAGTGGTGTACTTGATAGATTTTTATGTAATAAAGTTGGATATATCGGAGGTGTTCTCAGGTTTCCTCCACACACAGGCGATTGGGTGATATCTTTATATACATATGGAAGTAGGAAAGCTCTCTTTTCATGTTAACACACATATATTAAACACATCTTTTAAGTGGCTATTCCCCCACCAATAAAGCGTTGGGTTTATAACTACCTATGCAATCAGTGCTTATCGACACTAACGTTGTGAGTTTGAATCCGGCTCAGGCTAGGTGTACTTGATACAATATTATGTGATAAAGTTTGTCAGTGACTTGAGGTGGTTTTTCCCCTCAAATAAAACTGACCGCCATGATATAACTGAAATATTGTTGAAAATGGCGTTAAACACCATAACCATTACCCATAAAGCCGACAACCTTGAAAATATAGCTCAAATATTGTTGACACAAGCGATAACATCAGCAACTTAAAATACCATCTATTGTAACGTAACAAACCTACATGTATAGTGGTTTATTGATAACGAAACTAAAGATATTTATAATAAAACATGATGCAAAACAAATAAATCTGTTAACAGACGTCAAAGTGTTGTTTACACAATAAAGGAATTTTTGAAATATGACTCCCATTATCAGCAGGTGAGAAAATTGTTTCATTTGTGAGGCTTCAATGATCATCTTATTTAATAATAACAAGTTTTCCTTATCACTATTAGGACTCTTATAAATACATCCTACTAATAGCTAATCACTCCCTTTCAACTTTAATTTTATCCATACACTTTCTTGGTAATTACTAACGATTTTTAACTCCTCTGCTTTCAGTTGCTCATTTATGTACACTGCTACCCCTCTTTTGTGTTCATCTCCCTCACTTAGAAATAGGTCAAAGCCTTCTAATTGCAATTCAGCTTTACCTGGAAGGAATCTGCACTTTTTCGGATATACTTCAGTACTGCCTATAATATCAAAGCCATCTGTAGCCTCTTGATTTCGTCCTTTTAATTCATAAAGTTTATAGGGCAAACTATCAGCGTTAATATAAAAATAATTTAAGCCTTTACCTTTGAACTATTTACAGTGTGCTGGTTAAAACATTGGTTCTATGTACAATATCCTTTTTCTTTTTGTGACAACCTTCTACTTTCTGATCTTTGCCACCCTTTTGTCCCAGGGTGGGCCCTTCATTATGTATTTGAATGTGGAGCCCCCCGATTCTAGTTCCTTGTTTTTTTCATTGCATTCATCCCATTTCTTTTTGTTTCTCTGCCTTTCTTTTTGTGTAAGGTCATGTACAACAGTAAGTTTATTGTACTTTGGCTCTGCCTTCCCAAGTTCTACATAACCCTTCAATAAAATTTATATCTGCTTTTTTTTCTTTCTTCGGTTTCACTTTCCTTAGATTCGTCGACATGAAAAACTATTACATTGTTCCTCCTAGCGATGCTTTCTTTGTATTCCTCTAATGCATCAATTGCCTGCTTCTCACTTTCTGCAGCCTTTGCAAGTCTTGCTGTTGTCAATCATGCTTTGGACTTTGTCGATATCAGGTTTTTTCGCTATGGCTTCCTCCAGTTTATTGAGTCTGTCCTCATACCTGGCAAAATGCTCCTTACTTCTTTCCTCTATTTCTTTCTCTATTTTGATATTTTTCGCCACTTTTTCTTAACAAGGTGGGCAATACCAGTGGAAATCATTTCTTTTTCCTAAGAACTTATATTCTGCTGGAGTCAGATTCAGGCAAGATCTGCAAAAGTGACCTACACAATACTCACATTCGAGAAGTTCAGCTTTTTTGTCTCACATAGTTTACATGTCCAACCCTCTTCGTCTGCTGCCTTTGCTGTCGAGTTTCTGGATGCTCTTGGACCTTTTGGGTACGCCATTGTGCTTACCAGGTTATATTATATATGACTGTATATGATATAACAATGAACAATATGCTCTATTCAATTTACATTGAACAGATTACTTATTCATGTTTTTCGTTCTGCTCGCGCTAAACAAGCTTAACCCTATCCAGTGTTGCCTTGGACAGGTTTCTTATTTAGATATTGTCTTTTAATGCTTTTATTAGTGCCTTATACTCCTAGTGACCTACTATGATTATTTGGACGGTCAGTAAATAGTTGAAGGGTTCGCGCTAAATCATAGTCGGTCACGGGAGCTTAAAACATTTTTGTACGATGTTGCTGATCTATAACTTGAAACAGTAACTAAGTTTTTTCCACGAACTATGTTTGTCGGACTTTCTTGGAAGTTCTAAGGCTAAATACGTAATTAATGGTCACTAAACAAAATTAAGCACCGCTCACTGACCTTCTGTAATTTTCCGTCTGCATCGTTTCGTAACTGCACGTTTATCTATCGTCTTCATCGTTATTTTTTTGAATGGAATTTTCCACTGGCCAGTAAAGCGTATTAATCTTATTATCTAGATTTCCATATATGGCTCTCCTTTCTATCGTTATTTCTAGGAATGAGTTTATCGTCAAATAAATGAAACATCGTACAATAATTATTTATACACCTGGATATATGTATAAATACTCCCGCATTCACTATATTGTTTATATAGGTCAAACACAATAATACACACACCTCACTATACATAATCAGCAATCACTGGGGTTTTTTTTATGTACACATCCTACACAATAATGCACTATATATATTAAACAATCACTGGGTTTTTTTATATACACATCCTACACAATAATGCACTTTATATGTTCAACAACCACTGTTTATTTTTATATACACATCATACACAATAATGCACAGTAATGAATCGTGGAAAATAAATTAGGAAATGAAGTTAATACTAAGAATGTTCACCAGAACAGGACTTCCTTTGTATAAACAGGAAAATACCCTATTTATCTTGGAGTTCTGATGCTAATTTAAGAATGCGATACATCCAGTTTTGAAAGAGTTCTGTTGGGAAGTATGCCGTCATGGAACAGGTTGTAATTTTTCTTGTATTTGGTTTTCGAGCAACTTGCTCGTTTGTGTGATGCTATAATGTATCTGACGAGAACTTTGGTGTTTTAATTGGATTTTGCCACCTTAAGTGTTCGTTGAAATAGTCTATAACTTGACTCAAATTGCTGTTCTCGTACAAGGGTTCAATGGGTTTCCTATTTGAAAAGGACATTGACAACTTTTTACTTTTCTTATAACCTGTCTTTAGGACCTTGCGAGTGCCTTTATGGTAACTTGCAGGTTGTTATTTTTGTCTTGTGAAACAAATTTGTCAGTTTTCACATTCTTTGTTAAGCAAGTTATTATTTTTTTTTTTTTTGGTGAGTAGTATGGGCAATCTAGGAAAATTACTTTAGCCCCTTTATTTGCTCTGGTTATTCTGGTTCTATAGTTCAAAGCTTCTGTTATTCATATTTCAGCATTTTGATATAGGGGTTCTCTTAAACTAATATACTTCCCTCTCTTTTTGGTAAGCTCACACGTCCCAAACCAGGTGATCACCACTGGATTCTTCTTGTCCTCTATTTTGTTTATCAGTGTTAATAAACTTGTCGGCTGCGATGGCACCGGCTTTACTTAGAATGTCAAATCTGGCCAAACTTGGGACCGCTCTGCGGATACAAGCACCCTTGCTATCGCTGACCAACAATGTGTATCTTTTGAACCCAACTGTAGTACACTCCTTGGCAAGTTCTCTGTATTTTTTAATTATTTTAGACACGACATTGTTCAACTCCGTTTTAGAATTTTCCATATTTTCAAAATGGCGGAAATTCAAGGTCACGTTGTTATTACATGTTTCGGTTAAAGCCTCCGTATTTAACGTTCATACACAGAATATAAAGTAATCACTGGTGAACATATGTTCCAAATTAATGATCAGTAATGTTTATATCGCAGAAGTAAGCCAACATCCACGAAGTTTAAGCTAAATTTTCTGAGAGCTCAAATTTTCACATCCGACATGACCGGAAGCAGAAAAAAAGTTGGAAAAATGATTTCAAAACAAATACGCATATGTTTTGTTCGAATATATTATAACCAACTTGGTGATATATACAAATGTAGTTCATTTTATATAGCCTGTAGACTTAATGAGGGGAATCATGAATATCACGAACCCACAATTTACAATTATTAAAGCGCCATTGATATCGATGTTCAGGTTCCCATTCCAAATTTATACAAAGTGTCTTTTTTGATCAGGTATGATTATATGTAGCACAATAGCCAAGCAAAATTAGAGTGTTAACATTGTACAAATTCACTGAGATGACAAAAATGTTATGCAACCGGATATAGCGCGATGAGGTTACTGATTTGAGTATGAATACAAATTATATTGATAGTATGCGAATCGATAGAGATTTGACAACTGAACAGAAATAGTTCGACCAATGCCCAAAAGAATGAAAAGTCGTTGGAACAATATCACGTATAGCTCAAACTGCACAATAAACGTCAGATTCTACTTCTGCAAATTTGTGTTGACAAATGTTATGTCAGAGGTTGCCCATTACCACGACATAACTGCAATATTGTTGGCGTTGTGAGCTTGAAATAAAGGATACCACAGATACTGATAGGTTTGCTTCATACCTTGACCTACACCTTGAATTTGACAGTGAGGGGCGGTTATGAACGAAGTTTTATGACAATAGAGATGCCTCGGTGAATATCATGTTTCATGGGTTGATCAATCCTTGTATTCACCTCATCGGAAGTCATCAATTGTATACTAGCCACAACTTAAACCATTGCTTTCATATTTTGTTTAATGGAAGAAACCGGTGTACACTTGGACATTCACCAAGTCGCTGGTCAACGTAGTACGAGTAAACATATTGACGCCGTATAAATTCTGCAAAAACTAGAGGAATGTGGGTTTTTTGATGGGTGTAGTAAAATATAAAAGTATAAGTACATAACCAATCATCATAAAGGACAGATTCAATTTCCAAATATAAAATGCGTATCTTGTGTTAGAACATAACCGTCTGTGGAGGATCGAAAACACTTAGAAAAATATAGGCCAAATTTAGCTTGGTATAGTGCCATGGATTGGAAGTCATGTATTATATCAATATATCATAGTGGTGATGTATTTTTAGAACATGGTGTATATAGGTTAATATGGAACATTTATGTAATACTAATGTTGTTATTGGAGGCCGTCGTGGTTGTGATCGTATGGTAGTTGGATTTACAACTACCTATGCAATCAGTGCCTATCACCAATGATGTTGTGGGTTCGACTCCCGCTCAAGGCGAGGAGAACAACATTATGTGATAAAGTTTGTCAGCGACTTGCGGCAGGTCGGTGGTTTTCTCCGGGTTCTCTGGTTTCCTCCACCAATAAAACTAACCGCAAAAATATAACTGAAATATTGTTGAAAGTGGCCATAAAACTAAAAACCAAACCAACTAATGTTGTTATTGATAAGAATGTTATGACAAATATTAAAAATATATGTTATGACAAATTTAAAGAGTGCCACCATATAGCTGAAATACTGCTAAAGTTGGCGTTAAACACCAATCAATCAATCAAATTTAAAGAGAAATTGTATGATTTAATGTTAAACGAACACAGTAAATTACACACAATATAGATTGTTTAAAAATGATTATGATTATCAACAGTTTGAAGATACTAAAGGGGTAATCAGAATCCGTAAATCGAAGAATAAAAACCGAGATGAAATCAAGTGCTGCGGAAGGATAAGCAGTTCCTGCTCCACTAGTGACACCCGTCTTGTTAATCTAGTTACAATCCCGATGACAAGTCATGAATGAGGAAAGGACCGGGGTGTGTTTACGACAAGTGGAACATATCCGTGGTCGCGAATTTGCCAAATTTAGATGTGATGTAGCACCATTAAAAATAGAAACTGAACTATTATTTGAAAATAAAATTTGTTTTAATAACACTTGTCGTATAAATAATTGTATTGAAGACGAAAAACATGATTTATTAGATTGTCAAAGATTAGGGTTATTGTGTTTAACGCCACTTTTAACAATATTTCAGTTATATTGTGGTTTAGATTGTCCAGTTTATGAAGATTTCTGTCATAATTTATTTAATCATGTTTGCCTATAAAAATAATTGTATGCGCTTCTCTGATGGAGGTCAATTTATACTTATATTTATTAATGAGAATGGTTGTTAGTCTACTACGAGATTATATATTTTATATTGAGAGGGTTATGGTGTTTAACGCCACTTTCAACAATATTTCAGTTATATCGTGGCGATCTGTTTTATTACTGGAGGAAACCACCGACCTGCCACCGATAACTTTATCACATAATGTTGTATCGAGTACACCTCGGCTGAACGCGATTCGAACTCACAACGTTCGTGGTGATAGGCACTGATTCCATAAATATTTGTAAATCAAACTACTATACGACAATGATGGCCACTCACATTTTATATTGATAATATAACATACATATATGTACATATTATTGTTTATATATATATAAATGTTATAGATAACAATAGTCTCTCTCTCTCGAGTGACTCTTGTACAATGTATGTTTATATTATGCCTGTGTTTTATTTGTATTCATATGTCGTAAATCAAGAGGTGAGATTTTTAATCTATATCTTTATTTCTGGTAACCTTTACTAACACAATGGTATACAGACAACACATTTAATAAAGTATGTGTCTCGTCTAATAGGTCTATATAATAATTGATGTGTATTCATAATAGGATCAATCTATTTTCCACATTTTCATTCAGTATTATACTAAATTAACAAATACCTGTTTCACACATATTTCGTTTCTATTATTATATATTTAACAGGCTGTTGTCAATTGTATCCAGGATAAAATCAACTAATGGTCTTCAGGATGAAATTAACTCATGGGCATTTGTCTCTTTCAGTAGATCAATACATGACAATCTTTAATGACAATTTTCCATGATTTCTTAATGTCTAAATAACGTATTTCAAGTTAGACAGATTTCCTACAACTATTTAATTATTGCTTAAATTAATAATTAAATATCACGATATAACTGAAATATTGGTGAAAGTGACATTAAACACCATAATCCTAATCCTATACTGATTTTATAGCAAAATTCAAAGGTTATCCTCCTGAGGTGACAATAGTTGATTTTGGCTATCCTGTTTAGACCCTTTGGTATCATTCATTGCTCCCAAAACTTTCCAATCTTTCGATATTGAGCGTACCTAATGAAGGTTAGTCCAGACACGCCTCATGCGAACTAAATTTGATATCTACGTTTTCTTTACTTCAGTTCTGTGGAGACTATTTTATCAGTGTTTCAGCTAGACTTTGAAATCTTCAGGAAAATTGCCAGTGTTATCAAAATTTGTTCAGAACAATATTAATAATTAATTAAACTAATTTTTTATAAAAAAAATTCAGGACAATTTAAGAAATAGACGGGCAAGTGTCCTGAGACACGTGCCTGGCAGAATCACTGTTTATTATAGCAATACACCAAAACATTAGCTAATACTAATAATTACATGCCGGCATCACTCATTTTTAAAAACTATTATAATAGCACAAATAAGGATATTATTAGTTTTCATACAAATCAAATTATGAAGTTTGTATACCCAAAGATACAAGACAGGATTTTTAAATATATATTTTCAATATACAAAATGTAATTAAACATTTTTTTATATAAATCATTAGTTTTGTTGTATCATATATAACTTCATATGACATTATCTGTGATTCTTTTATTAAGCACATTTATATATTTATTACATACTAATTTTAAAAATATAATTATATTATTTTTATATGGTTGGATTCCATATAAAGGGACATTCTGATGTTCTATTAGAAATCATTTAGACTTAGTTTCACATCCACTCTAGTATTTTGTTTTTTAACCAAGTCTTTTGTTTTGATTATAAAAAAACTCCTTTTGATTCCATACTTACTCTCACTCACTATTATGTAATTTAAAAAATGAAGTTTTTTGTATATACTAATACAAGTTTTATGGACCCGCGGAACCAATATTCACCTCGACCTACAAATAATTTTATCTACAAGATAGCATCCAAGAAGCACCAGACAAATTGATGCTTGTAGGAATGAAATGTAGCATGTATTATACCTGTAAATGATATTTGACATGCAACATCCGACACTTAAACTGATAAGGTTCTTTCTGTTGCATGTGTAGAACACTAGTTAATGTCTACATTACAAGTCACGATGACCTTAAACTTTGACCTAATACTCATATCAAAAAGGTTCTTCTCCTTTATAGAATCCATCTGTGAAGGTCTACTATATATATATACTGTGAGTAATTACTCCCAAGTATAGAACACAAATAATTTTTTCCAAGTATCAGGCTTCCGAAGTCCTGGCGACTTTAATTTGACATCGACATTAATATCAACAAGGTATTAATTCCTCATACAAGGTTATCACATGATCAAGTTTGGTGAACATTTGACATAAAAACTAGAGGTAATGTCTACAAAGCAACTTTGAAACAGAGGTCATGTTCATCCATGACCTTTGTCTCAAAATACAAAAGGTTAGTCCTCTTTCATCAGCGCGTCACATCAAAATACAAAAGGTTAGTCCTCTTTCATCAGCGCGTCACATCAAAATACAAAAGGTTAGTCCTCTTTCATCAGCGCGTCACATCAAAATACAAAAGGTTAGTCCTCTTTCATCAGCGCGTCACATCAAAATACAAAAGGTTAGTCCTCTTTCATCAGCGCGTCACATCAAAATACAAAAGGTTAGTCCTCTTTCATCAGCGCGTCACATCAAAATACAAAAGGTTAGTCCTCTTTCATCAGCGCGTCACATCAAAATACAAAAGGTTAGTCCTCTTTCATCAGCACGTCACATCAAAATACAAAAGGTTAGTCCTCTTTCATCAGCGCGTCACATCAAAATACAAAAGGTTAGTCCTCTTTCATCAGCGCGTCACATCAAAATACAAAAGGTTAGTCCTCTTTCATCAGCGCGTCACATCAAAATACAAAAGGTTAGTCCTCTTTCATCAGCGCGTCACATCAAAATACAAAAGGTTAGTCCTCTTTCATCAGCGCGTCACATCAAAATACAAAAGGTTAGTCCTCTTTCATCAGCGCGTCACATCAAAATACAAAAGGTTAGTCCTCTT
Source organism: Bathymodiolus brooksi (assembly GCA_963680875.1). NCBI lineage: Eukaryota > Metazoa > Mollusca > Bivalvia > Mytilida > Modiolidae > Bathymodiolus > Bathymodiolus brooksi. The sequence continues at coordinate 34,371,851 of OY804585.1, forward strand.
TCATCAGCGCGTCACATCAAAATACAAAAGGTTAGTCCTCTTTCATCAGCGCGTCACATCAAAATACAAAAGGTTAGTCCTCTTTCATCAGCGCGTCACATCAAAATACAAAAGGTTAGTCCTCTTTCATCAGCGCGTCACATCAAAATACAAAAGGTTAGTCCTCTTTCATCAGCGTGTCACATCAAAATACAAAAGGTTAGTCCTCTTTCATCAGCGCGTCACATCAAAATACAAAAGGTTAGTCCTCTTTCATCAGCGCGTCACATCAAAATACAAAAGGTTAGTCCTCTTTCATCAGCGCGTCACATCAAAATACAAAAGGTTAGTCCTCTTTCATCAGCGCGTCACATCAAAATACAAAAGGTTAGTCCTCTTTCATCAGCGCGTCACATCAAAATACAAAAGGTTAGTCCTCTTTCATCAGCGCGTCACATCAAAATACAAAAGGTTAGTCCTCTTTCATCAGCGCGTCACATCAAAATACAAAAGGTTAGTCCTCTTTCATCAGCGCGTCACATCAAAATACAAAAGGTTAGTCCTCTTTCATCAGCGCGTCACATCAAAATACAAAAGGTTAGTCCTCTTTCATCAGCGCGTCACATCAAAATACAAAAGGTTAGTCCTCTTTCATCAGCGCGTCACATCAAAATACAAAAGGTTAGTCCTCTTTCATCAGCGCGTCACATCAAAATACAAAAGGTTAGTCCTCTTTCATCAGCGCGTCACATCAAAATACAAAAGGTTAGTCCTCTTTCATCAGCGCGTCACATCAAAATACAAAAGGTTAGTCCTCTTTCATCAGCGCGTCACATCAAAATACAAAAGGTTAGTCCTCTTTCATCAGCGTGTCACATCAAAATACAAAAGGTTAGTCCTCTTTCATCAGCGCGTCACATCAAAATACAAAAGGTTAGTCCTCTTTCATCAGCGCGTCACATCAAAATACAAAAGGTTAGTCCTCTTTCATCAGCGCGTCACATCAAAATACAAAAGGTTAGTCCTCTTTCATCAGCGCGTCACATCAAAATACAAAAGGTTAGTCCTCTTTCATCAGCGCGTCACATCAAAATACAAAAGGTTAGTCCTCTTTCATCAGCGCGTCACATCAAAATACAAAAGGTTAGTCCTCTTTCATCAGCGCGTCACATCAAAATACAAAAGGTTAGTCCTCTTTCATCAGCGCGTCACATCAAAATACAAAAGGTTAGTCCTCTTTCATCAGCGCGTCACATCAAAATACAAAAGGTTAGTCCTCTTTCATCAGCGCGTCACATCAAAATACAAAAGGTTAGTCCTCTTTCATCAGCGCGTCACATCAAAATACAAAAGGTTAGTCCTCTTTCATCAGCGCGTCACATCAAAATACAAAAGGTTAGTCCTCTTTCATCAGCGCGTCACATCAAAATACAAAAGGTTAGTCCTCTTTCATCAGCGCGTCACATCAAAATACAAAAGGTTAGTCCTCTTTCATCAGCGCGTCACATCAAAATACAAAAGGTTAGTCCTCTTTCATCAGCGCGTCACATCAAAATACAAAAGGTTAGTCCTCTTTCATCAGCGCGTCACATCAAAATACAAAAGGTTAGTCCTCTTTCATCAGCGCGTCACATCAAAATACAAAAGGTTAGTCCTCTTTCATCAGCGCGTCACATCAAAATACAAAAGGTTAGTCCTCTTTCATCAGCGCGTCACATCAAAATACAAAAGGTTAGTCCTCTTTCATCAGCGCGTCACATCAAAATACAAAAGGTTAGCCCTCTTTCATCAGCGCGTCACATCAAAATCATGAAATAAGATGCCAATAAACAAGCATTCTCTGTTTGACGATTTAACAAGTTTATGTGATGTACATGTGCACTATATCAGATATCTACATGTACGTTTTTATGACCATCATTGGGTAGATACCTCTGCCGGTGGACTATTAGTCCTCGAAGGTATCATAACGGCCAGTAGTCAGTGACTTGGCATTGTGTGCTTTATTATATCTAGGTTTTAAATATAATTTCTCAAATAATGCAATATAAAAAAACTAAGGTCAATCAATCTCCCTTGTACATTGGTACTTTAGCTGATATTGGCATCAATCTCCCTTGTACATTGGTACTTTAGCTGATAATGGCATCAATCTCCCTTGTACATTGGTACTTTAGCTGATATTGGCATCAATCTCCCTTGTACATTGGTACTTTAGCTGATATTGGCATCAATCTCCCTTGTACATTGGTACTTTAGCTGATATTGGCATCAATCTCCGTTGTACATTGGTACTTTAGCTGATATTGGCATCAATCTCCGTTGTACATTGGTACTTTATCTGATATTGGCATCAATCTCCATTGTACATTGGTACTTTAGCTGATATTGGCATCAATCTCCGTTGTACATTGGTACTTTAGCTGATATTGGCATCAATCTCCCTTGTACATTGGTACTTTAGCTGATATTGGCATCAATCTCCCTTGTACATTGGTACTTTAGCTGATATTGGCATCAATCTCCGTTGTACATTGGTACTTTAGCTGATATTGGCATCAATCTCCCTTGTACATTGGTACTTTAGCTGATATTGGCATCAATCTCCGTTGTACATTGGTACTTTAGCTGATATTGGCATCAATCTCCGTTGTACATTGGTACTTTAGCTGATATTGGCATCAATCTCCGTTGTACATTGGTACTTTAGCTGATATTGGCATCAATCTCCGTTGTACATTGGTACTTTAGCTGATATTGGCATCAATCTCCCTTGTACATTGGTACTTTAGCCGATATTGGCATCAATCTCCCTTGTACATTGGTACTTTAGCTGATATTGGCATCAATCTCCCTTGTACATTGGTACTTTAGCTGATATTGGCATCAATCTCCCTTGTACATTGGTACTTTAGCTGATATTGGCATCAATCTCCGTTGTACATTGGTACTTTAGCTGATATTGGCATCAATCTCCGTTGTACATTGGTACTTTAGCTGATATTGGCATCAATCTCCCTTGTACATTGGTACTTTAGCTGATATTGGCATCAATCTCCCTTGTACATTGGTACTTTAGCTGATATTGGCATCAATCTCCCTTGTACATTGGTACTTTAGCTGATATTGGCATCAATCTCCGTTGTACATTGGTACTTTAGCTGATATTGGCATCAATCTCCCTTGTACATTGGTACTTTAGCTGATATTGGCATCAATCTCCCTTGTACATTGGTACTTTAGCTGATATTGGCATCAATCTCCCTTGTACATTGGTACTTTAACTGATATTGGCATCAATCTCCGTTGTACATTGGTACTTTAGCTGATATTGGCATCAATCTCCGTTGTATATTGGTACTTTAGCTGATATTGGCATCAATCTCCCTTGTACATTGGTACTTTAGCTGATATTGGCATCAATCTCCCTTGTACATTGGTACTTTAGCTGATATTGGTATCAATCTCCCTTGTACATTGGTACTTTAGCTGATATTGGCATCAATCTCCGTTGTACATTGGTACTTTAGCTGATATTGGCATCAATCTCCGTTGTACATTGGTACTTTAGCTGATATTGGCATCAATCTCCCTTGTTCATTGGTACTTTAGCTGATATTGGCATCAATCTCCGTTGTACATTGGTACTTTAGCTGATATTGGCATCAATCTTCGTTGTACATTGGTACTTTAGCTGATATTGGCATCAATCTCCCTTGTACATTGGTACTTTAGCTGATATTGGCATCAATCTCCCTTGTACATTGGTACTTTAGCTGATATTGGCATCAATCTCCCTTGTACATTGGTACTTTAGCTGATATTGGCATCAATCTCCCTTGTACATTGGTACTTTAGCTGATATTGGCATCAATCTCCCTTGTACATTGGTACTTTAGCTGATATTGGCATCAATCTCCCTTGTACATTGGTACTTTAGCTGATATTGGCATCAATCTCCGTTGTACATTGGTACTTTAGCTGATATTGGCATCAATCTCCGTTGTACATTGGTACTTTAGCTGATATTGGCATCAATCTCCGTTGTACATTGGTACTTTAGCTGATATTGGCATCAATCTCCCTTGTACATTGGTACTTTAGCCGATATTGGCATCAATCTCCCTTGTACATTGGTACTTTAGCTGATATTGGCATCAATCTCCCTTGTACATTGGTACTTTAGCTGATATTGGCATCAATCTCCCTTGTACATTGGTACTTTAGCTGATATTGGCATCAATCTCCGTTGTACATTGGTACTTTAGCTGATATTGGCATCAATCTCCGTTGTACATTGGTACTTTAGCTGATATTGGCATCAATCTCCCTTGTACATTGGTACTTTAGCTGATATTGGCATCAATCTCCCTTGTACATTGGTACTTTAGCTGATATTGGCATCAATCTCCCTTGTACATTGGTACTTTAGCTGATATTGGCATCAATCTCCGTTGTACATTGGTACTTTAGCTGATATTGGCATCAATCTCCCTTGTACATTGGTACTTTAGCTGATATTGGCATCAATCTCCCTTGTACATTGGTACTTTAGCTGATATTGGCATCAATCTCCCTTGTACATTGGTACTTTAACTGATATTGGCATCAATCTCCGTTGTACATTGGTACTTTAGCTGATATTGGCATCAATCTCCGTTGTATATTGGTACTTTAGCTGATATTGGCATCAATCTCCCTTGTACATTGGTACTTTAGCTGATATTGGCATCAATCTCCCTTGTACATTGGTACTTTAGCTGATATTGGTATCAATCTCCCTTGTACATTGGTACTTTAGCTGATATTGGCATCAATCTCCGTTGTACATTGGTACTTTAGCTGATATTGGCATCAATCTCCGTTGTACATTGGTACTTTAGCTGATATTGGCATCAATCTCCCTTGTTCATTGGTACTTTAGCTGATATTGGCATCAATCTCCGTTGTACATTGGTACTTTAGCTGATATTGGCATCAATCTTCGTTGTACATTGGTACTTTAGCTGATATTGGCATCAATCTCCCTTGTACATTGGTACTTTAGCTGATATTGGCATCAATCTCCCTTGTACATTGGTACTTTAGCTGATATTGGCATCAATCTCCCTTGTACATTGGTACTTTAGCTGATATTGGCATCAATCTCCCTTGTACATTGGTACTTTAGCTGATATTGGCATCAATCTCCCTTGTACATTGGTACTTTAGCTGATATTGGCATCAATCTCCCTTGTACATTGGTACTTTAGCTGATATTGGCATCAATTTGCCTTGTACATTGGTACTTTAGCTGATATTGGCATCAATCTGCCTTGTACATTGGTACTTTAGCTGATATTGGCATCAATCTCCGTTGTACATTGGTACTTTAGCTGATATTGGCATCAATCTCCGTTGTACATTGGTACTTTAGCTGATATTGGCATCAATCTCCGTTGTACATTGGTACTTTAGCTGATATTGGCATCAATCTCCCTTGTACATTGGTACTTTAGCTGATATTGGCATCAATCTCCCTTGTACATTGGTACTTTAGCTGATATTGGCATCAATCTCCCTTGTACATTGGTACTTTAGCTGATATTGGCATCAATCTCCCTTGTACATTGGTACTTTAGCTGATATTGGCATCAATCTCCGTTGTACATTGGTACTTTAGCTGATATTGGCATCAATCTCCGTTGTACATTGGTACTTTAGCTGATATTGGCATCAATCTCCCTTGTACATTGGTACTTTAGCTGATATTGGCATCAATCTCCCTTGTACATTGGTACTTTAGCTGATATTGGCATCAATCTCCCTTGTACATTGGTACTTTAGCTGATATTGGCATCAATCTCCGTTGTACATTGGTACTTTAGCTGATATTGGCATCAATCTCCCTTGTACATTGGTACTTTAGCTGATATTGGCATCAATCTCCCTTGTACATTGGTACTTTAGCTGATATTGGCATCAATCTCCCTTGTACATTGGTACTTTAACTGATATTGGCATCAATCTCCGTTGTACATTGGTACTTTAGCTGATATTGGCATCAATCTCCGTTGTACATTGGTACTTTAGCTGATATTGGCATCAATCTCCCTTGTACATTGGTACTTTAGCTGATATTGGCATCAATCTCCCTTGTACATTGGTACTTTAGCTGATATTGGCATCAATCTCCCTTGTACATTGGTACTTTAGCTGATATTGGTATCAATCTCCCTTGTACATTGGTACTTTAGCTGATATTGGCATCAATCTCCGTTGTACATTGGTACTTTAGCTGATATTGGCATCAATCTCCCTTGTTCATTGGTACTTTAGCTGATATTGGCATCAATCTCCCTTGTTCATTGGTACTTTAGCTGATATTGGCATCAATCTCCGTTGTACATTGGTACTTTAGCTGATATTGGCATCAATCTTCGTTGTACATTGGTACTTTAGCTGATATTGGCATCAATCTCCCTTGTACATTGGTACTTTAGCTGATATTGGCATCAATCTCCCTTGTACATTGGTACTTTAGCTGATATTGGCATCAATCTCCCTTGTACATTGGTACTTTAGCTGATATTGGCATCAATCTCCCTTGTACATTGGTACTTTAGCTGATATTGGCATCAATCTCCCTTGTACATTGGTACTTTAGCTGATATTGGCATCAATTTGCCTTGTACATTGGTACTTTAGCTGATATTGGCATCAATCTGCCTTGTACATTGGTACTTTAGCTGATATTGGCATCAATCTCCGTTGTACATTGGTACTTTAGCTGATATTGGCATCAATCTCCGTTGTACATTGGTACTTTAGCTGATATTGGCATCAATCTCCCTTGTACATTGGTACTTTAGCTGATATTGGCATCAATCTCCCTTGTACATTGGTACTTTAGCTGATATTGGCATCAATCTCCCTTGTACATTGGTACTTTAGCTGATATTGGCATCAATCTCCCTTGTACATTGGTACTTTAGCTGATATTGGCATCAATCTCCCTTGTACATTGGTACTTTAGCTGATATTGGCATCAATCTCCGTTGTACATTGGTACTTTAGCTGATATTGGCATCAATCTCCGTTGTACATTGGTACTTTAGCTGATATTGGCATCAATCTCCCTTGTACATTGGTACTTTAGCTGATATTGGCATCAATCTCCCTTGTACATTGGTACTTTAGCTGATATTGGCATCAATCTCCCTTGTACATTGGTACTTTAGCTGATATTGGCATCAATCTCCGTTGTACATTGGTACTTTAGCTGATATTGGCATCAATCTCCCTTGTACATTGGTACTTTAGCTGATATTGGCATCAATCTCCCTTGTACATTGGTACTTTAGCTGATATTGGCATCAATCTCCCTTGTACATTGGTACTTTAACTGATATTGGCATCAATCTCCGTTGTACATTGGTACTTTAGCTGATATTGGCATCAATCTCCGTTGTATATTGGTACTTTAGCTGATATTGGCATCAATCTCCCTTGTACATTGGTACTTTAGCTGATATTGGCATCAATCTCCCTTGTACATTGGTACTTTAGCTGATATTGGTATCAATCTCCCTTGTACATTGGTACTTTAGCTGATATTGGCATCAATCTCCGTTGTACATTGGTACTTTAGCTGATATTGGCATCAATCTCCGTTGTACATTGGTACTTTAGCTGATATTGGCATCAATCTCCCTTGTTCATTGGTACTTTAGCTGATATTGGCATCAATCTCCGTTGTACATTGGTACTTTAGCTGATATTGGCATCAATCTTCGTTGTACATTGGTACTTTAGCTGATATTGGCATCAATCTCCGTTGTACATTGGTACTTTAGCTGATATTGGCATCAATCTCCCTTGTACATTGGTACTTTAGCTGATATTGGCATCAATCTCCCTTGTACATTGGTACTTTAGCTGATATTGGCATCAATTTGCCTTGTACATTGGTACTTTAGCTGATATTGGCATCAATCTGCCTTGTACATTGGTACTTTAGCTGATATTGGCATCAATCTCCGTTGTACATTGGTACTTTAGCTGATATTGGCATCAATCTCCCTTGTACATTGGTACTTTAGCTGATATTGGCATCAATCTCCCTTGTACATTGGTACTTTAGCTGATATTGGCATCAATCTCCCTTGTACATTGGTACTTTAGCTGATATTGGCATCAATCTCCCTTGTACATTGGTACTTTAGCTGATATTGGCATCAATCTCCCTTGTACATTGGTACTTTAGCTGATATTGGCATCAATTTGCCTTGTACATTGGTACTTTAGCTGATATTGGCATCAATTTGCCTTGTACATTGGTACTTTAGCTGATATTGGCATCAATCTGCCTTGTACATTGGTACTTTAGCTGATATTGGCATCAATCTCCGTTGTACATTGGTACTTTAGCTGATATTGGAATCAATCTCCCTTGTACATTGGTACTTTAGCTGATATTGGCATCAATCTCCCTTGTACATTGGTACTCTAGCTGATATTGGCATCAATCTCCGTTGTACACTGGTACTTTAGCTGATATTGGCATCAATCTCCCTTGTACATTGGTACTTTAGCTGATATTGGCATCAATCTCCCTTGTACATTGGTACTTTAGCTGATATTGGCATCAATCTCCCTTGTACATTGGTACTTTAGCTGATATTGGCATCAATCTCCCTTGTACATTGGTACTTTAGCTGATATTGGCATCAATCTCCGTTGTACATTGGTATTTTAGCTGATATTGGCATCAATCTCCGTTGTACATTGGTACTTTAGCTGATATTGGCATCAATCTCCCTTGTACATTGGTACTTTAGCTGATATTGGCATCAATCTCCCTTGTACATTGGTACTTTAGCTGATTTTGGCATCAATCTCCCTTGTACATTGGTACTTTAGCTGATATTGGCATCAATCTCCCTTGTACATTGGTACTTTAGCTGATATTGGCATCAATCTCCCTTGTACATTGGTACTTTAGCTGATATTGGCATCAATCTCCGTTGTATATTGGTACTTTAGCTGATATTGGCATCAATCTCCGTTGTACATTGGTACTTTATCTGATATTGGCATCAATCTCCATTGTACATTGGTACTTTAGCTGATATTGGCATCAATCTCCGTTGTACATTGGTACTTTAGCTGATATTGGCATCAATCTCCCTTGTACATTGGTACTTTAGCTGATATTGGCATCAATCTCCCTTGTACATTGGTACTTTAACTGATATTGGCATCAATCTCCGTTGTACATTGGTACTTTAGCTGATATTGGCATCAATCTCCGTTGTATATTGGTACTTTAGCTGATATTGGCATCAATCTCCCTTGTACATTGGTACTTTAGCTGATATTGGCATCAATCTCCCTTGTACATTGGTACTTTAGCTGATATTGGTATCAATCTCCCTTGTACATTGGTACTTTAGCTGATATTGGCATCAATCTCCGTTGTACATTGGTACTTTAGCTGATATTGGCATCAATCTCCCTTGTTCATTGGTACTTTAGCTGATATTGGCATCAATCTCCCTTGTTCATTGGTACTTTAGCTGATATTGGCATCAATCTCCGTTGTACATTGGTACTTTAGCTGATATTGGCATCAATCTTCGTTGTACATTGGTACTTTAGCTGATATTGGCATCAATCTCCCTTGTACATTGGTACTTTAGCTGATATTGGCATCAATCTCCCTTGTACATTGGTACTTTAGCTGATATTGGCATCAATCTCCCTTGTACATTGGTACTTTAGCTGATATTGGCATCAATCTCCCTTGTACATTGGTACTTTAGCTGATATTGGCATCAATCTCCCTTGTACATTGGTACTTTAGCTGATATTGGCATCAATTTGCCTTGTACATTGGTACTTTAGCTGATATTGGCATCAATCTGCCTTGTACATTGGTACTTTAGCTGATATTGGCATCAATCTCCGTTGTACATTGGTACTTTAGCTGATATTGGCATCAATCTCCGTTGTACATTGGTACTTTAGCTGATATTGGCATCAATCTCCCTTGTACATTGGTACTTTAGCTGATATTGGCATCAATCTCCCTTGTACATTGGTACTTTAGCTGATATTGGCATCAATCTCCCTTGTACATTGGTACTTTAGCTGATATTGGCATCAATCTCCCTTGTACATTGGTACTTTAGCTGATATTGGCATCAATCTCCCTTGTACATTGGTACTTTAGCTGATATTGGCATCAATCTCCGTTGTACATTGGTACTTTAGCTGATATTGGCATCAATCTCCGTTGTACATTGGTACTTTAGCTGATATTGGCATCAATCTCCCTTGTACATTGGTACTTTAGCTGATATTGGCATCAATCTCCCTTGTACATTGGTACTTTAGCTGATATTGGCATCAATCTCCCTTGTACATTGGTACTTTAGCTGATATTGGCATCAATCTCCGTTGTACATTGGTACTTTAGCTGATATTGGCATCAATCTCCCTTGTACATTGGTACTTTAGCTGATATTGGCATCAATCTCCCTTGTACATTGGTACTTTAGCTGATATTGGCATCAATCTCCCTTGTACATTGGTACTTTAACTGATATTGGCATCAATCTCCGTTGTACATTGGTACTTTAGCTGATATTGGCATCAATCTCCGTTGTATATTGGTACTTTAGCTGATATTGGCATCAATCTCCCTTGTACATTGGTACTTTAGCTGATATTGGCATCAATCTCCCTTGTACATTGGTACTTTAGCTGATATTGGTATCAATCTCCCTTGTACATTGGTACTTTAGCTGATATTGGCATCAATCTCCGTTGTACATTGGTACTTTAGCTGATATTGGCATCAATCTCCGTTGTACATTGGTACTTTAGCTGATATTGGCATCAATCTCCCTTGTTCATTGGTACTTTAGCTGATATTGGCATCAATCTCCGTTGTACATTGGTACTTTAGCTGATATTGGCATCAATCTTCGTTGTACATTGGTACTTTAGCTGATATTGGCATCAATCTCCGTTGTACATTGGTACTTTAGCTGATATTGGCATCAATCTCCCTTGTACATTGGTACTTTAGCTGATATTGGCATCAATCTCCCTTGTACATTGGTACTTTAGCTGATATTGGCATCAATTTGCCTTGTACATTGGTACTTTAGCTGATATTGGCATCAATCTGCCTTGTACATTGGTACTTTAGCTGATATTGGCATCAATCTCCGTTGTACATTGGTACTTTAGCTGATATTGGCATCAATCTCCCTTGTACATTGGTACTTTAGCTGATATTGGCATCAATCTCCCTTGTACATTGGTACTTTAGCTGATATTGGCATCAATCTCCCTTGTACATTGGTACTTTAGCTGATATTGGCATCAATCTCCCTTGTACATTGGTACTTTAGCTGATATTGGCATCAATCTCCCTTGTACATTGGTACTTTAGCTGATATTGGCATCAATTTGCCTTGTACATTGGTACTTTAGCTGATATTGGCATCAATTTGCCTTGTACATTGGTACTTTAGCTGATATTGGCATCAATCTGCCTTGTACATTGGTACTTTAGCTGATATTGGCATCAATCTCCGTTGTACATTGGTACTTTAGCTGATATTGGAATCAATCTCCCTTGTACATTGGTACTTTAGCTGATATTGGCATCAATCTCCCTTGTACATTGGTACTCTAGCTGATATTGGCATCAATCTCCGTTGTACACTGGTACTTTAGCTGATATTGGCATCAATCTCCCTTGTACATTGGTACTTTAGCTGATATTGGCATCAATCTCCCTTGTACATTGGTACTTTAGCTGATATTGGCATCAATCTCCCTTGTACATTGGTACTTTAGCTGATATTGGCATCAATCTCCCTTGTACATTGGTACTTTAGCTGATATTGGCATCAATCTCCGTTGTACATTGGTATTTTAGCTGATATTGGCATCAATCTCCGTTGTACATTGGTACTTTAGCTGATATTGGCATCAATCTCCCTTGTACATTGGTACTTTAGCTGATATTGGCATCAATCTCCCTTGTACATTGGTACTTTAGCTGATTTTGGCATCAATCTCCCTTGTACATTGGTACTTTAGCTGATATTGGCATCAATCTCCCTTGTACATTGGTACTTTAGCTGATATTGGCATCAATCTCCCTTGTACATTGGTACTTTAGCTGATATTGGCATCAATCTCCGTTGTATATTGGTACTTTAGCTGATATTGGCATCAATCTCCGTTGTACATTGGTACTTTATCTGATATTGGCATCAATCTCCATTGTACATTGGTACTTTAGCTGATATTGGCATCAATCTCCGTTGTACATTGGTACTTTAGCTGATATTGGCATCAATCTCCCTTGTACATTGGTACTTTAGCTGATATTGGCATCAATCTCCCTTGTACATTGGTACTTTAGCTGATATTGGCATCAATCTCCCTTGTACATTGGTACTTTAGCTGATATTGGCATCAATCTCCGTTGTACATTGGTACTTTAGCTGATATTGGCATCAATCTCCGTTGTACATTGGTACTTTAGCTGATATTGGCATCAATCTCCGTTGTACATTGGTACTTTAGCTGATATTGGCATCAATCTCCGTTGTACATTGGTACTTTAGCTGATATTGGCATCAATCTCCGTTGTACATTGGTACTTTAGCTGATATTGGCATCAATCTCCCTTGTACATTGGTACTTTAGCTGATATTGGCATCAATCTCCCTTGTACATTGGTACTTTAGCTGATATTGGCATCAATCTCCCTTGTACATTGGTACTTTAGCTGATATTGGCATTAATCTCCCTTGTACATTGGTACTTTAGCTGATATTGGCATCAATCTCCGTTGTACATTGGTACTTTAGCTGATATTGGCATCAATCTCCGTTGTACATTGGTACTTTAGCTGATATTGGCATCAATCTCCGTTGTACATTGGTACTTTATCTGATATTGGCATCAATCTCCATTGTACATTGGTACTTTAGCTGATATTGGCATCAATCTCCGTTGTACATTGGTACCTTAGCTGATATTGGCATCAATCTCCGTTGTACATTGGTACTTTAGCTGATATTGGCATCAATCTCCCTTGTACATTGGTACTTTAGCTGATATTGGCATCAATCTCCCTTGTACATTGGTACTTTAGCTGATATTGGCATCAATCTCCCTTGTACATTGGTACTTTAGCTGATATTGGCATCAATCTCCGTTGTACATTGGTACTTTAGCTGATATTGGCATCAATCTCCCTTGTACATTGGTACTTTAGCTGATATTGGCATCAATCTCCCTTGTACATTGGTACTTTAGCTGATATTGGCATCAATCTCCCTTGTACATTGGTACTTTAACTGATATTGGCATCAATCTCCGTTGTACATTGGTACTTTAGCTGATATTGGCATCAATCTCCGTTGTACATTGGTACTTTAGCTGATATTGGCATCAATCTCCCTTGTACATTGGTACTTTAGCTGATATTGGCATCAATCTCCCTTGTAAATTGGTACTTTAGCTGATATTGGTATCAATCTCCCTTGTACATTGGTACTTTAGCTGATATTGGCATCAATCTCCGTTGTACATTGGTACTTTAGCTGATATTGGCATCAATCTCCGTTGTACATTGGTACTTTAGCTGATATTGGCATCAATCTCCCTTGTTCATTGGTACTTTAGCTGATATTGGCATCAATCTCCGTTGTACATTGGTACTTTAGCTGATATTGGCATCAATCTTCGTTGTACATTGGTACTTTAGCTGATATTGGCATCAATCTCCCTTGTACATTGGTACTTTAGCTGATATTGGCATCAATCTCCCTTGTACATTGGTACTTTAGCTGATATTGGCATCAATCTCCCTTGTACATTGGTACTTTAGCTGATATTGGCATCAATCTCCCTTGTACATTGGTACTTTAGCTGATATTGGCATCAATCTCCCTTGTACATTGGTACTTTAGCTGATATTGGCATCAATTTGCCTTGTACATTGGTACTTTAGCTGATATTGGCATCAATCTGCCTTGTACATTGGTACTTTAGCTGATATTGGCATCAATCTCCGTTGTACATTGGTACTTTAGCTGATATTGGCATCAATCTCCCTTGTACATTGGTACTTTAGCTGATATTGGCATCAATCTCCCTTGTACATTGGTACTTTAGCTGATATTGGCATCAATCTCCGTTGTACACTGGTACTTTAGCTGATATTGGCATCAATCTCCCTTGTACATTGGTACTTTAGCTGATATTGGCATCAATCTCCCTTGTACATTGGTACTTTAGCTGATATTGGCATCAATCTCCCTTGTACATTGGTACTTTAGCTGATATTGGCATTAATCTCCCTTGTACATTGGTACTTTAGCTGATATTGGCATCAATCTCCGTTGTACATTGGTATTTTAGCTGATATTGGCATCAATCTCCGTTGTACATTGGTACTTTAGCTGATATTGGCATCAATCCCCCTTGTACATTGGTACTTTAGCTGATATTGGCATCAATCTCCCTTGTACATTGGTACTTTAGCTGATTTTGGCATCAATCTCCCTTGTACATTGGTACTTTAGCTGATATTGGCATCAATCTCCCTTGTACATTGGTACTTTAGCTGATATTGGCATCAATCTGCCTTGTACATTGGTACTTTAGCTGATATTGGCATCAATCTCCCTTGTACATTGGTACTTTAGCCGATATTGGCATCAATCTCCCTTGTACATTGGTACTTTAGCCGATATTGGCATCAATCTCCCTTGTACATTGGCACTTTAGCCGATATTGGCATCAATCTCCCTTGTACATTGGCACTTTAGCCGATATTGGCATCAATCTCCCTTGTACATTGGTACTTTAGCCGATATTGGCATCAATCTCCCTTGTACATTGGTACTTTAGCTGATATTGGCATCAATCTCCCTTGTACATTGGTACTTTATCTGATATTGGCATCAATCTCCATTGTACATTGGTACTTTAGCTGATATTGGCATCAATCTCCGTTGTACATTGGTACCTTAGCTGATATTGGCATCAATCTCCGTTGTACATTGGTACTTTAGCTGATATTGGCATCAATCTCCCTTGTACATTGGTACTTTAGCTGATATTGGCATCAATCTCCCTTGTACATTGGTACTTTAGCTGATATTGGCATCAATCTCCGTTGTACATTGGTACTTTAGCTGATATTGGCATCAATCTCCCTTGTACATTGGTACTTTAGCTGATATTGGCATCAATCTCCCTTGTACATTGGTACTTTAGCTGATATTGGCATCAATCTCCCTTGTACATTGGTACTTTAACTGATATTGGCATCAATCTCCGTTGTACATTGGTACTTTAGCTGATATTGGCATCAATCTCCGTTGTATATTGGTACTTTAGCTGATATTGGCATCAATCTCCCTTGTACATTGGTACTTTAGCTGATATTGGCATCAATCTCCCTTGTACATTGGTACTTTAGCTGATATTGGTATCAATCTCCCTTGTACATTGGTACTTTAGCTGATATTGGCATCAATCTCCGTTGTACATTGGTACTTTAGCTGATATTGGCATCAATCTCCCTTGTACATTGGTACTTTAGCTGATATTGGCATCAATCTCCCTTGTTCATTGGTACTTTAGCTGATATTGGCATCAATCTCCGTTGTACATTGGTACTTTAGCTGATATTGGCATCAATCTTCGTTGTACATTGGTACTTTAGCTGATATTGGCATCAATCTCCCTTGTACATTGGTACTTTAGCTGATATTGGCATCAATCTCCCTTGTACATTGGTACTTTAGCTGATATTGGCATCAATCTCCGTTGTACATTGGTACTTTAGCTGATATTGGCATCAATCTCCCTTGTACATTGGTACTTTAGCTGATATTGGCATCAATCTCCCTTGTACATTGGTACTTTAGCTGATATTGGCATCAATTTGCCTTGTACATTGGTACTTTAGCTGATATTGGCATCAATCTGCCTTGTACATTGGTACTTTAGCTGATATTGGCATCAATCTCCGTTGTACATTGGTACTTTAGCTGATATTGGCATCAATCTCCCTTGTACATTGGTACTTTAGCTGATATTGGCATCAATCTCCCTTGTACATTGGTACTTTAGCTGATATTGGCATCAATCTCCGTTGTACACTGGTACTTTAGCTGATATTGGCATCAATCTCCCTTGTACATTGGTACTTTAGCTGATATTGGCATCAATCTCCCTTGTACATTGGTACTTTAGCTGATATTGGCATCAATCTCCCTTGTACATTGGTACTTTAGCTGATATTGGCATCAATCTCCCTTGTACATTGGTACTTTAGCTGATATTGGCATCAATCTCCGTTGTACATTGGTATTTTAGCTGATATTGGCATCAATCTCCGTTGTACATTGGTACTTTAGCTGATATTGGCATCAATCCCCCTTGTACATTGGTACTTTAGCTGATATTGGCATCAATCTCCCTTGTACATTGGTACTTTAGCTGATTTTGGCATCAATCTCCCTTGTACATTGGTACTTTAGCTGATATTGGCATCAATCTCCCTTGTACATTGGTACTTTAGCTGATATTGGCATCAATCTCCCTTGTACATTGGTACTTTAGCTGATATTGGCATCAATCTCCCTTGTACATTGGTACTCTAGCTGATATTGGCATCAATCTCCCTTGTACATTGGTACTTTAGCTGATATTGGCATCAATCTCCCTTGTACATTGGTACTTTAGCTGATATTGGCATCAATCTCCCTTGTACATTGGTACTTTAGCTGATATTGGCATCAATCTGCCTTGTACATTGGTACTTTAGCTGATATTGGCATCAATCTGCCTTGTACATTGGTACTTTAGCCGATATTGGCATCAATCTCCCTTGTACATTGGTACTTTAGCCGATATTGGCATCAATCTCCCTTGTACATTGGTACTTTAGCCGATATTGGCATCAATCTCCCTTGTACATTGGTACTTTAGCCGATATTGGCATCAATCTCCTTTGTACATTGGTACTTTAGCCGATATTGGCATCAATCTCCCTTGTACATTGGTACTTTAGCCGATATTGGCATCAATCTCCCTTGTACATTGGTACTTTAGCTGATATTGGCATCAATCTCTCTTGTACATTGGTACTTTAGCTGATATTGCCATCAATCTCCGTTGTACATTGGTACTTTAGCTGATATTGCCATCAATCTCCGTTGTACATTGGTACTTTAGCTGATATTGGCATCAATCTCCGTTGTACATTGTTACTTTAGCTGATATTGGCATCAATCTCCCTTGTACATTGGTACTTTAGCTGATATTGGCATCAATCTCCCTTGTACATTGGTACTTTAGCTGATATTGGCATCAATCTCCCTTGTACATTGGTACTTTAGCTGATATTGGCATCAATCTGCTTTGTACATTGGTACTTTAGCCGATATTGGCATCAATCTCCCTTGTACATTGGTACTTTAGCCGATATTGGCATCAATCTCCCTTGTACATTGGTACCTTAGCCGATATTGGCATCAATCTCCCTTGTACATTGGTACTTTAGCCGATATTGGCATCAATCTCCCTTGTACATTGGTACTTTAGCCGATATTGGCATCAATCTCCCTTGTACATTGGTACTTTAGCCGATATTGGCATCAATCTCCCTTGTACATTGGTACCTTAGCCGATATTGGCATCAATCTCCCTTGTACATTGGTACCTTAGCCGATATTGGCATCAATCTCCCTTGTACATTGGTACTTTAGCCGATATTGGCATCAATCTCCCTTGTACATTGGTACTTTAGCTGATATTGGCATCAATCTCCCTTGTACATTGGTACTTTAGCTGATATTGGCATCAATCTCCCTTGTACATTGGTACTTTAGCTGATATTGGCATCAATCTCCCTTGTACATTGGTACTTTAGCTGATATTGGCATCAATCTCCCTTGTACATTGGTACTTTAGCCGATATTGGCATCAATCTCCCTTGTACATTGGTACCTTAGCCGATATTGGCATCAATCTCCCTTGTACATTGGTACCTTAGCCGATATTGGCATCAATCTCCCTTGTACATTGGTACCTTAGCCGATATTGGCATCAATCTCCCTTGTACATTGGTACCTTAGCCGATATTGGCATCAATCTCCCTTGTACATTGGTACTTTAGCCGATATTGGCATCAATCTCCCTTGTACATTGGTACTTTAGCCGATATTGGCATCAATCTCCCTTGTACATTGGTACTTTAGCCGATATTGGCATCAATCTCCCTTGTACATTGGTACTTTAGCCGATATTGGCATCAATCTCCCTTGTACATTGGTACTTTAGCCGATATTGGCATCAATCTCCCTTGTACATTGGTACTTTAGCCGATATTGGCATCAATCTCCCTTGTACATTGGTACTTTAGCCGATATTGGCATCAATCTCCCTTGTACATTGGTACTTTAGCCGATATTGGCATCAATCTGCCTTGTACATTGGTACTTTAGCTGATATTGGCATCAATCTGCCTTGTACATTGGTACTTTAGCTGATATTGGCATCAATCTCCCTTGTACATTGGTACTTTAGCTGATATTGGCATCAATCTCCCTTGTACATTGGTACTTTAGCCGATATTGGCATCAATCTCCCTTGTACATTGGTACTTTAGCCGATATTGGCATCAATCTCCCTTGTACATTGGTACTTTAGCCGATATTGGCATCAATCTTCTTTGTACATTGGTACTTTAGCCGATATTGGCATCAATCTCCCTTGTACATTGGTACTTTAGCCGATATTGGCATCAATCTCCCTTGTACATTGGTACTTTAGCTGATATTGGCATCAATCTCTCTTGTACATTGGTACTTTAGCTGATATTGGCATCAATCTCCGTTGTACATTGGTACTTTAGCTGATATTGGCATCAATCTCCGTTGTACATGGGTACTTTAGCTGATATTGGCATCAATCTCCCTTGTACATTGGTACTTTAGCTGATATTGGCATCAATCTCCCTTGTACATTGGTACTTTAGCTGATATTGGCATCAATCTGCCTTGTACATTGGTACTTTAGCTGATATTGGCATCAATCTGCCTTGTACATTGGTACTTTAGCTGATATTGGCATCAATCTGCCTTGTACATTGGTACTTTAGCCGATATTGGCATCAATCTCACTTGTACATTGGTACTTTAGCCGATATTGGCATCAATCTCCGTTGTACATTGGTACTTTAGCCGATATTGGCATCAATCTCCCTTGTACATTGGTACTTTAGCTGATATTGGCATCAATCTCCCTTGTACATTGGTACTTTAGCCGATATTGGCATCAATCTCCCTTGTACATTGGTACTTTAGCCGATATTGGCATCAATCTCCCTTGTACATTGGTACTTTAGCCGATATTGGCATCAATCTCCCTTGTACATTGGTACTTTAGTCGATATTGGCATCAATCTCCCTTGTACATTGGTACTTTAGCCGATATTGGCATCAATCTCCCTTGTACATTGGTACTTTAGCCGATATTGGCATCAATCTCCCTTGTACATTGGTACTTTAGCCGATATTGGCATCAATCTCCCTTGTACATTGGTACTTTAGCCGATATTGGCATCAATCTCCCTTGTACATTGGTACTTTAGCTGATATTGGCATCAATCTCCCTTGTACATTGGTACTTTAGCTGATATTGGCATCAATCTCCCTTGTACATTGGTACTTTAGCTGATATTGGCATCAATCTCCCTTGTACATTGGTACTTTAGCTGATATTGGCATCAATCTTCCTTGTACATTGGTACTTTAGCTGATATTGGCATCAATCTGCCTTGTACATTGGTACTTTAGCTGATATTGGCATCAATCTCCCTTGTACATTGGTACTTTAGCCGATATTGGCATCAATCTCCCTTGTACATTGGTACTTTAGCCGATATTGGCATCAATCTCCCTTGTACATTGGTACTTTAGCCGATATTGGCATCAATCTCCCTTGTACATTGGTACTTTAGCCGATATTGGCATCAATCTCCCTTGTACATTGGTACTTTAGCTGATATTGGCATCAATCTCCCTTGTACATTGGTACTTTAGCAAAGACTTTTTAATTATTTGGCTTTCAAATTTTTTGACTATGAGTGACTGTGTACCTGATGAAGATTATTCCAGAAATGTGTCATAGGCACTAAAAAATGAGATATATACAATTTTAATACGAGTGTCAACTTTTCAACAATATTCCGGTTATATTGTATTATAGGACAGGAATTAAAGTGGCAATATGGGGGGCATGGCGTCCAGAAATATTGTGGCGGTCAGTTTTATTGGTGGAGGAAACTGGAGTACCTAGAGAAAACCACCGACCTGCTGCATATCAGACAAACTTTATGACATAATGTTGTATGCACACCCCGCCCGAGTAGGATTCGCACTCACAACTTTAGTAGTTTTAGGTTCTGATTGCATAGGTAGTTGTACATCTAATCCCCCTACGATCACGACAGCCCCAGTGGCAATTTGAACTGATTGTTTTGGAAGATGCAAAATAGTCAAACCTGCCTTAAAGGACACCTCTATATAACAAATCACTGTCTATAGAGGGCAGCCATATTTTACCCATTAATAAATTATGCATATAATTTTAATCTGTATATAAAGGGCAACTGCACATTTTAAGGGTCCCTTGAGTAACATTTATATATGGGTAGTTGATATCAATGGATGGATAAAATTTTTAAGAAAAAAGGCCCCTGCCATCAAATGCAATCCTTTTTATCAGGCCAGATTTTAGATGCACGGAGACAGCAAAGCAGTTTTTCTTGTGTGACAGCTGGGCTACTTGACATAATTTGCTACAAAACTATTATCTGGATTGAAGCTAGATGTACTGTTTTGTTTAAGTGAGCTTTTTAGTGAATTCAATTGGCCCTAGAAGCTGTATCAATGATAATAATAAAACAAAATTATCTAGAGTGATGAATGCCCTGTAGTTTCACCAAATAATAGGTCTTAGTCTTTCAAGAAGTTAACTAAAGTTTGAATTTAAATATTTTTAATCAATATATAATTATATTACATGCTATTACAGCAATTGTTCTGGGTCAGAAATGTATGGTTGTGTTTTGTTTTAGTCCTGCTACTAGTTACTGAAACATCAATAATTGAAATAGTTGATGCCTTATGTCTCAACGGGGATGAAGAGGACAAGTAAAGTAAGTAAGCTTTGTGTTAGTAGAGGACCATACCAGGAAGACACATGCCTATCAAGTATAAATTCCATGCACTTACTTGGAAGTGAAATTTCAACCAATCAGATGGCATAATTAGACTTGGCAGCCATGTTGAATTTCCATGTGGTTTGAAAATCGCATACAGTAAAACTTTTTTAAACAGAACCCTGAATAAAATGTAATCCTGTAAAAACCTCCTTAAATAAAGTCAAAATGTAGGAAATCTTGGTCCAAATAACCTGAACACCTGTCTATTCTGAACACAAAAGTTGGTCCCAAGGAGGTTTGCTTTAGACAGGTTTCAGTGTATTATGATGCAGTCCACACAAATAACAATTCTGTGACATTTGATTTCAAATTGGTCCAATGGTTTTGGATAAAATGATTGAAACATGAACTATATCTAACAAACATACTGAAAATGACGGACGCAAAGTGATGAAAATATCGCACATAGCCCTTGGGTCAGGTAAGCTGATAAAGCAATAATGCTCTGTCATAACAACAAAATAATCATGATTTTTACAATAATACAAAAATTGTTGATGGTTGAGTAAGACAATACTGTCATTTTTGCATAAACTGAGCAATTTTTTCCTTCTTAACAGGAGGTAATGTTAGAAGAGTGTTTGATACTGGATGTAGAATTAGTAGCAAGATGATGGTCACCATGTAGGATTACCAAATCTTGACATAAGTTTGTCATGGTCTTCTAAATCTTTCTGAACTTTCTTCCTCATGTAGAAAATTGGACAATCTCGACTACAAGAAAAAAGATGTTTATTTTTTTTTTATACAAAAAAGTAATCTGTAAAATTATGCACTTTATCTCAGTATACAGTTGTATTACCATACTCTCAGATTGATACCTATATCTATGAATCCCTCTTTGTGAAGTAATATAGTACTTAATGGCTGTTAAAGGGGAGGGGGCTAATTTATATAGCCTAAAAACAGATTGAAGTTACAAAAGGGATAATCAGGAGCTGTAAATTAAAAAAGGATAGACAATACAATGACCACAAAACACTACAGAGAGAAAGTGCCATGGAAGGGTAATTAGTTCCTGCTCCACTAGTGGCACCCATGATGTTACTTATGTTAATATTCTGTTGATAATTCACATTCAATGAAAAATCATTAACAAGGATAGTAGGATGGATCATGACTATAACAAATGGGGCATATCCATTGTCATCTGTGACCCAAACATTCCATAACGGTAAACCAAGTTATGATGGCAACTGCAACTGCAAAACTTTCTAGTGAAGACTTCTACTTCAAGAAAAATATATTCAGTTGTAATTTTATGTGATAGAGATGTCAGTGAGAGACTTGTGGTAGGTTGATGGATTTCTCTGTGTACTCCGGCTTCCTCCATCAATAAAACTTACTACCACGATGACACTGAAATATTGTTGAAGTAGTATTAAAGGGATATTAAAGCTCGTTTTAACATATATTTTTTCAACACGTGACAAAGGTTGTTTCTTTTCAATTTAATTGTAACAAGATGAACTGTGAGCTAATGCTCACCTATGATACCCCCGCTCTTCGGAAAACAGGAAGTAGGAATCTGACGGGTCAAAAAACGCTTCCCACGATATGGGGTACCTATATGAAGCTTGTGACCAAATATCAGATTTCTGCCATCAATAGTTGCTGAGAAAAATGCAACGAAAAATGAGCATATATGTTCAATGTGTATAGAAACCAACTAAGTCGCCAAACAGGAAGTAGGAATCTGATGGGTCCAAAAACGCTACCCACTATATGGGGTACCTATATGAAGCTTGTGACCAAATATCAGATCTCTGCCATCAATAGTTGCTGAGAAAAATGTGACGAAAAATGTGCATATATGTTCAATGTGTATAGAAACCAACTAAGTCGACAAACAGGAAGTAGGAATCTGATGGGTCCAAAAACGCTTCCCACGATATGGGGTACCTTATATGAAGCTTGTGACCAAATATCAGATTTCTACCATCAACAGTTACTGAGAAAAATGCGATGAAAAATATCTTGGACGGACGGACAGAGGTAAAACAGTATACCCCCCTCCCCCTTCGGGGAGCGGGGGTATAAAAACAATCCAAATATACTTTGCATGCCCATATAATCCCTAATATCGTTAAAATATCACTTAAAAGGGTCAAAATGAATTTTTGTCCAGGAAGCAAAAATTCAATTCAAGGCAAAGACCGCAAGATATGACAGAATTATCAACGAATTATGTCACTTTTACAAAGTTTCATTGATAAAAACCAGGTTAATGTTTCATAAATATCATTTATTGAACCAATTGCAAGTTTTTATGAGATACAAAAAATTACCAAAATGAGCTTTAATATCCCTTTAAGACACTTATAACAATAACCTAGTCACTAATAGGTATAGTGAGGGAGTGATTGTTGTTTTACACCAACTCAGCTATATCACGGTGAGATTAATTTTCAATGAAATGATGAGGTCCTCTTTGCACTAGACCAACACGCTTAGCTTGATTTTTATAGTGCTAGCTCACTGAAACAAAAGTCTGAGGATAGACATGTTGCCTCACTCGGACACATTATCCCGATTCCGAGCCAACCAGTCTTTGCTCTATCTCCTTAATGCTCCGTGCTTAGAGGAGAAACAATAAATACCAATTTTCTAGTCTTTGATATGACCCATCAGGGCTCAAACCCACGATCTACCGCACTAGAGGCGAGCACGCTAATCATTACACCCCTGATGCGGTTTCTTATAGCTATAAATATTTACCTTGTACACAAAACATCTTCATGTAAACTTCCTTGACAACGCTGACACTGCGTCCACAGTCTGGTAAATTTCTCTTCTAATACATTGAGATGTGAAATTTCTTTCTGGTAAATTTGTGACTCTCTTGATTTACAGTGTTTACATACAGCACCTGTTGTAGTAAGAAAATTCTGAATCTTTTTAAGGGTATATGGATGTACATTACAGTCTGATGGCTATTGTCAGTGAGTGTGCAATTGCTGTTAAGCATCAAGTGAGCAATTTTTCAGCTATACTATGACGAGAACAAGCTAAATTTCCACGAGATGATGTATGTTTTGTACTAGCTTAGCTGGATTTTTTAAATGCTAGCTCACTGAAATCCGCAAGTAGACATGTTCTCCACTTGAACACATTATCCTGATTACGATCCAACCAATTCAATTTTCTTACTCCATAATGCTGTGCGCTTAGTGCAGAAGCAATATATACCAATTTATTGTCTTTGGTTTGTCCTGAATCCATGGTCTACAGCATTCAAAGGAAGCACGCTCCCAGTTACACCACTGATGCAATTTGGTAGTCAAAATTTATGTTCGGGTTTATATAGCTTCCGATTTCATTTACATTTATCATGTTAATGATGTGTGGGGGCATCATGGTTTGATTATATGGTAGTTGGATTTATGACTACCTATGCAATCAGTGCCTATCACCACTAACGTTGTAAGTTCGAATCCCGCTCAAGCGAGGTGTACTCGATACAACATTATGTGATAAAGCTTGTAAGTGACTTGCGACAAGTTGGTGGTTTGCTCGGGCCCGGGTACTTCAGTTTCCTCCACCAAAAAAACTGAACGCCATGATATAACTGAAATATTGTTGAAAGTGGTGTTAAACACTCTCACCCTAACTCTAAAAGATATGTTACTATGTTCAAACTATAAATAACTTGATAATCTCATGGCTTATTCTATTGACTAGAAATATCTAAGCAAAAGTCTGTTCTCATATAACCTTATAAGTGAACAACATGTAATTCAACTTGTAAATCACACTGCCTACCAGATCACACTTTCTAATAATTGCCAATTACTAAACCAGATGCTGATGAAGCTTGTCGGTGAATCAAATGTGTTAATTCTGCTAACAAGATGTATGATTGGGAAAAAATCATGTGTGGATGCACGTTTTTATGTTGGGTAGGGAGGGAGTGTTAATTCTGCTTTGTCAATCGGATGTGTTAATTTTGCTAACAAGATGTATAATTGGAAAAAAAATCTTGCATGGATGCACAATTTTATGTTGGGTAGGGGTGTTAATTCTTCAAATAAGATATAATTAGAAAAAAAAACATACATTGATACACGTTTTTATGTTAGAAGGGGAGGGGGGTGGGGGGTGGGGGACATTTTGTAGACGAGGAATCTGGGGACAGGTGAAAGTCCCCAGCGTGTCCATGGCAGTACACAACGCAGGACAAAGCCCCCTGTAAGCTCCTGAAAATAATGAAGCATATGTCACCATAATAGTTTTTCTATTAAAAAAAAGTATAGATGTTATGTTATTTGTTTCGTTTATTCATTCATTGTTTTATCATATTCATCATGACGTAAGAATGTGACTGACGACTAATTATTATACTAACACTTCCAACACTAACTTGCATGCTTGTCACGAAAATTAAAGAAACTAATCGAGCAGACCCAAGTATAAATACGCACCGTGATTTTATATATATTTTTCATTAACTTCCAGGACTTCTTAATAGGTGGACGCCTAATAGCGTCGCATATATTTTCAGGTATTTACATTTGTGTTATAAAGTTATAAATGATTCAGTTAGATTTAATACTTTAATTTATTTATTTAAAAGTTATTATATTAAAATTCAGTTATAAGTTTAATATAATGAGTCAGTATATCGTAGAATTCGTCATAGTCATATTGTTTATTCC
Organism: Bathymodiolus brooksi; assembly: GCA_963680875.1. Lineage (NCBI taxonomy): Eukaryota > Metazoa > Mollusca > Bivalvia > Mytilida > Modiolidae > Bathymodiolus > Bathymodiolus brooksi. The sequence goes on from OY804585.1 coordinate 34,397,804, forward strand.
TGTCGTCATTTGTTATTATATGTGAATGAATATTATATTTTTCCTAGTGTTGAATGTTAAATATATATATTAAATATATTTTCAGTTAAAACTTTTTGATTCCTTTGGTTAGTACCATCACAGCAATTATTTCCCTATCTAAATGGATACATGGTAGAATTGCCTGTGACACATAGAATGTATTTGGTTCTAACAAAGTAGAAATTCACAGATGGAAGAATAGATATTTTTTCAAAATTGATCTCTCATATATAAGTATTAAATTACCATATAATAATATATCATTTTAACTGTACATTGGATGAAAAACAAAAAAAGCACCTTAATGGACTTGTTAAATTAGAAAACCTACTTTAAATAGCCAGTTTAAATCCCTCCCGATAATTTTTACGTGTCATTTTCACTCAAATAAGCCATCACCTCAGTTTAGCCCCTCAATTAGGATCGGTTTATAGGTATTTAACGGCCACTTGTTATCTTACACTTTATACAATCATCGGTAATTAACTTTTGAGGTGTTCTCAATGTATGATTGTATCAATTAAGTTATCAAATGATTGATTAATTAACTATAAATTGTTTCAAAAACACAGCAGCATGACAAAGCAACTGACATTTTTTTTTCCAATAAATTATTTTCTGGAAACAGTAATATTCAAATCATTACAAACCAGAACTGAACATCCTGATTAACAGATATTAAATAAGCTGTTAAATGTCTTACACGGTCATGTTTCCTTTGTCCCAAATGAATACAAGTTTGACTGTATCTTGAATTAAAACTAGAGGCTCAGCCCACTGAGCCTGTATCGCTCACCTGACAATAGAATGATACTGAAGCAAATTTCAAAGGGAGATAATCATTACCTTAAAAAACAGCAGCCATCTTGAATGGAGGGTGGGGCTGTCAGACACAATTTTAAAAGGGACACACCCAGGGACCATCTATGCCAAGTTTGGCTCCATTTGGCCAAGCTGTTTCAGAGGAGAAGATTTTTTTAACATTAGCCAATCAGAAAAAAGAATTATTCTTGGCGGCCATGTTTATAGGCCAAATGGAACGAAATGGAGAAACTTTATAGAGAAACTTTATAGAGGACCTTACATAGATGCTTACTGCCAAGTTTGGTTCCATTTGGCCAAGTTGTTTCAGAGGAGAAGATTAAAATATGAAAAAGTTAACGGACAACGACGGACGCCAAGTGATGGCAATACCTCACATGGCCCTTTGGGTCAGGTGAGCTAAACAATGATGAAAAAAGGGGAATAACTCCTAGACGGGTAATCAGATTTACTTCAAAATATGCAGGGCATGTAGATCTTGACAAGCTGAACATGTTTTCAGTTTACACTCAACATCTATCTCTTATAGTTTTTGAAATAAAGGATGAAAAGTATTAACATTTTTAAAATTTGATGAAAAAAGGGCAATAACTTCAAGATGGGTAATCAGATTTACTTTAAAATTGTAGGCTAGGTTGATCTTGACATGCTGAACATCTTTGCTGTTTAAACTTAACATCTATCTCTTATAGTTTTTGAAATAAAGGACAAAAGGTATTAACATTTTGAAAATTTGATGAAAAAAAGGGCAACAACTCCAAATTGGGTACTCAAATTAACTTCAAAATTACAGGGTAGGTAGATCTTAATATGCTGCACATGTTTGCAATTTAAACTTAACCTTTATCTCTAATAGTTGTTGAAATATCAGACAAAAATGTTTAAATTAAAAAAATAAAAAATGGCAATAACTCCTAGACGGGTAACTTAACGTCTATCTCTTATAGTTTTTGAAATAAAAAACGAAAAGTATTAACATTTTGAAAATTTGACGAAAAAAGGGCAATAACTCCAAGATAGGTAATCAGATTTTCTTCAAAATTTCAGGGTAGTTAGATCTTCCTGTGCTGATCATTTTTATCCTTGTCAGATTTCTGATATTATTAACGGTTTTTGAGTTGTTACCAAAAACGTGCAATTTTACCCTATGTTCTATTTTTAGTAACAGTGGCCATGTTTGTTGGCCGAATGGAATTAAATGAAGAAGTTTTATAGAGGATCTTACATAGATGCTTCCTGCCAAGTTTGGCTCCATTTGGCCAAGCAGTTTCAGAGGAGAAGATTTTTTTAACATTAGCCAATCAGAAACAAGAATTGCCCTTGGCGGCCACATTTGTTGGCAGAATGGGACGAAATGAAGAAACTTTATAGAGGACCTTATATAGATGCTTTCTGCCAAGTTTGGTTCCATTTGGTCCAGTTGTTTCAGAGGAGTAGATTAAAATATGAAAAGTTAACGGACGGACGACGGACGCCAAGTGATGGCAATACCTCACATGACCCTTTGGGTCAGGTGAGCTAAAAACAACAATGCAATTTATTTATAGAGCGAGTGAGCAATTTTTCAGATATATCATGGCGAGAACAAGCTAATTTTCAATAAAATGATGATGAGGTTTGCTTTGTACTAGACCAACACTCTTACTTGAATTTTTATAGAGCTAGCTCACTGAAACAAAGGTCCACGGGTAGACATGTCGCCCCACTCGGACACATCATCCTGATTCTGTGTCAACTAGTCTTTGCTCTTTCTCCTTAATGCTGCGTGATTAGCGGAAAAGCAACAAATACCAATTTTATAGTCTTTGGTCATACCCGATCAGGGCTCGAACCCATAATCTACCACACTCGAATTTATTTATAGAAGTAAAATCCCACTTTTAGTCTCCGGTTCATACCTTCTTGATCTAAGACAGCTCTACAGCCAATACAAGTCTCTCGTTTCTTTGTAAATGCCATCAGTCCTCCCACTTTTGATGTGACAACGGTCTTAGTCCTTGTATGATCACCTCCTGAAAGACATTTCAGCATACATAGAAGATGAAAATGGCAACTGACAAAATTATGAAAGTTATCTGAAACTTCCTGTTATTTTGAAAAACTACTACAGTCCAGTCCACTTTTTATGAAATGCCTCATAATCAAAAATCACTTACACTGAACAGGTTATATATACCTGTTGGCATTATGTTTATTCAGTTTGTTTACAATGAAATCAGTAGTATTGAAATAACAATTATATGGAAAAGATTATAAGGTCCACCGAATATAAATGTAAGATTGCTTGTCATGCCCTTCTTTCTTTCTTATATTTATGTACTCTATTGTGAAGTTTTTCCATAAAGAAAATAACAATCTTACTTAGAAGTACCGATTCTGCCTTTTTCTCTCCTAAGATTGGTTCAAATATTCTCAGTAAAGGTTTCGACAACTGATTCTCCAAATAATATACTGTGTCAATAGGAATACTGTTCTCTAAAACATATATGGGGTCCTGCAAAGGGAAAAAGAAAATACATACAACATACATTCTTCAAAATATCTCAATATATTCTGGATTATTAATTGGTACAAAAAGCGAATATGGTAAAGCTTGATTATATTACATGATATTGATAGGGTAAGGATTATGGTGTTTAATGCCACTTTCAACAATATTTCAGCTATCTTGTGGCAGTCCGTTTTATTGGTGGAGTCAACAGAGTACCCGGAGAAAACCACTGACCTGTCGCAAGTCACTGACAAACTTTATCACATAATGTTGTATCAAGTACACCTCGTCTGAGTGGGATTTAGTGGTGATATGCACTGATTGCATAGGTAGTTGTAAATCCAACTACGATACGATCACGACAGCCGCTCCATGATATAAGAAGATGACAATACATACATGTTCATGTATATACCCACTATGGCAAACGACACAATAAATGGATGTTAATAAAATCTTTATTGTGACATCATAATTCAACTAGGACAACGGCTCCATATACAGTCAAACCTGCATTAAGAGGTCCCTTTTGGGACAAAGAAAAAAATGGCCATTTAAGACAGGTGACCTCTTAAAAGAGGTTCAATTCACATGAAATTTTCTATGACATAACAAGAAATGGTGACCTTTAATTACAGGTGATTGCAAGGACAAGTTTGACTGTAGGCAGTAGTCATTGTTTGCCGTTGAAATAGTCGATCAAGATTTTGTGTCAAAACTTTGTTTTAAAGTTGTTTTTTACTGTATAAAACAAAATGAAGTAAAGTAATGATGTATGTTCATTATCGTGTGACTGACAAAACATTCTCAGTGTCAACCTGTCACAAAACATTCTTAGTGTCAACCTGTCACAAAACATTCTTAGTGTCAACCTGTCACAAAACATTCTCAGTGTCAACCTGTCACAAAACATTCTCAGTGTCAACCTGTCACAAAACATTCTCAGTGTCAACTTGTCACAAAACATTCTCAGTGTCAACCTGTCACAAAACATTCTCAGTGTCAACCTGTCACAAAACATTCTCAGTGTCAACCTGTCACAAAACATTCTCAGTGTCAACCTGTCTTTTATATCTCCAATTTCAGTGAAAGCCTTTTATGTAATTCACCTTTCTATTCACAGTGGAATTTGATAATATACCTCGGATTTCATAAAGGCAGGAGTTTTCTTGGCAGCAGCTATTATCACATAAGGAACTCTGTCTCCTAACTGTGGAGCACTTCCTGGGTCTCTCTTTTTCATTCTAAAAATAAATATATACATGTTAATGAAGGTTGTTCCATTGAATTTATCTCTGGTGGTGAACTGGACGCTTGTGAATTTTAAGGATACCCCTAGCGGAATAAATCAAAATATTTACCTCCCACCAATGTTTTTACTTGTCCATCAAACCCCCCTACCAACAACAAACTAGAGGCTCAGGTGAGCCTGTATCGCTCACCTGACATAAATAAGCCCTCTTAAGAATGTCTGCTTGCCGAATACATCTAAGTTTTACTATTCAAATCCCATAGGGTTCTACAATGTATGTTAAAACTATGTCTGCTCATGGAAGCCATCTTGGATGGAGGTCGTGGTCACCGGAGACAATTTTGAAAGTATACTACCCAAGGACCATCCATGCCATGTTTGCTTTAAATTGGCTGACTGGTTTCAGAGGAGAAGACTTTTAAACAATTTTCCCATAGGTCCTATGTTAAAACTATGTCTGCTGACGGCAGCCATTTTGGACCGAGATTGAGGTTACTGAACACAATTTTGGCAGTTCACCACTTAAGGACCATCGATGACATGTTTACTATATTGGCTGACTGGTTTCAGAGGAGAATATTTTTTAAAAAAATTTCCCCATAGGGTCCTGTATTAATACTATGTCTGCTGAAGGTGGCCATCTTGGATGGAAGTCAGGGTCACCGGATACAATTTTGAAAATTGACCACTTAAGGACCATCCATGCCATGTTTGCTTTAAATTGGCTTACTGGTTTCAGAGGAGAAGATTTTTAAACATATATCCCATAGGGTCCTATGTCCGCTGAAGGCGCCCATCTTGGATGGAGGTCTGGGTCACTGGATATAATTTTGAAAGTTGACCATTTAAGGACCATTCATGCCATGTTTGCTTTAAATTGGCTTACTGGTTTCAGAGGGAAACAAATTTAAACATTTTCCCCATAGGGTCCTATGTTAAAACTATGTCTGCTGATGGCGGCCATCTTGGATGGAGGTCTGGGTCACAGGAAATAAATTTGAAAGTTGACCACCTAAGGACCATTCATGCCATGTTTGCTTTAAATTGACTTACTGGTTTCAGAGGAGAAGACTTAATTTTTTTTCCATAGGGTCATATGTTAAAACTAAGTCGAGTCATGGCGGCCATCTCGAATTTCCGATCGGCAAACGATTTACACCTTTAGTACAGGACCACCCAATGATCATTCCTGCAAAGTCACAATTCAATTGGCTTGGTGGTTTCTGACAAGAAGATTTTTAAAATTTCAGCCAATGAGAACACATTATGGACCCTGGCAGCTATGTTGGATTTCAAATCAGCACCAAAAACATAAATCTGGTAGAGGGCCATCCAATGAACATTTCTGGCAAGTTTGGTTGAAATCTATTCAGTGGTTTCAGAGAAGAAGATTTAAATGTGAAAAGGTAACGGACGGACGACGGACGCTTACCTATCACAAAAGCTCACATGGCCTATGGCCAGGTGAGCTAAAAATCAATAAAAGATGGTAGGTTATTGTTGTTAACTGCCATCTTTAACAATATTTCAACTATAGTAGTCTCCCTTTAAGAAGGCTCTTCTCACTAAAGATTTCAGATGTACTGAGTTAGTAAAATACAAGTAAATTGTAAAGCCATTTTTTTTTCTCATTTCATTAAATGGGTTTGGTTTGGCTTGGTTTTATGATGCTTAATGCCACTTTCAACAATATTTCAGCTAAATCATAGCGGTCAGTTTTATTGGTGGAGGAAACTGGAATACCCGGAGAAAACCACCGACCGAAAAGTCACTGACAAACTTTATCACACAATGTTGTATCGAGTACACCTCGCCTGGGTGGGATTCAATCTCACAACATTAGTGGTGATAGGCACTGATTGCACAGGTAATTAAAATCTAACAAGATATGATTATAATCTAACGATTATGAAGTCTCCCAAACCAGCCACAGACAACCGGTTTAAAAAATAAATTACAAGCTACCTTTGAAATCGAACAATGTTGAATTTTTTCGGTATTGTGGCGACCATTTTGAAAATGGAGACCAGTAGAAATTGTTCAATGTCGGGAATCAATTCAGGACGTTGAAATCAAACAATGTTGAATTTGTGCGGTATTGTTGTGGTCATTTTGAAAATGGAGACTGGTAGAAATTTTTCAATGTCAGGAATCAATTCAGGACGTTGAAATCGAACAATGTTGAATTTGTGCAGTATTGTGGTGGTCATTTTGAAAATGGCGACCGGTAGAAATTTTTCGATGTCAGGAATCATTTCGGGACATCATTATCTACCCACATATCAAATTTTGATGATATCGAACAATGTTGAATATTTGGGGTATTGTGGCGGCCATTTTGAAAATAGTGACCGGTAGAAATTTTTCAATGTCGGGAATCAATTCGGGACATCATTATCTACCCACATATCAAATTTTGATGATATCGGACAATGTTGAATTTTTGCGGTATTGTGGAGGCCATTTCGAAAATGGCAGCCGGTAGAAATTTTTCAATGTTGGGAATCAATTTGGGACATCATTATCTACCCACATATCAAATTTTGATGATATCGGGCAATGTTGAATTTTTACCGCCCATTTTTTATACCGTGTTTTGCCAGCCATTTTGAAAATGGCAGACATCTCGAACATTTTGAAAACGCAGAATTGCTCCTCTAATGGTGACCCAGACCTGTTTACCCCAATTGACACTAAAGAGTAGTATTTGCTCCAGCTCAGCGTAGTTTGGAAATGTTGAGAGTAGTTTTCGGAAATTGAAAACAATGGTTTCCGATTCATGAGCTGGTGCCATAATGGCATATACACACAGTATATACATACCAAATATCTACCTTAGTTACATGTATCTACTGAAGATGGGGGCCAGGGTGGCTCAATGAGTTAGGTCATACAGTACAGAAAGGGGCATACCGTGATCAATCACCGTGATAGTGTTCATGTCTAGGAGAGTGATGGGGATTAAAATTTTAAATTCATGTCGGTGATCAGGGGGCAATAAAACACCAGGTGTTAATCTTGTAATCAAGTGTGTCGTTTTACAGGTAAACTAGTCGGATAAGATGTACAGGTGAAATTACGTTTTTATATCGCCTATTTTTTTTTTCAGGTACTGTCTCCGATTCCCTTCATAATTTAAAAAAAACATTTTTATTTCTTTCCTCAAAACGTAAAACATCCTTGAACGTAATCCCGAGATCGAGAAAATAGCACGAGAACGGAGAGTTCATTTGAATTGATGAATAAAATGTAAATAATAAATGATTATTCAACTTCAATTCAGTGAAATCATGGGTTGTGCAAATTTGTTTCAAAGATTTTTAACCTTGGCTGTGTATTGCGTATCTACACCTAGTATTTTATTGACACGCGCACACGTGACCTGGCTTGTGCACAAATGAAGTTTCATAAACACATGCACGATATGCGTGATTTGTTACGTTTTAAAGCGTATTTCCAGTTCAATGTTGCATTTTAGTTCAATAATATTTTTTATACGTTCAGTATTTTTTTTTATTTTAATCTTCATAGAAAACCCAGTTAAAACCCTTTTCGTTGTAGAAATACGTACTAAATAATTTGTATACGGTCATTGAAGAATTTGATTAAAAATTAACGAAACAAATATTTATAAACAGATCGTTCAAGGAAGTACTACATGTCCAAAAGTCACTAAATTTACGGATATATTTTGGAAATTAGCGGCTAATCTGCAGAAAGTTTAGAAACGTGAAAGGAAATAAGGAATTAACCTTTATCATGATTTTACCCCTACAAATGTTTGACATTACACAGTATCTGACCAAAATCAAATGTCACCAGTTTATTTATTTATTCAAATTCAAATCTTAATTGGCTTTCAACCCAATAGATTTGTGACAAAATACAGCAAAAAAAAGTTTATGGAACAAATTAAAAGCATGCTCTTCGTTTTCTGCTTTTTGTTCATTTTGTAGCCACTAACCTACGTAAATTTGGATTGTTATAGGTTTTTGTTTGCAATTTTAAAGAAAATTATTTTCATCTATAGCGGAATTACGTAACAAGCCAAGTGTGTAAAACAGTTTACTTGAATTGCTAATTTTTTTCAATACGAGAGGTAAAAGTCCAAAACACAAAATAAACCAATAATCAATTTTAAGTCTGCTCTTTACCAACTATTAAACATTACAAAACCCGCACTTGCAAAGTCTGTGCTTCAAAAACCCGCGCCTGCGGTTTAACTTATAAACAAAAAATACATTTATGAAGTAGCCCGTATTTACGAATAATTCAATACATACTGAATTCAACCCAACAGAAGAAAAAAAATGAGAAATTAAAATTAAACAAGATAAAGTTCAGTTGCGGTTTCAACAAAATTCTTGATATAGAACTCGAGGTCATAAAGTAGAACTTTCTAAAACAAACGAAAACGATAACAAGACACACATTTTTTGGCAATGAAAAGCAACAAACAGTCAAATATTAACAGCAAGAGGATACAAAATAATTGTCAAAAATACATCCTTCAGTAGCAATAATTACGGCTTACGATTATTAAAAGTCAACAGGTAGAACAGGTAACGCTAATCTCTTAATTGGCGGTAAAATATCAATCGGCGCACAGGTGACAGAGAGCCATAAAATTTAATCCCCACCACCTTGTTTTATGGTCCTTTTTAGGTCTATCACAGTGGGTTTATGTCTGTGATGATATGTCTAAAGGATTAAAAATTATGTCTCTCGGAGTGATTAATCACGGTATGTCCCTTTCTGTACAAACGAATTTTGAAAAAACGATGTTTGTTCAAGCGTAGAATAGTCAGGTTCAAACGTAGGGCGTAATTTACTGTAAAAAAGCGTAGTAAATACGACGAAAACGTAGTAGTAAACGGGTCTGGTGACCTATCACTATGTCAAATTTTATGTCTCTATTTAGAAGTTATCAACATTAATGTACGAAATTTCAACTTTCCCATAGGATTCTATAGTAACCTCCTTTGAACCCCTCAAAATATGACTTTGACCCCCCTTACCACAAAGCTGAAAACTTTAGGACCAACTAGAAACATATATCTATAACTCCACAAAGTTTCATGAAATTCTGTCCAGTAGTTCCTGAGATCTGCCGTGGACAAGTTCATGGTCCGCGGAAAGAAAGGAGAAAGAGAAAGAGAAGAATAATAATAATAAGAAACGGAGCAAAAACAATAAGTCTCCCAAACTTTGCTTAGGAGACTTAACTACCATACGATCATGACCAAGATGGCCCCATTTCATTTCACTAAGAGGGTAACAACTGTATAACATAGTGGACAGATATATCAGTGGAAGAAACGGGTGCCTCGAGAAAATCCTCCAACCTGCCATAAGTCATTTTAGTTATGATAAACACTAACTGCACTTTTTCCATAAAGAATTCTATTTCTATTAGCTATTTCATCAGTATACATGTAAGCAATTGAAATTACTAGACACATTATGAATCACAAGAGATAGGCAGTGGTTATTTCCTAGAGTTAACACAGAAGCACAATATTGAGTGAGTGAGTGATTGTTGCTTAACACCAACTCAGCTATTTTTCAGCTATATCATGGTGAGAACAAGTTAATTTTCTATGAAATGATGATGAGGTCCGCTTTGGACTAGACCAACACACTTAGTTGGATTTTAATAGTGCTAGCTCACTGAAACAACAGTCAGCGCATAGGCATGTTGCCCCACTCGGACACATTATCCCGATTTCGAGTCAACCAGTCTTTGCTCTTTCTCCTTAATGTTGTGTGCTTAGCAGAGAAGCAACAAATACCAATTTTATAATCTTTGGTTTGACCCGATCAGGGCTTGTACCCACAATCTACCGCACTCGAGGTGAGCATGCTAACCATTACACCACCGATGCGGTTCACAATATTGAATGTCATAGGTCAATGAATACGCTGACTCCTACCTGTTAGCTAATTCCACATGAGCCTGTCTTCCAGCGTATTCATCTTCAGTTTTGGTTAGTTCTTTAGTGATAACTAGCTGTGATATGTCTATACGATTACACAATAAATCAGAAATGGACTGTTTGGCATATTCTACAGCACCATTAGGGTCCCTGCAATCAGGAAAAAAACTTCACAAAAATAGATAATGTACCAAAATTAAGAAATTTATTTGTGCAATATGTCTCTCCAGTGGTAATTAAGACATTATACATAATCAGTCTAGATAGGTTGTATATGGTGCTCTGAAGGACAGCTGGGCCTGTTAAATAGTGAGGCGTAAGCTGAACTGTTTAACAGGTACAGCTGTCCATTATGAATCTACAAGCCCAATCCCCCACCCCCGAAAACCAAGGACTATTAGTCAAGATTTTGGTTGAACAATAGCTATGAAAGTCAAAATTTGATCACTGCTACAAGATGATCTCACATCGAGAGTTTATTAAGCCAACAACCCATTGACAAATCCTGATTTCTTGCATCAGTTTAGGCTTCCTCCCCAATTACTTTTGTAGTTAAGATATAAGAGGGCGTTGGGTTATGTTGCTGAATGCCACTTTCAACAATATTTTCAGTTATATTGTGGCAGTCAGTTTTATCGGTGGAGAAAATCGGGACTACCGGGAGAAAACCACCGACCTGCCGCAAGTCAATGACAAACTTTATCACATAATGTTGTATCAAGTACACCTTACCATGAGCTATATTCGAACTCACAACTTCAGTGGTGATAGGCACTGACTGCATAGGTCAGTTGTAAATACAACTACTATATGATCAGCCCCCGTTAAAATATAGAAGAAAAAGCACTGAAAGTCATGATATACATGAATAACCTTTAACCCTGTCAAATATCAGCTGTAGATATAGGTCACTGATGTGTTACCAGAGGTGTCAGGACTATTGTCATTGTTTACCTTTACCCTGTCAAATATCAGCTGTAGATATACATCACTGTGATGAGTTACCAGAAGTGTCAGGACTATTGTCATTGTTTACCTTTAACCCTGTCAAATATCAGCTGTAGATATATGTCACTGTGACGAGTTACCAGAAGTGTCAGGACTATTGTTATTGTTTATCTTTACCCTGTCAAATATCAGCTGTAGATATACGTCACTATGATGAGTTACCAGAAAAGTCAGGACTATTGTCATTGTTTATACACATGGCCATTAGAGGACTCTTGTGACATTTGACTGTTTATGAATTTAGCCATCAACTGGAATAGTCTATGGAACACATGTCAATAAGATTGGTTTCTAGAGGACTCTTGAGACATCTGACTATTTTGTGACATCTGACAGTTTATGAATTTAGCTGTCAACTGGAATAGTCTATGGGATACATGTCAATAAGATTGGTCTCTAGAGGACTCTTGAGACATCTGACTATTCATAGATCTAACTGTCACTATGATTATTTACCATAAGAGTCTTGACTAACCAAGCAGATTTTGGTTATCTTGTCCTTTTGCTTTACTTGCTACCCAAGATTTCTAAATTATTTAACTTTCCAGTCCTTTGCACATGAGTGTACCTGATGAAGGTTATTTGAGAAAGGCACATAATTGGATATCTACGTCTTAATTACCAGAATAGTCTAGACTAATGTCACGCCTAATATCAGTGACATAGCCAATTTTGGTTATCCTGTATAAGACGCTTTGCCTAACTTTTGCTACCAAAAATTATTAAGTCGTTTGACATCCAGTTTTTTGAGGGTTTGGGTTAGGTTATGATGTTGAACGCCACCTTCAACAATATTTCAGCTATATCATGGCGGTCAGTTTTATTGGTGGAGGAAAACGAAGTAACCTGAGAAACCACCGACCTGTTGCAAGTCACTGACATACTTTATCACATAATGTGTATCGAGTGCAACTCGCCATGAACGGGGTTGGAACTCACAACTTAAGTGGTGATAGACACCGATTGCACAGGTAGTTGTAAATCCAATCACGACAGCTCCTTTACGTTGATGACTTTCCAGTCTTTTGACTATGAGCGTAACGGTGAAGGTTATTATAGAAACGCACTTAATATGCTTGTTTCGAATAATTTCCATTCCGTCAAAAGTTTTTTTATTTTCATCTGCCAGACCACATGATTTTAATGGAATGTTAGGTACTGGACTTCCGGTGTCAATGTACACAACGAAAACTCCAAGTGATATGTGGCGTTTTAACGTTCCTCAACTTCTTAACATTTTCTGTAAAAGACTGATATCAATTAAATTATTATATTTGTATCAAAGACTTCGATGCACAGACAATTACTTATTTAAAATTAAATTTGTTTTCTTTCTTTATTTACTGCTGTCAGCATAATGAAAGGAAAACGACCTGTCTTGATATATTTCTGTTATCAGACAGACAGTGGGGTACCGAACACCAGTATCTATTCAGCCGTTTTCTTGGCGTCTCCATATTACATTTACAGTTGACTCTCGTTATCTCGAATTCGATGGGACCATGGAAAAAATTAGAGTCAACCGTAGTTAGACTCAAGAGGAGCTACGAAGATACCGGAAGTGTGGTTTGTTTAACAACGAAAGGGAGAAAACTCGAGCGAAATTTTGAAGAGTTAAAACCAGCATCGCATGTCCCTATTCTCGAAACGATTTTAAACATATTCGATGTTTTTGCTGCTGTTTTTTTCTCTCCGTTAAATTCTTTGAATCTTATGAAACGACTGATAACATCTAGATATCTTTTTTTGTGTGAATGAATATGTTTATCCGTTTTGTTTATGTTTTTCACCTGTTGCATTGTCATTAAGCTTCACCCATCATGACGTATTTTTCTTTGTGCAATACTGTTTATTTACAATAAATGGTGTGTTTTTATTATTCAATAAAGTGTAGAAGAAAACTATTCTTCTTTAATCAAAATTAATTTCCGACAAATAATTCAATAGATAAAACGCTTCCTTTGTGTACTTTTCATAATCATTGATGTATGCCGACCCAAGCGCACTTATTATGAATCGATAATTTTTGATTGTACACATCTAACCTGTGTCATAATACCAAGCCAAATATTATCACTAATTAATTTGACATATTGTGAAATAAACATGTGAAATAGCCTAAGGTAAAAATGTCAAATTCAATGACCAGATGTTTCACCCGTGATCCGATTTTAATCCTAAGGTAATACACATGTTTTGACAGGTAAATTTGACTTAACGAATGTAAATAATATGGCTTTCTACATCTCGGGACCAAAACTTTTATTCGAGACAACCGAAATTTCGACTCATCCGAATTCGACTCAACAGGAGTCAAATTATATATATTTATACACAACGAAGTTCGGGACTTCGATAAAAATTCGACTCAACCGGAAATTCGAGTCAACCGAATTCGAGACAATGAGAGTCAACTGTACTTATAATCTACCGCATCTATGACTATGATATGTTGATGTTGTCACAGTAATAGCATAAACACTGGAAGTAGTCTGCCTAACATTTCAGACGTCGAGATACGAAAAAGACGGAACATGATCGGAATTGACATGATTCGAAACAAGCGTTTTGGATATCTATGTTTTAGATGTTAGAATAGTCTAGACTTACCTATCAATAAGTAACATCTGCAGACAGATGTTTATAAGGTTAGCAACAAGAGGACTATTGTCACGTCTGACCGTTTCTATTCCTTTACAATCCATCTTGTCATACTTCTCAGGGTTAGTCCAGTATAAACCAGCATATCTCTTCTTGTTGATTAATAAATAAGGGAAATAAACCTACAATGCAATAATAGAACATTTACCATCCAAGCTATTTTTGTCCCCTCCCCCATAATTTAAGCAAACAGACCATATTAGGTAGTGTCTAGTATGCATTGAATCATTTTGTTTCATTATTATTTAACAGGGATGACTCTGGTTAGAATATAAAATAACTGAAAACTAATGAAAATAGCTGAAACCATCAACACCAACTTTCAAAAATGTCATTTTTGTCCTGCAACTTTCAGAATTTTTGCTTTTAATATGTAAATATTAAATGAGTTTTAAAGTGATTGTTGCTTAATGCCAACTCAGCAATTTTTCATCTATATCATGGCGAGAACAAGTTAATTTTCAATGAGATGATGATGAGGTCTGCACTGTACTAGGCCAACACACTTAGTTGGATTTTTTTATAGTACTAGCTCACTGAAACAACAGTCTGTGGACGATAGACATGTTGTCTCAATCGGACACCAATTCTGAGCCAACCCATCTTTGCTCTTTCTTCTTAATGCTGCGTGTTTAGCGGAGAAGCAACAAATACCAATTTTATAGTCCTGACTTTGGCTTGACCAAATCTGGGCTCGAACCCATGATCTACAGCACTCGTGGCGAGCACACTAACTATTACACCACCAATGTGGTTAAAAAACAAATTAAATGCATCTTATGAACTAAAGCATACAATCTTTTAAAACCAACTGTTCATAGACCGAAAGCAAGTAATCTTTCTTTTACCTTTTCAAATTCCAGCTTGATAGGTTTAACAAACTTTTCAGAGATGTGGTCTGCTGCCTCTTGTCCAAGCTTCATGGCTTCAGCCACAGAGTCAACACCAAACTTACACATCACAGAATCAGTGTCGCCATATATAACCTGGAACATACAAAATTGTTAATAAAATATCCCAGAAGTCCCGGAAAGGATGTACATCTGTACGTAGTCCGTACATGCCAGAACTCCTTTGATACAAGACCGAATTCCAAGACGGAACAGAATTATACTCCAAGGCCTCCGATCAAGATGACCCTACCGCTATCTTACATACGACACGGACACACATCTTGGTGACCGACCACCGATGCCGACAGGTTCGCTTTAAACGAAAAGCCAGTAGAAAACAGACAGAGCACTAATCTCTGTAAACGTAATCTGTCCGCAATACCTGCAGAAGGTGGCCGGACATTGAACACCAATAACTAACTATAAAATATCTTCTCACAACTGTAAGAAATCAGCATAACTATTTTTTTCCCATGAAGTGCTTGACATATATACATGTAGTAAAATATTACATTAGACCCTGCTATCAATTACATCTACCTAAAGTTGTCAGTTAGATTTTCGCCATTGGCGAGGTTTCTTCGATACAACATTATGATAAACATAATCAGTGGCTTACTCAGGGAACTCCCTGTTCTGAAATATTTTTAATAAAGGGCTACACTGAGCGCAGCATGATACGACCGTAGCATGTCGACAAGGGAAAGTTGAACAAGTGTATATTAAAAGCAAATGTGGACACAGTATTTTGCGGGACACAATATTTTGCGGGACACAACAATGTGTTGGACACAGTAAATTGCTGGACACAACAATGTGTTGTACACAGTAAATTGCTGGACACAACAATGTGTTGTACACAGTAAATTGCTGGACACAACAATGTGTTGTACACAGTAAATTGCTGGACACAACAATGTGTTGTACACGTTAAATTGCTGGACACAACAATGTGTTGTACACAGTGAATTGCTGGACACAACAATGTGTTGTACACAGTAAATTGCTAGTAACAACAATGTGCTGGACAGAGTATTTTGATCATTGTTCTAATTTAAGTGTTTGTCCCTTTTAGCTTCCTTTAATATTGGAAACCACAAGAACTAGCTAGATCCCAGGCAAGCTTGTTATAGTCTGGTTCAATGGTTTCAGAGGAGAAGATTTAAATGTGGAAAGTTTACGACACAAAACGGATGCTAAGTAATTGTGAAAACTCACATGGTCTTTGGCCAGGTGAGCTAAAAAAAAGATTATTACAGTGGAGCCTGTCTAATCCGACACACCAAGGGACCAGGGAAATGTGTCAGATTGTACAAGATTTTATTTTAGTCAACAGAAATACTTTGGGACCATAAATTTTAGTCGGATGTCACAGGATGTTGAAAAACTTAGGTGTCGGATTGCTCAAGTTACACTGTATCTAAAATTTAGAAAGAATTTAATGTTTTTATGTATGTTACAATAGCAAGTACGATAACAAAAAGTGAGAAAAAAACAAGATGAACTGTGAGCTAATGCTCACTTATGATACCCCCGCTCTTCGGAAAACAGGAAGTAGGGGTACCTATATGAAGCTTGTGACCAAATATCAGATTTCTGCCATCAATAGTTGCTGAGAAAAATGTGACGAAAATGTGCATATATGTTCAATGTGTATAAAAACCAACTAAGTCGGCAAACAGGAAGTAGGAATCTGACGGGTCCAAAAACACTTCCCACAATATGGCATACATATATGAAGCTTGTGACCAAATATCAGATTCCTGTCATCAATAGTTGCTTAGAAAAATGAGCATATATGTTCAATGTGTATAAAAATCAACTAAGTCGGCAAACAGGAAGTAGGAATCCGACGGGTCCAAAAATGCTACCCACAATATGGTATACCTATATGATGCTTGTGACCAAATATCAGATTTCTGCCATCAACAGTTACTGAGAAAAGTGCGACGAAAAATATCTTGGACGGACGGACAGACGTAAAACAGTATACCCCCCTCTCCCTTCGGGGAGCGGGGGTATAAAAAGCCAAATATTTGACATTTAGTCAACTGATCAGTTTGACTAAAAAGACGCCATGACAGTCGTCTGCTCTATTACTGTAAGTGAATAATCTCACATAACCAGAAAATGCCCTTTTTTAGAGTGGTTATTCCAACAGAGGAAAAATTAAGTCATATTTTAGGGGGTTATTAAAATCTAATGGGCAGAGGAACATTTCTTTTCCCTAGATTCCATCATCATTTTTTATAAAATTTTACACACCTTAGCATTGTGATCGTAACCATTAGCAACTGTATATTTCTCTTCTACATAACATTTTGTCTGTTCTATCATCATTCTGCCAAAGGCTGTTACACTCTGAAAATAAATATACAAGGCCATCCTTTAAGAAAAAAGATTGGTTGCTGTTTTCCGACCCACAAGAAGTGGGTAGGTAAGGTGGTCAACTGATTATTTTTTTTTGTTTTTTTTTTTTTTGTAGTAATATGAAATGCCAAAATCATTATTTTCAGTTTTCTAAAAATTTCTGATATATGTACCGTATTTTACGGACTATAGGTCGATGGGGACGATAGGTCGAATTGCTGCTTTTCGGCTAAATTTTTTGGGAAATACTAAGATAGGTCGAAGCATTCCATAGGTCGAGGATGCCGATGACAACTTGGGTAAGTATCGTCACATCAAACTTTTTTTGTGTTTTTTTTTTACATCGGTAAACATTTGTCCTATAACGATGTTCTTCGGTAAGTATATGTAAGTATACTCAAGAATACTATTCTTATGTGTCATAAACGAAATAATTATGAAAATTAAATTAAATAAAATTTTGTTTTTAAACTTGTTTTTTACGGGGAGTCTGGTTTGTAAAGCCAGACATCGATGACATTCAAATCAGGCCATCTGTGGGTGTCACAATAGATGGTAAACGGATGTTCATACAATAAAATAATCAAGCTGTCAAAACAATGTATCACCTTGTGCAGTTTTATTGACATACCTTTAAGCTGTGTTTAATTAGTAGTACACAAATTATGTGATCGTCTCGGTCCAGTAAATTTTCAATCAGCTGATCAGGATAATTAAGTGCCGACTGATGTTCACCTGTGTTGATTATCTCATGGTGATTATTTTATTTGTTCCTAATTGACCAATTCAAGTGTAGAACATTCTAGTTTAACGAAATCGATAATTATTTTCCAGTATATTTAGTATAAAAAGCTTGTTCTCCACGTGTATTCAAATTATTGTGAGATGTAATGCAACCGCCATTTTTTACTAAAACCCTGTGCGCATGCTCGTGGTAGATGGAAAACCTATATAGCTATATTTAGATATTTTGTGACAATAATTTTATATTGTAAAACAATCCACCCTGTGATTTTTTTTCAACAACATACATTTTTTATAGTATATATTTTATTATACAATTCAATATTGAACTGATTTTCGCTAACACTTCAATCATTGAATATTATTGATTTTTTTTCGGATGTTGAACATTTTTTCCCCGGAATTGCACCCCTTGTTAGTATACTTTTATTCCCCAAGAACATCGATGATTTCAGTCTTCTTATACTGTAAACAAAATCGTCATTTTTATCAAGATTTTTTTTTAGGGATTCCAGATTTTTTTAACTTCATCCTTGTATAGGTCGATGTGGACGATAGGTCGAAGCCAGCATGTTGAGGAAAAAAAATATCGACCTATCGTCCGTAAAATACGGTAGATTAAATATATAAAGAATGTAAACCATTCAATTTTTGAGAGCTACAATGTATAATTCAGGAGAAAACATCATTTTATTCTGTCTTCGATAATTCTTGCTACCCGGACAATAATGCAAATCATATGCTATTGACCTCAAATTTGAACTCATTCGGTAGAGATAGTGTGCATGCTCCGTTATAGTGTTGATGAAGAAAATGTCGGAGGCAAAGAAATTGAAGCCAGGTCCAAAGCGTAAATTGAGCGATTCTGCCAGAAAAAGAAACAAAAAAGCAGCAAATGCTAAGTTAAACAAAAACAGAATATATATTGGAGATGAATATGATCGTTGGATGGAAATAAAGACCGCTTTTCGTCTAGAAACGAACTCTGAAGTGGCCAACATCATTTTCGTTTCGATTTACATTCCATTATTTCCCATTCAATCCATGATTAAAAATAATTTTCCCTTAGCGAAACGTTAAACAAAGATCTCTTTACCTGGAAAATAAATATATATCACCATCTATGATCTAAATCGCCGTAAATGTCTTTTAACGGCATTATGTGTATAATCAAGGACGTATATAGAATCTTATATACGTCCTTGGTATAATTCAGCAAATTTCGTGGGGCCCAGTAAGGGGACACTGCATATGCAACTTGTAATTATGTTAAAACATTAGGTTTTTTTTATAGTAAAAATGAATATTACTTTGTTTCAAATCTATTTAAAATTTATTTGGCCTAAGAGACAAGAATGTGAAAGAAAGCACACATTCTTTATCTCATAATAATATATAGGCAAATAATTTGATTCTGAGGGGGCCTGGCAAGATTAGTCAGGTTAGAATATTTGACAGAAAATTCATTCGACACATAAAGCAGGACAGGTTATAACATTGATTACTCAGTTCAGGCCAGATTATTTTTTTTATTTTCTATGAAGCAAAGGCCAGAAATTTTTTTCCAACTTTGGGTGGCCAGATTATTTATTTTATTTACAAAAACTGCCAGACCCCCCCCCCCTCCCCACGGAATCAATTGGTTGTCCCCAAAACAAACCAGGAAATAAACGAACCAAGTTATGAAATGGTTGGTGTCAAAATAACGGTGACAAATTATGGACAAAAGAAGTCGTATTTTTGGCATTTTTTTTTCTTGTTGATTTTTTATTTTCTTCTCTGACAACTCCAAATGTTTTCATCGTAATAGTTTTGAAATGTACATACTAATAATAATTTACACAGTTTGTACATGCGATACGTTAGTTCCAATGAGGATTTTAAATTCTGAGATTTATTGGTTCTGTTTCGATTTCCCCAATTTCCCCCATGTCATTCATTATTACCGATTTCAATGTTTTTGTCCAGTTTTTCGAATAAACTGATTAAGTCAGAATGAAATTCATTGCAGTTGATAATTTTTAAGGTAAAACATACATGAAATAATTTCTTTGCAAGGCAAGAAATGCAAGAAATTTAACTTCTTTCAAAACCAGAATGATACATGTGCTCACCTGTTTACGTTGGTGATGAAATTTCATGACCGGCAATCATTGGAACGGTGCATCCGAAAGTTAATTAGCCGCCATTGTCTTGACAAAACACGTACGAGATGGAATGATTTTCTGTTCTTAATCACAGATGATCGCGATTTTCATCCTCAAACATGCACGAATGGTTTAGTTTTTAGGGAATGTAAACATATCAAGAATATTTTTGAAGATGTTTATTTCACCAAAAACTCATTTCATATTATTTTAAGACATGCTAAAAATTATAATTTTTTCTCTCAACCACAATGATTTTTTTTAGAAGGAACAATTTTTGAGTGTCTGTCGAGTAACAGCAAATCAACAATGTTTCACAGATGGCTTAAGATATGAAAATGGGTGGTCCCTAAATATATGGAAAATTATTGTCTTAGAGATTAAGTAACTATCTGTAACTTTCCTGAGATCATATAATTAAATTTTTGAACATGTTTGACCAAAATAATTCTAAGTTTTTTTCTGCATTAACAACATACATTAGTTTATTATAATGTTTAAGTGAATATTTTGACATGTTTTCAAAACGTTCTTATGTCAATGACATTATTAGAAGTAATCTATAGCTAACCTGTGATATTTCCAAACATGGCAATTTTCCCACTTGAGCCCCTGTAAAACCATAGACAGAATTTGCGCTGATCTTCAAAGCAAGCTGTCGTCCATCTAACACCTGCTTTTTAAATGGGTCGGTTTCTTTCTTTAGATCAGCTTTAGCTCTGTAAATTCAAATTGAGTCTTAAAAAACAGTTCTTGATTATCATTCCTGGGTGAATAAAAATTAAACAATTTAAAATACAGCATTAAATTAAATTAAATTACCAAGAACAAAAATACAATTTATAAATAAATAAAGGTTTATATTTATGTATTTTTAAAAATGAAAAGAAATTTAAAACAAGGACAATGCAAAGCATGGCGCATCCTCTCGCCTAAAATTTTTATCCGGTGACCTTGAAAATCAATAGGGTTCCAGATTCTCTTAAGGACTAAGTATAAAGTATGTACCAAGTTTGGTCAAAATCCATTGAAGGATGTTGATTCTAGTGTTCACAAGGATGTTACGCAGTAAAAATTTGACCTGGTGACCTTGACCTTTGATCTTGAAAATCAATAGGGTTCCAGATTCTCCTAAGGACTAAGTATGTACCAAGTTTGGTCAAAATCCATTGAAGGATGTTGATTCTAGTGTTCACAAGGATGTTACGCAGTAAAAATTTGACCTGGTGACCTTGACCTTTGATCTTGAAAATCAATAGGGTTCCAGATTCTCCTAAGGACTAAGTATGTACCAAGTTTGGTCAAAATCCATTGAAGGATGTTGATTCTAGAGTGTTCACAAGGATGCTACGGAAGGACGGAAGGAACGAAGGACGGTAGCGTTACTATATCCCTTCACAACTTCGTTGGCGAGGGGATAATAAAATCTTACATTTGTGAGTACATTTTTGTACTTTATTTAAATCTTTTCAAAATCCTTACTTTTTTCTTGCCCCCAGCAAATGTTCTAGAATTTCCGGCAGTAATCCTTTCCTCATTGTAGATTTAATAAATAAGTTCCCTGATGGTGTCTTGATGAACTGTTCTGGTGATAAACTAAAATGATAAATTGAAAATAATATCCAGAGGCTCACCTGAGTCTGGATTCCTAACATTAGTTTCAAACAAGATTAACATTAAACAACAATCAATCAATCAATTTTTACTCTGAAGATAAACATTATCAACATGTCCAAAAACGACAATAATCATCATCAACAAATGTCCAGGTGTAGCGTTAATCGACAGAAGTAAAGAGTACCTCTCAACTTCAGGATAGGGGCTGTTTTACACTCAACTTCTGGATAGGGGCTGTTTTACACTCAACTTCAGGATAGGGGCTGTTTTACACTCAACTTCAGGATAGGGGCTGTTTTATACTCAACTTCTGGATAGGGGCTGTTTTATACTCAACTTCAGAATAGGGGCTGTTTTATACTCAACTTCAGGATAGGGGCTGTTTTATACTCAACTTCTGGATAGGGGCTGTTTTATACTCAACTTCTGGATAGGGGCTGTTTTATACTCAACTTCAGGATAGGGGCTGTTTTATACTCAACTTCAGGATAGGGGCTGTTTTATACTCAACTTCTGGATAGGGGCTGTTTTATACTCAACTTCTGGATAGGGGCTGTTTTATACTCAACTTCAGGATAGGGGCTGTTTTACACTCAACTTCAGGATAGGGGCTGTTTTACACTCAACTTCAGGATAGGGGCTGTTTTATACTCAACTTCAGGATAGGGGCTGTTTTACACTCAACTTCAGGATAGGGGCTGTTTTACACTCAACTTCATGATAGGGGCTGTTTTACACTCAACTTCTGGATAGGGGCTGTTTTACACTCAACTTCAGGATAGGGGCTGTTTTATACTCAACTTCAGGATAGGGGCTGTTTTATACTCAACTTCAGGATAGGGACTGTTTTATACTCAACTTCAGGATAGGGGCTGTTTTACACTCAACTTCTGGATAGGGGCTGTTTTACACTCAACTTCAGGATAGGGACTGTTTTATACTCAACTTCAGGATAGGGGCTGTTTTATACTCAACTTCAGGATAGGGGCTGTTTTATACTCAACTTCTGGATAGGGGCTGTTTTACACTCAACTTCAGGATAGGGGCTGTTTTATACTCAACTTCAGGATAGGGGCTGTTTTATACTCAACTTCAGGATAGGGGCTGTTTTACACTCAACTTCAGGATAGGGGCTGTTTTATACTCAACTTCAGGATAGGGGCTGTTTTATACTCAACTTCAGGATAGGGGCTGTTTTATACTCAACTTCAGGATAGGGGCTGTTTTATACTCAACTTCATGATAGGGGCTGTTTTACACTCAACTTCAGAACAAGGGCTGTTTTACACTCAACTTCAGAATAGGGGCTGTTTTACACTCAACTTCAGAATAGGGGCTGTTTTACACTCATTTTTGGCTATGAGTTATATTGATAGATGAAGACTTTATGTGATTAAATGTTTTCCTTCAAGAAAAGTGACTTCTCTTATAAGGCCCCCTTTCACTACAGAAGAAGTGGCCTTCTAAGAGGGTGACTACTGTACTCTACCTGTTTTAGTGACCACCTCTATTAAGCAATAACTTGTATTATGTGACACTAATTTTTATTTCCTTTTGGGGTGCATTTTATATTAATTAATCTGTATTAAGCGACCACCTGTCTTATGTGACCATATTTCAATGTTCCAACGGAAGGTCACATAAAACATGTATCAAGATTTATTGTTGCAACACCTCACTTACTTTTCTTTCTGGATTGTACTTTGGTTAAGCAAAGTTGTATAGCACAGATTGTGAGCCATCATGATGGAAGGATACAAAGATGAGAAATCTAATGTGGCTATTGGTTGGTCATAATACCTGGAAAACACAAGATCATAATCAAACATTTTGGTTTGTTTTTATTGGTGTTTAACAGCATTTCAAATAATATTTGAGTTTTATAGATGAATTTCTAATATTCCCTTTAAATAATATCTACACGTATTATCAAGCGACAAGCTTGATAAAATATCATTGATTTGTAAGGTAACGCTATATTTATGTCACTAACAAATCCTACATAAACATACTATCGTTGATATGTTTTGCTTGAAATGGACATCACCTCACATCTCACTTTAATACTACATCACCTCACATCTCACTTTAATACTACATCACCTCACATCTCACTTTAATACTACATCACCTCACATCTCACTTTAATACTACATCACCTCACATCTCACTTTAATACTACATCACCTCACATCTCACTTTAATACTACATCACCTCACATCTCACTTTAATACTACATCACCTCACATCTCACTTTAATACTTTGCCTGTGATCCTATATTGGGATTTCTCTTCGCAGCTCACATCTCAGGCCTCTCCATTTATCCGATATTGGGATGAGAAATCCATACTTGCAAAACCAATTAACGATAGCATGTATTTATCATGGACATCAGTTTTATTGGTGGTGGAAAATTGAGTACTACGAGAGAACACCTTATCTGTATCTGCTGCAAGTCTCTGACAAATTTTACTAAAAAAGTTGGATCGCGTAGACATCCTCATTGATAAAATCAAACTCACAATTTGAGCACTGATCTTATAGGTAGGGGTAACCCTAACCACCATACGATCAAGGCAACAATGATCCATATAATCAAATGATGAATGTCTTCTGTTTTCCTACTTGTCATAACTACAGTGCTCCCTCGTTAAACCGCCACCTTCTGTGCAGTCAGTAGTTTGGCAGTATAACGAGTTTGGCGATAAACTGAGGGACATTGAAAACCGGAAGTTATGTGATCATATGAAAAGATAAACTTTCAACTTGACTGACATGCATTTTGCACTTGTACAAATACATAAGTATAAATAATACATGTTTAATAAATAAATAAATTAGAATAATTATATTCACATCGGAAATGTCCTGTACAGTTTGCAGATCTTTGTCAATGTTGACAAATTCTTGAACCGTCATTTGTAGCTCGGGACATCAAGGTCATTATAAACACGTGACAGCAACAGTTCATCTTCACTTGTGAGGTTATTGGAAGATCCCATTTAATTGTCAAATTATCGGCAATTTGTTGTTATGTTAATTTTGGATTTTCCTAAAAATGCATAACTTATAATTGCACGTTTTTGTTTGTCATCTAATTAATTACGCTTTCTCTTCAAGCACGACATTTTTATGACAACTAATTAAATTACAAATTTTACTCAGGATTAAAAGTACAAATGTAATCACTAGAAAAGTAAACACAGGTAATTATTCTCATCAAAACGACTGATCACCTGTTCCGACCCTCAACTATGAGATCAATGACCGTGTCCGATGACCAGTTTTGACATTCCATAATTACCGATCAATACACAGCTGTCAAAAGGTAGTTGTGGGCGGTACTAACGGGGGAATTTAAATTGGTTTTACGACTTTTGTGTCTGAAAACCTGTGGCGGATGGCGGTAGCTGAGTTTGGCAGTATAACAGGGGAAATCGGGACCGACGAGAATTTTGGCGATAAAACGGGGGGGCGATAGACCGAGGGAGCACTGTATTTCTAATATGACAAGCATTTTTTAAAAGGCCTAAATACAATATACAATTTGTGCTGGTAACTTGTCTTTGTTGCATTTCCAAATGCTTTCCAAAATTCCATGAATACAATGTACTAATGTTAAATATTTTCCTGATCAACTAATCACAATGTTAAAATTATTCCTAAAAGGCAACAACAGCCCATTTAATCAAATGCTTTTTTTTTTAATTATTAATTTGCATGGATCCTTTTGTTATTTTTAACTGTTAGTTATTTTTGTATTGTGTATGTCAGTCAAAAGCTCACTACAGCTTGTGTTGTATTTGTTTTAACATCCAGAATATAAATAAACTTATCTTAATCAACTAATCACAATAATTGTACTGTAAAAGCCTGCCACAGGTTATATAATTTGTTCATCACATACCCTTTTACAGGTTCAATGACTGTAGCTCCTTCATATTCTTCTCCAGGGTCCACTCTATGTGTTGGTAAAACTAGATCTTGCTCTTTTGCCTATTAATAAGTGTGGTAACAAACAGTGAAATTTAGTTATCTTATTATGGTACATAGACTATTTGCTTTACATCACTATCAATTTCTAAGCTATATCAGGAGTGAAAAGGAGTTTCGAGAGAAGAAAAAAAAGGTAAGTGTAACAATGAACTGTTGCAAAAATCTTCCAAATATACAGGAATCTGCAGTAGACCCTACTCCTCTTTGGACCACTATAAATATGCAATTAAGAGCCTCAACAACAAAATATTTAAAGACCAAATATACATATACAGACCAAACAGACCTTATAACCTCAAATATATATAACTTCCTGTTTCGGAGAAAGGATGTGGGCAACGTTATGTATCAGAGAAAGAAATAAAAATAAATCTCCCTTTGTTTTTTTTATTAATTATCGAACCTCAGCTAAGTATCTGGTAAATTTCCTCACTGAAGGTACAAGACAAGCAGTCCTAAAAGTGAGCTGCACATCATCCTATCTATACCTTTTAAGGTTAGGGTTATGGTATTTAACACCATCTTCAACAATATTTCAGTTATATCATGGCGGTCAGTTTTATTGGTGAAGGATACAGGAGTACCAGGAGAAAACCATCGACCTAACACAAGTCACTGACATAATGTTGTATAGAGTACACCTCGCCTGAACGGGATTCAAACTCACAACGTTAGTGGTGATAAGACACTGATTGCAAAGGTAGTTATAAACCCAACTACAATACGATCAATGACCTCGACGGCCCCTCTATACCTTATAACTGAAAGGGTCATGTTTATTATTGACATTATTAATCTCCTTTATCATTTGACTACTGTGTCTCCTTTTTCTAGTAAACTGTACTGGAGGAGGGATATATCATACAAAAGATATTGGGTCCTATTTTTTTTTCTACATTCCAATGTTCCTTTTGGTCAACATTTATTTGAAAAGTGGTTGATTAAAATAAGAAATATATATTTTTATATACTCTTTCATACAAATAGTGCCTTTTACATAGTTGTGAGCGGGGGGCCATCGTGGTCGTGATTATATGGTAGTTGCATTTACAACTACCTGTGCAATCAGTGGCCATCACCACTAAAGTTGTGAGATGGAACCTCGTTCATGGCGAGGTGTACTCGATACAACATTATGTGATAAGTTTGTCTGTGACTTGCGACAGGTCTGGTGGTTTTCTCCGATTTCTTCCACCAATAAAACTGACCACCACGATATTATTCTTGAAAGTGGCGTTAAACACCAAAAACATAAACCAACCATAGTTGTGAGCTATTGACCAAATTAATGTACGCGAGTCATTTTGTTATTGAGCCAACCAAACAAGCAAGAAATTCTATCAATCAAAAATAAAATCATTTATTTCTAAGATAATGTTAAATTGTAGCCTAAAAAATCTATACAAGTGATATTTTTTGTTTTCAAATAGAGCTGTCCCGTTTAAACATAGTCAAACCTGTCTTATGTGATATTCCAAGGGAAAATTAAAATATGGTCTCATAAGACAAGTGGTTGTTAAATACAGGTTTAATCAACTATGAAATGCAATGTGAAAAGAAATTAGAATTAAGGTCACATAATACAAGTTATTGCTTAATAGAGGTGGCCACTAAAGCAGGTTTTACTGAACATAATACTCAGAGATGGCCCTTTGAAAATAGGTTAACCAACCATAGTAAAAATTGTACATTTTCTGCTGAATTGTTTGCTCTGTAAAATGTTTTACTTTTCGACACTCACCAATTGAAGTGATTTACATGAAAAGTACCATCCCTAGGAGGCATGTAAGTCTTAAATAAACAGTCCTTACATTTTTTTTTACTACATATTTGTTTTTTACCTTTCTTAGAAGCTGAGATACAACTTTGACCTGTTGTCCACGAGACAGTAAATATGGCAGTGGAACACCCGTTACTCTAGCCATCTCCATGTAATTAATGACACACATAAGTTTTCTGAGCAGACGGAGTGGTAAAATGGCGTCCTTCAAACAATACACTGCTAGACGACGTCTGGTCTGATCGGTACCATTCTAAAATTATCAAATGTGACAATAACTTCAAAGGAAACAGTAACATAACCATTAAATACATTTTGCCGTGAATGGATATCAAACTTATCAACTAAAGAAGGGTGGTCACAATTTTCTGTCCAATTTCAAACCGATTCTGCATCTGCCGAACAGGTTAGTCGAATGCCCAAATGTTAACACAGTTTGAATGTCCATTCAATATTTTGATTTCTTTCACCATTCTCACAATAGGATTGTAATCAGGCTGTCAGATAAAATTAAGACGCCAATCAATTCTAAAAATGATATTTCGATTGACTTGCAACATTTCACTTTTGTGTTCATACTATCAGTGTTCTGACCAGTTTTTACAAATGATGAGTAAATTTCACTCATTTGCCCAATTTGGATGAGAGAAAATCCTGCCTCAGTGAGTGATTTTTTTTTACTTTACTTATAGGATCAATTGGGTGATCGACATCTGAAGAAGTCAATGGACCAGGAAAGAAGTCGATTATTCTTCTTTTCTTTTCCATGCTCGATTTTGTTTATGCAACTTATGTTAAATAAATAACGAACCTCCTATTCAATTCATTGCAAGGATAAACCCAGAAAACACTGAAATCGTAATTTCTCATTTAAATTTCTTATGAACCTCCTGTGATTGGAGCACCCTCCTGTATTGCAATGATGTCTCAAGAACCAGAAATCCAAATACAGTGGAATTATCTCTACGATCTGCTGTCTTATACACATGTAAAAACAACACTTTTATAGAATTTTCGCATGTGAAATTGAAAAATAACGTGTAAAATATGCATCCTGGGCTGAACTCTGACTATATGATTTATGTCAAAAATGTGTAGAAAGAAAAAAATGATACAGAAAATCGTAGTGTGACTGCATCCTTAAATGCCATTTGGACTGCTATATGTAAATTTCAATGACTGTTTTTAAGTCAACATAAAAAATGGTAAGGTGGTATTTTTTTACACTCACCTGTAAATCTGTAATAATGGAATGCTGCACATCTTCTTTTTGTTCTTGTAGGAAATGAAATGACACAGCATTCAGTGTATAGGATCTAAGCTTGTAGTCTCTTAACAAAATCTGAAATAAAATCATAAAAATCATTACCTTTTTTGTGCAATACAACAAGAACAGTGTTTTTATGAAAGCTAACAACAACTGCATTAAGGTAGCACTATACAAAGATTTTTTTCCTCCAATCTTCCATCTGAAAACAGCTGTAACTTTCTTAATATTGCATCAAAATTAACAAATGAGGTACGATTTGAAAGAAGAAAGACATATCTTTCCACTGATTATAATATTATGATTATGCAACAATTACATAATTAATTATTATGCAATTAGTTGCAAAATCTTGATGTGCACACTTGACCAAAATTAGCTGTTTCATGTTTATTCAAATGGTAAAACTTTTTACAATTTCTTAATCAACACAGCATGACCTCCAAAACCGTGTCTCAGATTTTTCCTGTGATGTTTCAATCTCTCTTAAAGCCCCATTATGTGTATACAGCCTGACTTCATAAGATTTCACCAACTTTAATTGTGCGTAGAATTTGTTCTATTAATTCATTCAGAAATCTGAGACACGGTTTTGCAGATAATAGGTCTAAGAACAACATATACCAAAACCAAGCCTCTAGGGGTACCAATGCAGGAGCTAATTTCATTCAAAGTCGACATTTTATGTCAAAAATTGTAGTGGAAAAATCCCAAAAATTGTAATTTTCCTCTTTGTACCCCATTTTCTTGAATAAAAGTAACAAATGTGCCATGGGGACACTTCAGGATTGACCTTGAATCATAAATCAACAATGATTTGACCAGAAAGATAGAATTTCTTCACACAAACTCTAAATATAGCTGGAAAATGCACAACCTGTGCAGCAAACACATGAAATTGGCGGGAGAAGTTACATCACTCAGACCTTACTTGAGGTTAACTGCCTACCGATAAGGTCAAAACTCCACCTCCACTGACCAGACATGAACCACTGATTATAACAGGAATCACCTGGAACCTTAGTTTGCTCATTATGTGTATTCTTCCCTTTTAGTTGGATTTTACTAAATGAAAATTATACATTAGATATTTTGAAATAAATTCCATTGCAAATAACTAATTTATTTCTTTTGGTATTGATGAAAAGTTAGCTACATCCATGCTGCTTTCCCCTTCATTTAATGGAATGTTCTCTTATCTCAAGTATTACTGGTCAGTGGTCATAAAACTATCAAATTATCCAATAGATAAACAATTAAGGACCGCCCACTTGTTTTTATCATCTCTGATTCAAGCACATGTGTTTGTTTACAAAACTAATTAAAAGTAATGCTCATTAATGGTACATCATATCTGAATTATTTTTTCACCTATGTATCAAGAATGTTATAATAAAATAAAAATTGATTAAAAAAAATTTTGATGAAAAAATATCAATTTTTGTATAGTGCTACCTTAAAGTGATCAATTTTCAGTTGTAAAATGGTGAGGAAACTAGAGGCTCCCAGGAGCCTGTATAGCTCACCTGGGTATAATAACAACATCAGTCAATAAAACTTGATAACTTCGGTAAAAAAAAATTAACAAATGTAGCCTTCGTCATTGCAGACCCCCTTCTACAAAAAAATGTGGGCAGGGGTTCCCCCTTTAATGTAAGTTATCAAAATTGCTGTAAAAAAACATATATGTCAATGATTCTCAAAATTTAGCTTTTCCTACTTCACATTTTGTAATAGAGTTGATTCCCTTTGATTATTTGAGTAACCAAAAGCAGTGAGTCAACAAAAATATGCATTTCAAGAGGAATAACTCTTCACAGCTGTCGCACATTTTTAACTGTGGGAAATTTTTTGTAGATCTTGACATGCTGAACATTTTTGCAGTTTAAACTTTCCCTCTATCTCTAATAGTTTTTGAGATATAAGATGATAGTATTAAAATTGAGAACATTTTGATGAAAAAAGGGCAATAACTCCAAAATGGGTTATTGGATTTACTTCAAAATTGCAGGGTATGAAGATCTTGACATGCTGCAAATTTTTGAAATTTAAACTTAACCTTTATCTCTTATAGTTTTTGAAATATAAGACGAAAAGTATTATTTTTTTTTTTATAAATTTGATGAAAAAAGATGGGTAATCAGATTTACTTCAAAATTGCAGGTAAAAAAAAAAATGGATAGAAGAGTCGAACCGCCGGACACATTTTTGGAAGAGAACCATCCAATGACTATTTCATCAAAATTTTGTTCTTATTGAGCAAATGGTTTCAGACAAAAATATTTTTATGGGAATTTCCCATAGGGTCCTATGTTAAATTAAGTTCGGCTGTGGCGGCCATCTTGGTCGGTGTTCTGAAATGCCGGACACAATTTTGGAAGAGGACCACTCAAGAATCATTTCAGCAAAGTTTGGTTGAGATTGGCTCAGTAGTTTCAGAGGAGAAGATTTTTTTTAATTTCATCCCCCCTTTTTTCTAATTTGCATAATCGGTCAAAATCGGTAAAAGTTCAAAGTTCATAAAAAATCCCGTAATATATGTTAAAAAGCTCATCATTATGCTTATACAGTTCAAATTTGGGCACTTTCTGGCTTAAAATAGAGCAGTTTTGGCCATTTGAAGAAATTTCTATTTTTAGTAATGGCGGCCATCTTGAATACAGGACGGCACTGACGGACACAATTTTGAAAGGGGACCACCTAAGGATCATTTCAGCAAAGTTTGGTTGAGATTGGCTCAGTAGTTTCAGAGGAGAAGATATTTTTTTTTAATTTCATCCCCCCTTTTTTCTAATTTGCATAATCGGTCAAAATCGGTAGAAGTTCAAAGTTCATAAAAAATCCCGTAATATATGTTAAAAAGCTCATCATTATGCTTATACAGTTCAAATTTGGGCACTTTCTGGCTTAAAATAGAGCAGTTTTGGCCATTTGAAGAAATTTCTATTTTTAGTAATGGTGGCCATCTTGGATACAGGACGGCGCTGACGGACACAATTTTTAAAGGGGACCACCTAAGGATCATTTCAGCAAAGTTTGGTTGAGATTGGCTCAGTAGTTTCAGAGGAGAAGATTTTTTTTTAATTTCATCCCCCCTTTTTTCTAATTTGCATAATCGATCAAAATCGGTAGAAGTTCAAAGTTCATAAAAAATCCCATAATATATGTTAAAAAGTTCATCATTATGCTTATACAGTTCAAATTTGGGCACTTTCTGGCTTAAAATAGAGCAGTTTTGGCCATTTGAAGAAATTTCTATTTTTAGTAATGGTGGCCATCTTGGATACAGGACGGCGCTGACGGACACAATTTTTAAAGGGGACCACCTAAGGATCATTTCAGCAAAGTTTGGTTGAGATTGGCCTAATAGTTTCAGAGGAGAAGATTTTTTTTAAATTTCATCCCCCCTTTTTTCTAATTTGCATAATCGGTCAAAATCGGTAAAAGTTCAAAGTTCATAAAAAATCCCGTAATATATGCTAAAAAGCTCATCATTATGCTTATACAGTTCAAATTTGGGCACTTTCTGGCTTAAAATAGAGCAGTTTTGGCCATTTGAAGAAATTTCTAATTTTAGTAATGGCAGCCATCTTGGATACAGGGCGGCGCTGACGGACACAATTTTGAAAGGGGACCACCTAAGGATCATTTCAGCAAAGTTTGGTTGAGATTGGCTCAGTAGTTTCAGAGAAGATTTTTTTTAAATTTCATCCCCCCTTTTTTCTAATTTGCATAATCGGTCAAAATGGGTAATGGGATTTACTTCAAAATTGCAGGGTAGGTAGATCTTGACATGCTGCACATTTTTGCAATAAACTTAACATCTATCTCTAAATAGTTTCTGAAATATAAGACGAAAAGTATTAAAATGAAAAAAAAAAATGATGAAAAAAGGGCAATAACTCCAAGATGGGTAATCAAATTTACTTCAAAATTGCAGGGTAGGTAGATCTTGACATGCTGAACATGTTTGCAGTTTCAACTTACCATCTGTCTCTTATAGTTTTTGAAATAAAGGACGAAAAGTATTAAAATTTTGAAAATTTGATGAAAAAAGGGAAATAACTCCAAAATGAGCAATGGGATTAACTTCAAAATTGCAGGGTAGGTAGATCTTGATATGCCGCACATTTTTGCAATTTAAAGTTAACCTTTATCTTTTTTGTTTTTGAAATATAAGACGAAAAGTATTAAAATTTTACAAATTTGATGAAAAAAGGGCAATAACTCCAAGATGGGTAATCAGATTTACTTCAAAATTGCAGGGTAGGTAGATCTTGATGTGCTGATCATTTTTACCCCGTGTCAGATTTTTGATATTATTAACGGTTTTTGAGTTATTACCAAAAACCTGCAATTTTACCATATGTTCTATTTTTAGTAACAGCGGCCATGTTGGTTGGTGCACGGCATCACCGGACACAATTTTGAAACTAGACACCCTAGTAATGATTCAGACCAAGTTTGGTTTCCATTGGTCTAGTACTTTCAGAGGAGAAGATTTTTGAAAAAGTTTACGACGTACGACGGACGCCAAGTGATGGCAATAGCTCACATGACCCTTTGGGTCAGGTGAGCTAAAAAGTTATACTTCAATGAGATGATGATGATATCTGCCTTGTGGGTCTAGGACAATAGCTCCCCGGACAATTGCCCCCCATCCCCCAATTTTTGTATTTCATTTTTATTTTTTGTACTAGACCAACACACTTTGTTGGATTTTTATAATGCTAGCTCACTGAAACACCAGTCTGTGGGTAGACATGTCACTCCACACTGACAAATTATCTGGATTCTGAGCCAACATGTCATTGTTCTTACCCAGTAATTATCCAATTTAACACTGTCACATTTCTGTGCCTGTCCCTAAAAGCGTGGACCAGGATTTCCAACTGCTTCCTGCTTTCGTTGTCATTTCTGAGTTTAGAAGTTTGAAATTTGCTAGAGGAGTGGTTTTGTTGTGTCTAGTATATTGCTTGCAGTGTCGAGCAAAACTGTTGAGAGTTTTATTTATCCCAAGTGATAAAAACATATTGATGAAAGTAGAGAAACAAAATTATGCCATTTTTCATGTTGAAAAGGAAGGTGATTCAAGTAAATGTTGCTTAACGCCAATTGAACAATTTATCTGCTATAACAAGGTGGGAACAAGTACATTTTGATTTGTTTTGTACTAGACCAACAAGCATAGTTAGATTTTTATAGTGCTAGCTCATTGAAACAACAGTTTGTAGGTAGACTTGTCGCTACACTGTATTTTGTACTCAAGACACATTATCATGATTCTGAGCCAACCAATTTTTGCTCTTGCTCCTTAATACTGCATGCTTAGCAGAAAAGCAACAAATACCATGTACAAATTATTTTTTTTCTGTTATAAAATGGTGATGAGGTCGAGAAAAAGAAATGTATTTGAAAACATTATTAACCTTGTATCAGAGTTCAGATAATTCTAATGTTTTTGTAAATTACAAAAAAGGTGCACTCGACTTGCAGCCACAAGTGATAAAGTTTACCAATTGCTTGCCCATGGTCGGTGGTTCTCTCGGGGTACTCTGGGTTCTTCCATCACTAAAACTGGTCACCACGATATAGCTGAAATATCGCTGAAAGTGGCATTAAACACCAAAAATCAAAATCAAATCAAATCAATCAAAATCTAATTATAATCTGTTTACCTGTAATAAATCAAATTGAACTCTGCCTTCAATATTTATGATTTTATTTTCTCTTCGTCCCATCTGCTTACTCTGTAACATGGCTTCTTTAATCACAGAAGATATACCAACAATTCTACCGAGGTGCGGAAATTCTTTTACTTTCAAGGCAATGGCACGGTTGAGGAGGTACGGGAAATCAAAGTTCTGAATATTATATCCTGTTACAATGTCAGGGTCAACTGCACGGAAAAACTCGGACCATTTCTGAAATGTAAAGCGTCATACATATATATAGCTAACAGAAATTGGATATCATTTTATACCAAGGGAGTAATTCGTCAACAAAATAATGCAGAGGGCAAAATAATATTAGGGAATATGCATTTCTTTTTTATTGATATCTCCAACATTTAGCTTAGAATAGAACACATTTTCATACTAAAGAATTGCCTGTGGTGGCCATGTTTGTAAACGGATCGGATCTAAATTACCAATCTTTATAGAGGACCTTCCAAGGATGCTTCCTACCAAGTTTCGATTCATTTGGCCAAGCGGTTTCAGAGGAAACGATTCTTTAGAAATCAACCAATCAGAAACAAGTATTGCCTGTATCGGCCATGTTTGTTAACGGATCAAAAATAAATGAGCATTCTTTATAGAGAACTTCAAAGGATGCTTCCTACCAAATTTCGATTCATTTGGCCAAGCAGTTACAGAGGAGAAGATTCTTTAGAAATCAACCAATCAGAAACAAGAATTGCATGTGGTGGCCATGTTTGTTAACGGATCGGGACGAAATGAGCAACCTTTATAGAGGACCTGCCATAGATGCTTCCTACCAAGTTTCGGTTCATTTGGCAAAGCGGTTTCAGAGGAGAATATTTTAAAAAATCGGTCAATCAGAAACAAGAATTGCCTATGGCGGCCATGTTTGTTAACGGATCGGAACTAAATGAGCAATCTTTAGAGAGGACCTTCCATAGATGCTTCCTACTAAATTTCCCTTCATTTGGCTGAGGGGTTTCAGAGGAGAAGATTAAAATGTGAAAAGTTAACGGACGACAGACGACAAGTGATGGCAAAAGCTCACATTGCCTTTGGCAAGGTTAGCTAAAAAAAACAATATTCAATAGTTTATAGTTTAATTTATCCCAAATTATTGAAAAACTCAGTTATTTCTAAGTCAAATTATCTGTCCTTTAGACTATGTACACTTCTAGTGATTGTTGTTTAAAGCAAAATGAGAATTTTTTCAGCTATATGAACAAGTTGTATTCGATGAACAGATGTCCTCTTTGTACTAGACTAACACACTAATTTGGATTTTCATAGTAGTGCTAGCTCACTGAAACAAGTCCATGGATAGACATGCCTCTCCACATTATCAGGACTCCAAGCCAACCAGTCTTTTTTGCTCTTACTCCTTAATACTGTGTGCTTATCGGAGAAGCAACAAATACCAATTTTAGTCTTTAGACTAGGGCTCGAACCTACGATCTACAGTACTCGAGGCAAGCATGCTAACCATTACAACACCTATGTGATTGTGTACACTTTTATAACAATCCTTCCATACATAGCAAATCATGGCGTGTTTTTTTTTACCAACATGCTGCAAATGCTTTTTATGTTGTTAAAAAACAATTGTGGCAAATTTTTTCTCTGTGAAGCAGAAATTTTTTTTACACAGTATAAATCGCTTCATTTTATGATAAATGGTATAAACAAGTGATTACGATACCCTCTAAATTATGAGGTATATAGTTTACTGAAATTTAAAAAATGAAAGTATACTCAGACCTGATTTTACGAGGACAACAAAAAAGCGGAAATCGGTAATCGAAAGTATTGAATATACTATAAAAAAGGAATCGTAACGGTAAATTCCGGAATAAAAAAAAGCGGAATTCCGCTTTAAAGCGGACGAAAATCAGGTCTGTATACTACAGCAGTTATTTGCGATTATCAACATTAGGCTAATTTTTCCCTTGTGTGTCATCGTTAAGTTTGCTTCAGTGACTACTAGCAAATGTTTCAAAACATTTAAAACAGGTCTCGTCTGCTTTGCAAAATGTTTGTTCTTTTACTTCACTTTCAGCACTGAACACCAATACTAAAAGATATTTCAGTTGCCACAAGCCATTTAAGGTTTGCTATTCTACCTGTTTCTAAATCTCTGGAAATAAATTTTATATTTTCTAACAACAAACAAATATTGCATATGTCTACGTCTGTTATAAAGTTTATACACGTCAAACCTGCCCAAGAGGTCACCTCTATCAAGCAGTCACCTGTATTAAAAGGTCACCTTTTTCTTGTCCTGTCATAGAAAATTTTATATGAATTGATTTTCTTTAAAGAGGTCACTATTTCTTGGTCCCAAAGGTGACTTCTAAATACAAGTTTGAATGTATATATATATATATATCAGAGCTTCAGATAAGCTGCGTTTTTGCGTGATTATGCAAATAAAATTAACAAAAAACCCAATTTTTCTATTTCCTTTGCGTTGTTGAACCCAATTCCATCCAGATATAACCCAATTCTTCGCTTAATGAGTGCTTACTTCACTCATTCATTTTTATGTAGTTGCGTAATTAAAGCATATCGTATGATTTCTGTTGTGTGACATTTTACTTTCTCTTTCACTCATCAACACTCGTAAGATTACAAATCTCCCGAAGTTTGCCGATATATAGTTCTGATGGGATCCGTTACTTCTATCTAAGGGTGCGAGGAGTTCCAAATATTCACTCCACTTAAGCCTAAGTTTCTCCGCAGAATTGGAAATAAATTCCGGTTCCCTGCTAGAATTTAGTCTTGTTTGCCTTGAAATTAATTTGGTGGCGGTTTCAGTCTATTATTATGAATCGTCGAGGGAGGAGGAAAGCCCCTTTACGGGCCAATTATTCTATCGCTAATCATTTAAAGACAGATTCAAAAGCCATGGTTACACGAATTTTAGATACGCTGATTGAAAATGCTGTAAATCATAGTAAAATTGTTGCAACAGAAATCATTGACGATATTTTGAAAGGGGCAGCAAAGACTGACAATAATTCAACGAAACGGAAACATTCAGTCACAGACAAAACTTTTGTCACTTGGAAAGAAAAATTTCCATGGCTATGTAAAGTAGAGAAAAACGGTATTCCATATTTGCAATGCACAGAATGCATATCAGCTGCTTCCAAGGGTATTAAAATCAGTAGTGTGTGGGGACATGAGGGTACCCCCAACTTCCAGTTTTCTGCAGTAACTCGACATAACGGGATAGTCTATTTATTTTAACGGGAATGCGGGACAAGACCCCCTCTCTTTACATGTACGTATCATCTACACCAATGAAAAATATTTAAAGAATACAGTATAATGTACATCATAAATGTATACATTTTCAATGCCTGATATACCTGCAACAAAAAAGCAATGCATGTCATGTACAGAGAGTAAAAGACCCAATTCAATTTATTCATGGTGGGTAAAAAACCCAATTGAATCTTATTATGGTGAGTGAGCAATTTGAAGTAAAGCATTTAAAAAATAGATCATTCAATGGAAATGCTAAACAGGCGAGTTAAAAACCCAATTAAAGAAACCTTATCTGGAGCTCTGTAAATTATATATAATTACTACTAATACATAATTATATCTACACCAACCTTCAAAAGGTCTCCTTCCTTTTTATATGACAACACTTGTGACCCTACAACAGGAGCACATGAGTTGAGTGTAAAAACATTCCTGATGAAGGGCTCCTGTTCTCCTTGTTTTTGAACCATGTTGGCAATCTGGATGACTGGATCTTTATCTGCCTCAGGAAATATACCTACATGTATATTTTAAAAATGATCTTTAGTATTTAAAATTTTCAGCAATGGTTAGAAATCATTAGAATTTCCAGGGGGCTAAGGTTATGGTGTTTAACAGCACTTTCAATAATATTTCAACTATATTGTGGCGGTCAGTTTTATTGGTGGAGGAAACCGGAGTACCCAGAGAAAACCACAGATCTGCCGCAAGTCACTCATAAACTTTATCATATAATATTGTATCGAGTACACCTCGCCCGAGTGGGGTTCAAACTCACAATGTTAGTGGTGATAGGCACAAATTGCATAGGTAGTTGTAAATCCAACTACCATACGATCACGACTATGATGGCCCCATGGTACCCAGGGATGGCATTTTGAAAATAGGGTAACAAACCATAGTTGCAATTTAACTTTTACTACTGCATTTCCACTTTGTAAAAATGTTTAAACGCTCGACCATTGAAGTGCTTGAAGATATCTAATTTAGTGTGCACGACACGTTTCTGGAATAACCGTTATCAGGTACATTCAAAATCAAAAAATTGGACAGCCAAATAATTTAAATTTTGGGAGCAATAAAACAATAGGGCCAAAATAGAATAGCCAAATTGGCAGAAAAAAATGGATGGGTGGGTTGGAAGGCACTTTTTTTAAAAACCCATCACCCACTTAATTACATTTCATTATGGAACAATTACCCATACAATTGATTTTTAACTTGACCCCACTACCCATCTAATTTAAAGTATAAACTACCTTTTTTACAAAAAAGTTTGAATAATTATCATACGTTCATGTGTTATTTGTAAGAATAAGCTGCATGTTTGTAAAATCTTGTGTATCAATAAAATTATTTCTGATCTATGTTTTGTTATTGTTTTAACAGTATTAAAAGACAGTCTTCATATATATCCCCGCACTTTCAAAAAAAAGACAGGATATTGTTTTCACCCCTGTCCCTCGGTCTGTCTGTCACACTTTAATTGTGACGTAAACTCCACTGTACTGTATGTAGATAATGCACAATAAAGTTTTAGAATTTTTATTTTCAAAAATAGGGGCCCACAGGGGTCGAATTTTGGACTGAAAATTGACAACTTATGCTTGTGATCTAAAATCCTTTTTCATTTAATGCACTTTATTTCTATACAGTATTGTCAAACACTGTATGTAGATGCGCAGTAAGGCTTTAGAATTTTGACTTTTAAAAATAGGGACCCACAGGGGTCGAATTTCGGATAGAAAATTGTCAATTTATGCTCTTGACCTAAATTCCTCTTTCATTTTATACATTTTATCTCTATACCGTACTGTCATACACTGTATGTAGATGTGAAATAAGGTTTTAGAATTTTGATATTCAAAACTTGGGGCCCACAGGGGTCAAATTTCAGACCGAAAATTGTCAATTTATCCTTTTGACCTAAACTCCTTTTTCATGCAACATTTTTATGTAGATTTGCAATAAGGTTTTAGAGTTACAATTTTCAACAAGGGCAACGCAAAGCGTGGCGTATCCCCTCGCCTAAAAATTTGACCCTGTGACATTGAAAATCAATAGGGTTCCAGATTCTCTTAAGGTCTAAGTATGTACCAAGTTTGGTCAAAATCCATTGAAGGATGTTGATTCTAGTGTTTACAAGGATGTTACACAGTACAAATATGACCCGGTGACATTGACCTTTGACCTTGAAAATCAATAGAGTTCCAGACTCTCCTAAGGACTACATATGTACCAAGTTTGGTCAAAATCCATTGAAGGATCTTGATTCTAGTGTTCACAAGGATGTTATGCAGTAAAAATTTGACCCTGTGACCTTGACCTTTGAACTTGAAAATCAATAGGGTTCCAGACTTTCGTAAGGACTAAGTATGTACCAAGTTTGGTCAAAATCCATTGAAGGATGTTGATCCTAGAGTGTTCACAAGGATACGGACGGACGGAAGGTAGCGTTACTATATCCCCTCGCAACTTCGTTGGCGTGTTGATAAAAAGTTGAGGCCCACAGGGGTCAAATTTCCGACAAAAATTTGATCATTGTGAAGATACTCCAGTATTTCCAACAGCAAGGGAGTGCGACGATAGCTGTCATTTCCGACTGCCTCCATCAAGTGATTTTTTCGTGTTTAAACCATTTTCAGTTTATTCATACATTCATGTGTTCATCTGTTGCCATCTTTTCAATGGTGAAATCAATATATTCTGAAATTCACTATACATTGTATTTGTAAATTTTATCATTTGAAGACAGATGTCATTTCAAAAATTCAAGTTTCTTTTGAACCAATGTGAAAGCTAGCCCTTAGTCTAGGACTAGTAAAGACTAATTTTTTAAACTTGCACAAGAATTTCCCAAAATAAGCCAGCAAGCCATATTGTCATCCAAACCAGTCCTTATATTCTATATTTTTATTCCTGCAAAGTTTGGTAAAAGTTGCTGTTTATGTTTTTTGATGTCTAATGGCATAAACTGATGTGGACATTCGGCTCAAATCCTTGTGTTATATACTTAAATAATCCTGCTTGTGTGTTTTTTAAATATTGAAAATATCACAAGATGCTAAAGTCAATTTTTTTTGCACCATATGAACAGTTCAACATGTTGTCTCATCAAGACTGCCTGATGCCAAATAATTAAAAGGCCAAGAGAATATAACAAAAATGAAAAGCAATACAAGGTATGGATACACAAATATGTCTCGCCTGCAATTCAGCCAAAGTGAAAAAGGTATTATTCCATTGTGAAACCAAAATCCAGGTTATGTTTTACTTGCCAGGCTGACATGCACATCTCTAGAACAGTGTATGGACCAACATGGTTGCTCTGTGATATCCAATTACTGACAAATCCTGCCTTGCAACTAAAACTTCATGTAAATTTAACAAATTCATTGAAACATGAAATGAGGTCAAAGTCAAATGGTATGCTTTGGGCTAAAAAGTTCATTCTGTGATCCATATATGGACTGAATAGTGTTGCTCTATGATGTGTGGTTACTGAGAAACAGAGCTAATAAAAAAACCTTGATGTAAATTTAACCAAGTTTGTGAATCATAGAAATGAGGTCAAGGCAAAGTGAAATGTGTCAAGATGACATGCACATCCCCTGATGAACATGTGGATCTAATATGACTGCTCTATAAAGTATGGTTAGTGAGAATATTGAGCTAATCACAAAATTTTCACATAAATTTAACAATGTCAGTGGACCATGACAATGAGGCTGTGTTAGCTCACCATGGACGATTAAATTTCAGATGTGGCTAATAAAATTACAGCTACAATCGATCGCCACTTTGGCGAATGAAATATTTACGGTACTCGAAAAAATCTTTGTTAAATTTCAAACCAGCAACATGTATTTGAAAAAACGTTCAGCTGACAAGATGTAAATAAAAGTAATATTCAAAACCGAACATAAAGACAGGTCTTTTTAGTCATTTCCGGAAAATTATTTGCGCTAAAAACATTTCAGTTCCGGATACAAAAATCTGTTTCCGATGGCGATTTTCTTTTTACTTTTTATGTTTACCACATAGCCGACAAGGACAAATCTGACCTTGTTATGGTCTCGAATGAATCAGAGACAGATTCTAATCCTAGAAAATCGAGAAAGCATCTGAGATGCAACAGCCGAGTTGCAAGTCAAAATCATTTGGTCTTGTTTTATAAATAAGTAAGAAACTAAAGAATAAATGTATGTATGATGGATTGGAAGTATTTTCCTATGTAATATAAAGACTATTCAAGATATCATCAAGTTTCAGAGGACACAATAATAAATTATTGGGGCATTTAATTTGTCTATTCACCCTAATCATAAATATATATGGTTTAGGGATGGGGATCTTAACCATTATAAAGTGGTCACTTCAGGTAGGGGTGGGGTATGACCTCTCAGGGCCTGAGCTATAAGGCATTTAATTTGCCTAGTCACCCTGATCATAAATATATATGGTCTAAGGGTGGGGATCTCAACCATTAAAAAGTTCACTTCAGGTAGGGGGTGGGGTATGACCCTCCGGGGCCTGAGCTATAAGGCACTTAATTTGCCTAGTCACCCTGATCATAAATATATATGGTATAGGGGTGGGATCTCAACCATTTAAAAGTTCACTTCAGGTAGGGGGTGGGGTATGACCCTCCGGGGCCTGAGCTATAAGGCATTTAATTTGCCTAGTCACCCTGATCATAAATATATATGGTATAGGGGTGGGGATCTCAACCATTATAAAGTTCACTTCAGGTAGGGGGTGGGGTATGACCCTGGGGCCTG
This sequence comes from Bathymodiolus brooksi, assembly GCA_963680875.1. Classification (NCBI taxonomy): domain Eukaryota; kingdom Metazoa; phylum Mollusca; class Bivalvia; order Mytilida; family Modiolidae; genus Bathymodiolus; species Bathymodiolus brooksi. The sequence goes on from OY804585.1 coordinate 34,440,564, forward strand.
AGCTATAATGCATTTAATTTGCCTAGTCACCCTGATCATAAATATATATGATTTAGGGGTGGAGATCTCAACCATTAAAAAGGGCATGACCCTGGGGCCTTAGCTATAATGCATTTAATTTGCCTAGTCACCCGTTCATAAATATATATGGTTTAGGGTGGGGATCTCCGTCACATTTTTTAAACAGATTCCCCAGCAGGGTGGGGCTGAGCCCCGGGGATAAAAAATGTTGAATGCACAACTTTACATTGGCATCTCCACCCATACCAAATATTAAGCTTCTATCTTTTGTAGTTTCAGAGAAATGTGTAATTCTCAAAATATGTACTTTTTCTATAAAAAACCATGATTTTACAAGAAAAAAACAATAGATTAATCTGAATCCCGAACTCGCTTTAAATAATAGTGTAATAATGCTTCCTACCAAAAATTACCTTGATCGGCCAAAAACTAAGAGCGCTATCGCGTTAACGAAGATAATTCTCAAAATATGTACTTTTTCTATAAAAAAAAACATGATTTTACAAGAAAAAAACAATAGATTAATCTGAATTTCGAACTCGCTCTAAATAATATTGTAATAATGCTTCCTACCAAAAATTTCCTTGATCGGCCAAAAACTAAGAGTGCTATCGCGTTAACGAAGATAATTCTAAAAATATGTACTTTTTCTATAAAAAAAAACATGATTTTACAAGAAATAAACAATAGATTAATCTGAATTTCGAACTCGCTCTAAATAATAGTGTAATAATGCTTCCTACCAAAAATTATGATGATCGTTCAAAAATTAAGAGCGCCATCACGTTAACGAAGATAGGCTAACATATGCTCGCTCGCCCACCTGCCCGCCAAAACATAAGCCGACTGCAACAAAGACTGCAACTTTGTTGCAACTTGGCTAAAAATGGCAAGGGACAATTTTGTCATTTTTTTTACAAATCCCATAGTTAAGAAAAATAAAGCTGATACCAAAGTTAAAAATTCTTATGACAGAAATGCCACTCGCAAATGTGGCTAGAAAAAAAAATTTTGTTGATATTTGTTGGTTCTAAGTTGAATAAAGTGTTACATAATTTCAAATGAGTGTTTGTTCATTTGTGTCGATTTCAGATGTATGGCTAATCACATACAAATGTGGCTAGAAAAAAATATGGTGATTAGACACTTTGGCTATTGACATTTTTTGTCTACTGCTAACACAGTGAGGTGAAAGTCAGTTGACACGCATCGAGCTGATATGTACATCCCCTGATGAATGTGTGGACCCTTCCACAATATTCCTTGTAGGCGAGACAAAAACCCAAAGTATCAATAAAATTAAATGACTTTTCTTGTATATCTCTTTGCAGTAATGGTCATCCATTAAATGACTACAATGGCAGTTGCTAGATGAAATAATTCAAACGAAAATTAAAATTTGGTTTAAATTGGTTGTTTTATAAGACAATAAATGCAAAGTGATTTATGCTGAAGTCCTTCCAGAAGACCAACAGCAATAAAACACTTTTCCTCTATATCTGGTTTACATGTGTATTTTCTTGTATGTCATGTACATTAAACCCATATAATCTCATCTTCTATTGAAGTTAAATACTGTTGTAAGATGTGTGAAACAGATTTATTTAAGATCTTCTTCTAGACTTGTTTTTTAGCTCCTTGTCTACCAACATGAGTAAATCGGCTCGATTATTCTGCTGTCGTGTTCATGAAACCTTGAATTCTTCAAGTACCCTTTTCAGTTCTATAACTGTAAGCTTTCCTATCAAACGATTACAGAATGATTTCTTAATTTCGGTCTTTTTTTTAAAAAACTGCCACGAAGTTCGTGGAATACACTATTTCTAGAGCAAGTCGCCGGTGATTCCAGTTGAGAGTAAAGTTTACAACACCTTGTCTTCATTGATTAACAAATGTTACCTCTAAAAGTAGTTGCAAATTTGTCTAAGCCATTGGATTGCAGCCAATGGCAAACAGAATTAATATTCCACTTGTCTGCCATGCTGGCAACAGGCAGTAAACAATCTGGTAACCGCAAATATTGGGAACCAGTTACCGTTCGGAAAACTCCGGACTTTACACTTGCTGTGTTAGTTCCGTTCGGAATTTCGGACGTTTACATAGGATTTACACGCTAAGTAAACAAAATCACCGGTTGAAAAAACATGATTTTCCTTCGGCATCTGAAAACAAGAAAGTATAGCTATAAATTTTTCATTTAATGTACAACCACCTATCCAATTATATTTCTGGAGGAGACAACCACTCACACAATTACATTTGCTCTTACCCCTACCACCCTTCCGAAAAAAGATCAACCCTCCCATACATTTTTATTGGAATAGCCCTAATAAATATATTTAACAAAGGTGGATGATACTCTCGGGGACTAATAGTTCACCAGCAGAGGTATCCCTGGGTCCCACGTATCTCTTAATGGAACAGTCCCTACCCTTTCTTCCAGCACATTCTATGTCAAAACTGAGGATTCTGAATGGTGCAACTTTTGACCAATCGCCTTCTGGTTGATGAGCTATGAACTCTTCCCATGATACATCTAATTCTATCTGACTACGGGAGATCGGTGGTGGATTCCTCACATCATCTTTGTTCTTATGATGTTTGTGTCGTAAATGATATTTCCCAGCAGGCACTTCTATCCAGCTGCAGCCAACTACATTACTATCAACCATAAATCTAAAAAAAAACATTTTTGAAAGAACATGATTGGCTGATTTAAAAAAAAACAAAGAATATGATTGGTTGATTTAAAAATAAACAAAAAACATGAAAATTGAATTAAAAATAAACAATCACCTAAACAATAACTAATATTTTATATTAAATATGTATACAATATGCGATAGTGAAAAGTGAGTGATTGTTCTTTAACACCAACTCAGAATTTTTTTGGTTATATCATGGCAAGTAAAAGTTACATTTCGATGAAATGATGATGATATTCACTATATACTAGACCAACATCAGGGTGCCCACTGAGTTTTGAAACTGGAGGTACAATGGGGTACAATTGCTGTTTTTTCCTTAACTTTGTATCCCTGCATATAGAAAGTCCCTTCAATTTTGAGGGTAAAAAACCCTCTGCAGAGGGTAAATGGGCATGCTGAACATGCTTTGTTCGACATCAATAGTGCTAGTTCACTGAAACAATAGTCCACGGGGTAGGCATCACTCAAGACACGTTATCTTGATTATGAGTGAAAAGCTCTTTGCTCTTACTCCTTAATGCTGCATACATAGGGGAGAAGCAACAAATATAAATTGTATAGTCTTTGGTTTGACCGGACCAACATTCTACCTCACTTGAAGACACAGTTCCAAAATCTAAATTAAAAATTGTAGAAACAGGAGAAAATCTATACTAATTTTAATTAGACTGAAGTCTTACGGAACTCGTATTTAGGGAACAGTCAATATTTCTTAAATGTGTCATTTTGTAGTAAAGTGTTCACCAAGTGTGAAATTCAAAGTGGGTGCATTAATAAAATAATCTCAGTTATTTCTATGACACTGTCTTTTGCCACATGGCCTTCTTGAATTTCAAAAAATTATATGTATAACTGTAAGTGCAATGAATTAAATGTGAATAATGTGTGTATTGTTTATTATTATTATCATTACCGTGTACCTATAATTATACAAAGTGGTTTATCTTTCATATTCGGAAAACATAGATTTTACAAATTTGTTTGGGTACCGGTGTCATATGGTATTTTGAACCCTATGGTAGGAAAATTTAACCCAGGGTCAAAATATCATAGGTAAATCGACCCCAGGTTCCATTTACCATGGGGTTCAAAATACCATATGACACCGGTAAATAAGATGTTTCAAAATATTCTTCATTGTATGACACTCTTTGATATTTTCGATTGTGACAATGTTGGTAGTGACGTCACGCAGTGAAATAAATGTTTTAGTTCACTGGGTGAAATAACGGTTGGCTTGGTTGGTTCATGGCATTTAACACCACGTGGCAGTCAGTTTTATTGGTGGAGGAAACGGAGTACCCAGAGAAAACCACTGACCTTTCATAAGTCACTGACAAACTTTAACATATAATGTTGTATCACCTGAGTGGGAATCAAACTCACAACATATTTCTTTCACTAAGAAATATCGCTATTTCACTGGCATCTACGTAATATAACACTTTCGATATTCACTACAAACTAACCTGATTTCAAAATCTATATTACTCTCATAAGACGAGTATCCGAAGTTTGAGTATCCAGGACATGTGAAACCCTGTTCTAGCAGACGTTTGGATGGAGCAATCAAACGTTGAATAGCTACGGTGATCTTAAGAAATGGCAACTTTTTGTTTCCATGGTAACCATAAATGCCTGATCAAAATATGAAGACATGATTTTCCTTAACAATGTTTTTATATTGAATAACATTGAAATTGAAGATAAGCTTGAGGTGAAAAAAAAATCATAATACATATGCATTTCTATTTATTGTGAAACACTCTTTATTCTTGGGGACCAATTTTCATGGATTTCATGGTTCATCTTATGCACAAATTTAAGAAATTTAAGCACTTCTTCTTCTTTATGGGAATTGCGCTAATAAATAAAACAATTCCTTTGTATCTTTATCTCAGAATACATGAATAACAAGATGGGGAACTGTGAGCTAATGCTCACTTATTATACCCCAGCATATATGTTCAATGTGTATAAAAACCAACTAAGTTGGCAAATAGGAAGTAGGAATCTGACGGGTCCAAAAACGCTTCCCACAATATGGGATACCTATATGAATCTTGTGACCAAATATCAGATTTCTGCCATCAATAGTTGCTGAGAAAAATATCTTGGACGGACGGAAGGACGGACAGAGGTAATTAAGTATACACTCCCTCCGGTGGAGCGGTGGTATAATAAAAACAACTAATATATCTGTTATCAAATATCCATGAAAATTGGGATTGCGTTCAATTTTATTATAGATCTGTATAGATGCTACACCTATTGATTGTTTGTTTGTTTGATGGTGCTTAATGCCACTTTCAACAATATTTCAGTTATATCGTGGCAGTCAGTTTTGTTATATCGTGGCAGTCAGTTTTATTGGTGGAGTAAACCGGAAGACCCGGAGAAAACCACCGACCTGATGCAAGTCACTGACAAACTTTATCACATTGAGATTCGAACTCACAACATTAGTGGTAATAGGCACTGATTGCACAGGTAGTTGTAAATCCAACTACTATATGATCACAGCCACGACAACCCCCTACACCTTTTGAGTATTTATGTAAATGTTTAACAAGATCCTATAAATAGCACATACTTTCTTTATTGACCATTTCAACACCTAATACAGCATGTTGTACACTCTCTCTGTTTGATCTCATGTCTTTTTTAACAGCTTCATCTAAAGCTGTCTAAAAAAAAATAACAACACAAGTAATAATATAATAAAATTTACCGAATCTGTGATGTAATGTAACAGTAAGCTATGTGTGGTAGATCGTGGGTTCAAGCCCCGGTTGGGTCAACCAGACCATAAAATTAGTATTTGCTGCTTCTTCGCTAAACATGCAGCATTGAGGTGTAAGAGCAAAGACTGGTTGACTGAGAATCAGGACAGTGTTGCGGTGGAGTTATATGTCTAGCCGCAGACTTTTGTTTAAATGAGCTAGCACTATAAAAATTCACCTGTGCATAATTAAAAAAACTGTTGTTAAACACAAATAATCCATATTTATAATATGTTATGGGTAATATGAGATATTTTTCTTCTATGCTCAATAAGAAGTAAAATTACAGTGGCATTTAAAATCATTGAGAAACAAGATATGATTATAATCTAATGATTATGAAGTCTCAAGTCTCCCAAACCACTGACAACAGGTTTAAAAAATAAATCAAAAGCTACCTTTGAAATCAAACAATGTTGAATCAATTCAGGTCATCATAATCTACCTACATATGAAATTTCGTTGAAATCAAACAATGTTGAATTTGTGCGGTATTGTGGTGGCCATTTTGAAAATGGCGACCGGTAGAAATTTTTCAATGTAAGGAATCAATTCGGGACATCATAATCTACCTACATATGAAATGTCGTTGAAATCGGACAATGTTGAATTTGTGCGGCATTGTGACGGCCATTTTGAAAATGGCGACCGGTAGAACTTTTTCAATGTCGGGAATCAATTCGGGACATCATTATCTACTCACATATCAAATTTAGATGATATCGGACAATGTTGAATTTTTGCGGTATTGTGGAGGCCATTTTGAAAATGCTGATCGGTAGAAATTTTTCAATGTCAGGAATCAATTCGGGACATCATTATCTACCCACATATCAAATTTTGATGATATCGGACAATGTTGAATTTTTACCGCCCACTTTTTATGCCGAGTTTTGGCAGCCATTTTTAAAATGGCAGACATCTCGAAAATTTTGAAGATGCAGAATTGCTCATCTAATGGTGAGCTATCACTATGTCTTTTATGTATATCATTATCCATTTAGAAGTTATCAACATTAATGTACGAAATTTCAACTTTCCCATAGCAGGGTTCATACACCTTTTTTGTGAGAAAATTCCATGACTTTTCAAGGACTTTTCAAGGATTTTTTTAGTTTTTCCAGGACCAACTTTAAGAAAACTGTCAACAAGTATAAGTGAAATTTTGAGTAATCACATTATTTATCATGTTCTAACCTTTGTATATGAGTATATAAGAAATTATCCATCATAAACAGCACACTTGGTAGCCATTTATGCCAACGTGACCTGAACTACTATCAAAATGGAAGTGGCCCGTTGGACAATGAGACAATTACAACCCTTTCAGTTTTCTATTTAAATTGATAACTTAATTCTAGTATAGCTTGGATGTCCAGCTGGTTTTTTTTAAGTTGTTGAATTAGAGATTCATCAAATAAGAGAACATATATATCTTCTTTTTTATCTTTCTTTTGATTGATTCCATCAAATATGGACGGATTCCAAAGACTGCCAAAGAGCATGCTTCGGTTCTCCAAGGGTCATTTGTTTGCTATCATATCGTCTGAGAACATACTTTGAAAAACCTGTACAATGTCTGTATAACTTGTGAAAGAAAAGTGGCTTTTTACCATGTTTAATGTCAAAATTATATCTCCACTTTTATGAAATCTGTTGTTGCCACAGACTCCTCCAATAATTTTTTTGTAGGCTGAACATTGGCTGGTTCCACTTGATTATTAACCCACACTGACAGTCTCAAACTGTTTTTATATATATATATATATATATATATGTTCAGTGTTTTGTTGACTTAAATGTGACTTTTAAGTCCACTCTTCCTCCTATGTTACTGATGTTAATATCCTTTAAACACACATTACATGATGCAGCTTTAAATTTATTCTGTATTTGAGACAGACACTTATATTCTGGCTTTTCAAGCCATTTAATTTTAAAAGAAGAGTTTCCAGCCATTTTGTGGCAAAAACTACAACATGCTGTATTTTTATGTGGAGGCTGTCATTTTTAAAATATGGAAGTACACAACTCATAAGCGAGCTATATTATAAAATTGGTAGACGATTTATTTTTAGAAAAATCATAATGTTTAGTGTTCCTCTGGGCTCTTCTTCAAGGGCAGTTTCACCCATATTCGAAAAATAAAATTCCTTTTGACCAAATGAGCCTTTTGCCTTTCTCTCACTACTTCCCACATCCAACCATCTTTTTATATTCAGGGTTATCTAACCACTTGATCTGAAAATGGTAGTTGCCCGACATTTTAAAAGCCAAAAGTACGTTTTCCAATATCTGGTTTCCTACTGCAACACCGTTTAATGCAGGAAACTGTAGTACATTAGGAAACCAGGTTATACATCCGGTTGCATATTTTTACAAATAATTTTAAAGAAACGAACTTAAAATCCTTATTTCACATTTACCGCAACTGGTGCCTTGTTTCAAGTACGTCAAAGGAAACAGTTACGACAGAAATCGGGAGAATCTCTTAATTTTAGATGCTTGAATACATTTAATAAAGATTACAGCTCAAATAATAATCTTCCATGACTAAAACTTTAGGACCAACTAGAAACATATATCTATAACTCCACCAAGTTTCATGAAATTCTGTCCAGTAGTTCCTGAGATCTGCCGTGGACAAGTTCATGTGCCAAAGAAAGAAAGGTGAATAAAGAGAAGAATAAGAATAAAAATAATAATAATAACTAGAGGCTCCCAGGAGCCTGTATAGCTCACCTGGGTATAATAACATCAGTCAATAAAACTTGATAACTTCGGTAAAAAAAATTAACAAATGTAGCCTTCGTCATTGCAGACCCCTTCTACAAAAAAATTTGGGCAGGGGTTCCCCCTTTAATGTAAGTTATCAAAATTGCTGTAAAAAAACATATATGGATCATTCCACAAAAGTTTGATTGCAATTGGCCCAGTGGTTTCTGAGGAGAAGATTTTTATGTGAATTTCCCATAGGGTCCTATGTTAAGCTAAGTTCGGCTGTGGGGGCCATCTTCATCGAAGGGCTGAACCGCCGGACACATTTTTGGAAGAGAACCATCCAATGACTATTTCATCAAAATTTTGTTCTTATTGAGCAAATGGTTTCAGACAAGAAGATTTTTATGGGAATTTCCCATAGGGTCCTATGTTAAATTAAGTTCGGCTGTGGCGGCCATCTTGGTCAGTGTTCTGAAATGCCGGACACAATTTTGGAAGAGGACCACTCAAGAATCATTTCAGCAAAGTTTGGTTGAGATTGGCTCAGTAGTTTCAGAGGAGAAGATTTTTTTTTAATTTCATCCCCCCTTTTTTCTAATTTGCATAATCGGTCAAAATCGGTAAAAGTTCAATGTTCATAAAAAATCCCGTAATATATGTTAAAAAGCTCATCATTATGCTTATACAGTTCAAATTTGGGCACTTTCTGGCTTAAAATAGAGCAGTTTTGGCCATTTGAAGAAATTTCTATTTTTAGTAATGGCGGCCATCTTGGATACAGGACGGCGCTGACGGACACAATTTTGAAAGGGGACCACCTAAGGATCATTTCTGCAAAGTTTGGTTGAAATTGGCTCAGTAGTTTCTGAGGAGAAGATTTATTTTTACTTTCATCCTCCCTTTTTTCTAATTTGCATTATCGGTCAAAATGGGCAATGGGATTTACTTCAAAATTGCACGGTATGTAGATCTTGACATGCTGCACATCTTTGCAATTTAAACTTAACATCTATCTCTAAATAGTTTTTGAAATATAAGACGAAAAGTATTAAAATAAAAAAATTAATTGATGAAAAAAGGGCAATAACTCCAAGATGGGTAATCAAATTTACTTCAAAATTGCAGGGTAGGTAGATCTTGACATGCTGAACATGTTTGCAGTTTCAACTTACCATCTGTCTCTTATAGTTTTTGAAATAAAAGGACGAAAAGTATTAAAATTTTGAAAATTTGATGAAAAAAGGGAAATAACTCCAAAATGGGTAATGGGATTTACTTCCAAATTGCAGGGTGGGTAGATCTTGATATGCCACACATTTTTGCAATTTAAAGTTAACCTTTATCGCTTATAGTTTTTGAAATATAAGACGAAAAGTATTAAAATTTTACAAATTTGATGAAAAAAGGGCAATAACTCCAAGATGGGTAATCAGATTTACTTCAAAATTGCAGGGTAGGTAGATCTTGATGTGCTGATCATTTTTACCCCATGTCAGATTTTTTATATTATTAACAGTTTTTGAGTTATTACCCAAAACCTGCAATTTTACCATATGTTCTATTTTTAGTAACAGCGGCCATGTTGGTTGGTGCACGGCATCACCGGACACAATTTTGAAACTAGACACCCTAGTGATGATTCAGATCAAGTTTGGTTTCCATTGGTCTAGTACTTTCAGAGGAGAAGATTTTTGAAAAAGTTTACGACGTACGATGACGACGGACGCCAAGTAATGGCAATAGCTCACCTGACCCAAAGGGTCAGGTGAGCTAATAATAAGAAACGAAGCAAAAACAATAAGTCTCCCAAACTTTGTTTTGGAGACTTAATAATAATAATAATAAGAAACGGAGCAAAAACAATAAGTCTCCAAACATTGTTTGGGAGACTTAATTATGACGATGTTCCCCTTTTCAATTTGAAACGTTTTGGTTTTCTTAATATTGCAATTGGTGATTTTTTGTCGACAGAACTTTTGACTTTTGACGGCTGAGCCATCACTGTGTCATATTACCCTGAATACTGAACAGTGTTCTGGTTTAAACCCAGGCTGTGCCGGTACAAAGAAGTATGGAGCAAAGCCATGTATATGTGCCAGTACACTGTTGCCTTCCATCGTCACACCAAACATCCTGACAACAGGAACAGGTCCCGATGTTGCCCCAGGCATACCTGGCATATGTTTTCCTACAAAAAAAGAATGTCATTAACGAATCTTTGCATTTTAAATAATAGTCTAATATCATTTATAGCAAAATATATTTATTTATTAAATAAATGTACAGTAAAACCTGTGTAAACCGGCCACCATTGGGACCACGTTTCACGGCCGGTATTGACAATGGGCCGGTTTATTCAGTGTCTACTCTCTGACTACCGTATAAGTGGTTTTTTCACGGGAGCCAAATTTCGCGATTTTCTTCCAAATTGGTGGATTTTTTTTAGCGGTATACTTAATTTTTGCGATCCTGACCTGAGTTTTAACCAAAATCAAATTTTAGCAGATAGACCGTTATATTAGAATTACATTCAGATTGTCTGAATTGCTTAACTAACAATTCAAAATAGGAATTGTTTTGAAATAATTGAGTATCGTAATTTCTTATGCATAATGCATGGGTTTTTGTCCAGATTCTTTATTTTGCAGGAGGGTGCACATTTACTACTGTCTAATATTTTCGTATTTCTTTACTTGTTTGGACACTATTCCACAAAGTCATTAAATGCGTATAATACTTTTTAATTATTCAGAGAATTACATTTAATGTAATACGCTCTAGTGCAGTTGTGTTTTGAACTAGTAAACATTGATACGAAAATAAACTAAAAATAAAAGTGTGACTATATCTAACCGTGCGTAAAATAATCAATAATGCTGTCGATAAGATTGAATGTGTGTATGTATGAAAGGTGTCATAATTACTTAGTGTATAATTAGACTGCCAGACTGTGTTTACACAAGCTTTTAATGATTGAAATAAAAAGAAACAAGAGCAACGCAAAGCGTGGCGTATCCCCTCGCCTAAAAATTAGACCCTGACTTTTGACCTTGAAAATCAATAGGGTTCCAGATTCTCTTAAGGTCTAAGTATGTACCAAGTTTGGTCAAAATCCATTGAAGGATGTTGATTCTAGTGTTCACAAGGATGTTACGCAGTAAAATTTGACCTGGTGATATTGACCTTTGACCTTGAAAATCAATAGAGTTCCAGACTCTCCTAAGGACTACGTATGTACCAAGTTTGGTCAAAATCCATTGAAGGATCTTGATTCTAGAGTGTTCACAAGGATGTTATGCTGTAAAAATTTGACCCTGTGACCTTGACCTTTGACCTTGAAAATCAATAGGGTGCCAGACTTTCGTAAGGACTAAGTATGTATCAAGTTTGGTCAAAATCCATTGAAGGATGTTACGCAGTAAAAATTTGACCCGGTGACATTGACCTTTGACCTTGAAAATCAATAGAGTTCCAGACTCTCCTAAGGACTACATATGTACCAAGTTTGGTCAAAATCCATTGAAGGATCTTGATTCTAGAGTGTTCACAAGGATGTTATGCGGTAAAAATTTGACCCTGTGACCTTGACCTTTGACCTTGAAAATCAATAGGGTGCCAGACTCTCGTAAGGACTAAGTATGTACCAAGTTTGGTCAAAATCCATTGAAGGATGTTGATTCTAGAGTGTTCACAAGGATGTTACGCGGTAAAAATTTGACCCGGTGACATTAACCTTTGACCTGGAAAATCAATAGGGTTCCAGATTCTCCTAAGGACTAAGTATGTACCAAGTTTGGTCAAAATCCATTGAAGGATGTTGATTCTAGAGTGTTCACAAGGATGTTACACGGTAAAAAATGTACCCAGTGACCTTGACCTTTGACCTTGAAAATCAATAGGGTTCCAGATTTTCTTAAGGACTAAATATGTACCAAGTTTGGTCAAAATCCATTGAAGGATGTTGATCCTAGAGTGTTCACAAGGATTGTGACGGACGGTAGCGTTACTATATCCCCTCGCAACTTCATTGGCGAGGGGATAAAAAGGAATCAAATGTATTTATCATTTTTTATGTCAAGTCTGGAAGTTTGATTACTCCCAGCTGTGAAGACTTATCCGATTAACAATAAATTATCTCAAGTTATGATTGTATGGCTTGGATGCTAGTTCATCACTTAAATAATAAGGCATTGTTTGTTGTTCATTTATGATCATTGTCAACATATGCATTGTTTTCGGGAAGGATTCCCCCATGTTGGATATTTTAAAAGCGTCCCGGTGAAAAAAAACACTTACCCGGTATAAGTTATACAGGGTATTTCATCTTGATTAAGCTTTCGCTTTTTAGGTGTTGATTCCATGTTTGTTTAACATTTAATAAACATTTAAACATTAACCACATGAGTTACCAGTGATCACTAATTACAGGTGTGCTGATATACACTCTTCGATAAACACTTTCAATACGTTTCCCCTCGGACGCCCCTTCAATTTATTACTGATCGATATTCACATATAAGTAAACACACGGTTGATTGATCTGATCATGACCGGTTTACGGAGATCAATTATAACAGTAATTAGTGTATTGGGACCGCAAGTTAAGGCCGGAATTCGGAATGTGCAGTGTCTGGTTTATTCAATGATTTTTAACAAAGATTATTAAGGAAAAAACTGGGGACTTGAAATTGAGATCGGAATGGACAGGATTCCGGTTTCATCAGGTTTCACTGTATATAAATGCGAGATATCTTGAAAATTGATCGAGCCATAATAAATTTGCTGGCATACTTCATAATATAGGTATTGTAAGAAACATAATAGAATACAAATCTTCAAAATTTGGCTGAAAAATAAATGATCAAAACAAATGGAAGCATAGAATACCACACTCCTTACGCATAAAAGACAACTTCCAGCACCTCAGGAGTGGACGCTTGTGGTCCGTTGCTAGTCAAAATTTTTCATCTATTGGACCTTTCCAGTCCCATCATCTTACCTACATGGTTTATTGTTGATGCATAATGATATAGCCTTAATACACAGTCATTAGTCCCCCTCTTATAAGATCATCTCTTCTGCAATGAAAAAGTTTCATCACAAGAGCAGTGGCTTCTCTTGAAGGGCCCAATATAATGATAATCTACTATCTTAGTGCATCTAGACGGGTGGCCCGATATAATAGCAGACTATTGCACTACTAACTTGACATTGAAAAAACAAATCATTCAATCAATCAATATTTGAGGGGTTTTTTTGGTCTTTAATGCCACTTTCAACAATATTTCAGCTTTTAATATTTGAAGGTTAAACATTACCAATATAATGATCAACATCTATCTGTTGGAAAACCACATTATCCTTGGCAGTGTTCAAATCAGGAGGTGGTGGGCGTGTCCACTTAGAACAGGCCTCTGCATCTTCTGGTCCCTCAGTACCTGCAAATGAGTTTGTCAAAAGCATTCTTAGGAAAGAAATCAAAACAATACACAGAACAAATATTACTAATCTTTCCTGCTATTTTCTCCAGATAAAAATGATGTTCTCATTCTAATACATAATCGGCCTATGGCCATATGATCAAATTCAAAAATCTTCATATTGTTATAATTAGCAAACATTCATAGTTTTGAAGAATTCTCATTTAAAATGTAGGAGGTGTTGCACATACAATTTTTTTAATGAAATATATGAGCGAAAAAGGTGTTGAGAAATTCCCATTCAAATGTAGGCGAAAGATGCAAGTACAGTCTTCAGTGATGGACAGGACGAAAACAATACAGTCCAGTCAGAGACATACCATGATAAATCACTGTGATAGACATATATCTTTTGGTCTGCTTAATCTATTTATTTATTTTGATATACCTTTCGGGTGATAGTTAGGCCAACCTTAAAAAATTGTTTGCTTCCCCTTTTTCGACCCTACCCTCAAATGAACCTCATAATAAGCACTTGGCAGAATGATCTACCCAACACATTCTTATTTATTTCATTGTGTCTGAAACTGAATCTATATTAAATACATTCATATTTTGCAGATGTAAGGGCACATGAATAACATGTGTTTTTACTTCCGATCTTTTTTAATGCGTTGCTAATCAAAGTTTTTTTCAACCTTTCCGGTTTTCTACAGCACCGACACACCATGTGGTGTCCATCGTTGTTATTGCTTTTCGATATGGATTTGCCTCAATGACCTTCAATGAAGTCATACGTAATTCTAGAAGTATTCCGAATTGAAATTGAACAAATAATTTTCTCTCGTTTCCAGAACGGAACCGAAAAAATTTCCTTTTTTTTTCTCTCGTCAATAAAATTTTCCCGGTTGGACCGATTTTATCGGGTCGGTCGGAAAAGGGGAAACAAACAATATTTTAATTTTGGCCTTAGTAACACTGACTAAATGTAAAAAAAAATTTGAAGATATATTGAATAGAACAAAAGATATATCCAAATCACCAAGATGAGTGAAACATCTATCAGAGTGATTTATCATGGTTTGAACCTGACTGTACTACATCTCCCCCATAAATTAAGTGCCCATTTTTGTACCTGGAAGCAAAATGTAATATAAAATTAATATTAGTATATTTTTTTTACCCAGATTTTAATTGAAATGTCAAAAGTATACTGTTGTTAGATAGAATAAACATTTCTGACTAAAAATTTGCCTTTTCATTCCTAAAATTATCTGGATTTGCCTCCATTTTGTTACATGGTTCTAGCAGGAGAATTGTCTGGAGTGTGTGAGTCTCATAAAGAATTCCATTGGATCAAATTTGAATATAATTGAGAGATGATATTAAAGTTTTTATATTGAAGGACAAATGATTTGATTCCAGTAAGAATTTAATTCTTAAATTATAAATTAAAAGTTGGGGTGTCCGACGTAACTATATCGGTCCAACAAGAGTGGTTGACTAAATTGGAATTCGTTAAATTACAAGTGATGGTACAAAAATAGGCATGATCGTATCTGGGAAAAAAAGATAACTGTACGTTGTGAAATTATTGCAATAATCTGTACATAGCATACATTATTAAAACTCAGCGAAAGCACGGGAATGTTAATTTCTGTCCGCATGTTACGAGCGACTATTGCGTCATATTATTTGCTCTTCTGAAGTTTGTATACCGTTTACGACATCAAGCTTTTACTACATCATGGTTTTGCGGTAATCCGGGCACTTAACTGCCTAAAATCGGACTTAAATCTGTCATGGCGTCTGAAGGGACTGTATGTCTGCCGTCTGTCTCGGTAAGTTCTAAATGTCTGTGGAGAACTCAAGTTACGAGCGAACTGCATGAAATGAGAAATCATTTAAACTAATTCAAGTTGTATTGTTTGTGTGACACTCCTTGACTGTTGAACAGAAGGCTATATTCATAGGTTTTTCAAACGAGAAGTGTTGTTTTGCAATGTCACGAAATAACAACAAATTTGCGTACATTTACATCGTGGTCTGACAAAATTGGACAGAAACATTCAGTTCAGACGCACTAAAGGACAGTAAATTACAAAATTGGCAGAGGTTTATTGCTTATAACTTAAAGAAAGGTTAAATGAAATGAAATGTAAGTTCATCATTTGTCAGATAACATATAATTCTGTCTGCTCAGGAGGTGTCTGTCTTTTGTTTGTCCCAACAAAGTTCATGTCTCTCTTTTGTTTGTCCCAACACTGACATGTCTGTCTACTGTTCGCCCAACACCAAATACTGAAATTTATTTTCTTTTTTGCAACTTGTAAGCTTGTTCCTATCATTTAGCAAATTGAAATTTCTTTTCCAATATTTGAAATCTACCAAATGATCTATCCAGGAATAGGAAACAAAATCTGGTCTTGTCGCCTTGCCATAAAAAGTCTGTCCTTGTTTGTCCATTCATTTTACTGTTTTTCCTTATTATAAAAAATCTGTCCTATCGTTTTGACTTTTTAAGATATAGATAGGATTTTAGAATATGAAACTCTACTTCACACCACAATTCTAATAAACATAAATCTTTGACTTGCCTATCATTCATAAAATAGTCTGTCCCTGTTCGTCCCAAACCTAATGCTACCCCAATAAAGTTTAGAGGAAAATTTTTATTTTGGTGTCTTTTATTTATATTTTCTTGGTTAAAAATGAAAAGATGAAGGTCTTAACTTGTCAGAAATCATGTTTTAAACACAAATGGATGATATCTAAAAATTGACAAGGCATGTAACACATCCATGGGCACCATATCAAATAAGGACTCAGTTATACATGTATAAAAGTATTTTACAGTGATGTAAAGTTGAATATGAGGAAAAATATAGGAAATTATGGAAACATTCACCTTTCATATCTTGATGCATTTCATTCTCCAAATCGTCCATCATAGCCAACTCCTCTTCAAAAGCAGACGGATCATCCTCATCATCCATGTCATATCTACAAAACAAAATATAAAATTAAAGAATTGTCCGATATTATTGAGTTGAGTGCACCCTTTTTGTAATTTACAAAGCCAGACGCGAACCCACGCCATATTGGCGATAGGCTTGTATCAGTTGTTAGGTAATCCAACTACCTAACTCATTGAACCACCCGGGCCCTTCAGGAAATTAAATTATTCTACCAAATTCAAACTGAACAGAAATTTGCAAATATTAATTATCCAGGAAAAGATATGTTAAAGTTTCAGGCAATCAGAAACAAGTTTCCCATGGCAGCCAAGATTTTTGCATGATCCATACAAAAAGAAGAATTCATGATGATATAAATTATTTGTACTGACTAACAAATCATTTGGATTTGAGGATTTTTTTTGTAGAGGACCATACAAGCATCATTTCTGCAAATTTTGTTCCAATTGGCCTAGTAGTTTCAAAGGCAATGATTAAAATATGAATTTCATCACGAAAAGCTGTGGCAAATACTAATTTTGTAGTTTTTGGTTTAGCATGAGGTGGGACTCAAACCCACGATGACAGTACATGAGGCGAACATCCTAGCCATTACACCACCAATGACAATGTGGTTAGGATGATCTTGAGAAACTAGAACTGTGAGTGACCTCAGAGTGATACCCCCCGCTTGCAATACTATGATGTTAATCTGTGTAAAGTTTCATAAAAATTCAATAAGCAGTTTAGTAGGAGTTGCGCTTACAAGGTACATGCCCTCCTTCTTTTCGTGAAAGTATAAGTTGAATCATCTCCCCTTCCAAATTTTGGACAGCGACCATATTTCTTCATGCACATCTGCAGGTAGTGTACTACAACTGTGTAAAGTTTCACAAAAATCCAATAAGCCGCTTAGAAGGAGTTGCACTTACAAGGTACACGACCCCCCTTTTCATGAAAGTATAAGTTGAATTATCTCCCCTTCTAAATTTTAGACAGCAACAGCATTCCTTCATGCACATCTGCAGGTTGTGTACTACAACTGTGTAAAGTTTCATAAAAATTAAATAAGCAGTTTAGTAGGAGTTGCGCTTACAAGGTACATGCCCCCCCCCCCCTTTTCGTGAAAGTATATGTTGAATTATCTCCCCTTTTAAATTTTGGACATCAACCATATTCCTTTATGCACATCTGCAGGTAGTGTACTACAAATGTGTAAAGTTTCATAGAAATCCAATAAGCGGTTTAGGAGTTGCGCTTACAAGGTACATGGACGGACGAACAGGGTGATTCCTATATACCCCCCCCAAACTGTTTGCAGGGGGTATAGTTAAGGTCACATAATACAAGTTATTACTTAATAGAGGTGGCCACTAAAGCAGGTTTTACTGAACATAATACTCTTCAAATCTTCTTATCTCAAACTTAGACAAGTTGTTTCCTCAAATAACTCCAAACTTTAATTTGCTCCATTCATACTCATTTTAGCTTTTAACTCAATTTATCACGAATAACATGAGTACTCTGAAATTTTAAAGTGAACTCGCTAGTCCCTTCAACATAACAAGGCTTGACAATATAACTTTTACAATTTCTGTCTCAGCAGGGGTTAGGGTTATGGTGTTCAACGCCAGTTTCAACAATATTTCAGCTATACCGTGGCCATCAGTTTTATTGGTGGAGGAAACCAGAGCAGAGATTACCAAAGTCTGTCTCACTTTACCAGACATTCGGTCACTTTTCACCAGACCGAACAGGATTTCACAGGACCGAAAAAATATCAAGCTTTTCCTGCAGTGGTTGCTTAAAACCAAGGGCTACCAATTTTCCATTTCTCGTTTTAGCAACGCAAATTAACTGTATATATATGGAGGAACGAAAAATGATGCAATAAAAGAGTTTTTATCTGGCATTTCACTTTAGTTTTAATCAAAACTAGTATTACTGTGAGCACAGCTCACTAAGATATACCCCCCGCTCTCCACATCTGTCCAACCTATTTCCATAACCAAAACATTAATGATTGTTCCGACCAAAAATGAAAGGGACCCTCCTCTCTTCACCATTAAGCTGCTAATAAAATTTCAAAACATTCTGAGAAACACTACTCAAGTTATCATACGACACAGGGTAAAAATTCTATTTTCCGTCATATCAAGTCCAATAACTCTGGAACGGCAAAAGTGAAAATCGTCAAAAAAAATTCTAAGAAACACAACTCAAGTTATCGTACGACATAGGATTTGTCTACAGGCGGACGGACGGACGGACATGGTGAAACCAGTATAACCCCCTACAACTTCGTTGCGGGGGGTATAATAAATTATGAACAAACTGGAGATCAAACAGTGCTCTTTTATACAACAAACCCAGTATTTTATACCGGACAGTCGGTCCGGTGGAAACCAATGTTTTTCCGGACCGAATTGATTTTTACCAGATTTGTCCGTTGGACCAGCATGTTTGGGAATCTCTGCCAGAGTACCCGGAAAATCAGTTTATCATTAATGGCATTATAATCATAATAGCGAAATCCTTATAAAGATTATGCTTTGCTATTACAAGCATGAAGCATTTATCTTTGTTTTAATTTTAACCTACTTGGCTTTTTTAGGTGCTGGACCCTGGAGATTTCCAAATTTTTTCTTGTCCATTTCTTGAAATCTTTGTGCAAATATATTTCTTCAAAACCACAACTTATTTTCTGTAAAATAAAAAAAAATCAACAAAGTGTTGGTGTATGTTGTCCTGCACATTTAACTAAGTTTTCCTTAATTTGTTATCATCTGACATACTCAATTTTATGATATTCACCTTTTTGACATGGTGGTGATTGCATGATAGTTGAATTTACATAGCTAAGTACTAACTATGAAATTGAGGCATCGATGGCAAAGTAGTAAGGTTCGTTGACCATTGACCATTGACCACAAACATATCAGTAACACCATTGAAGTGAGTCAATTTTTGTGATTTGATTTGATTTTTTTCTTGGTGTTTTAATGCCACTTTCAGCAATATTTCAGCTATATCATGGCGACACGTTTTAGTGGTGGAAGCAGCCGGAGTACCCGGAGAGAACCACCGACCATGGGCAAGCAACTGGTAAACTTTATCACTTGCGGCTGCGAGTCGAGTGCACCATTTGTAATTTACAAATTAGTTTGGGCGCGAACCCACGCCGTATTGGTCCAATACGACGTGGGTTCGCGCCCAGCTTTGTAAATGTTGATAGGTTTGTACGAGTTGCTAGGTAATCCAACTACCTAACTCATTGAGCCACACCTGCACCGTCAATTGTTGTGAAGATTGTAGTTAACGAAAAAGTGTATCAAGAAATATTGTAGAAAAACATTCTTTCTTTTGTTACTTGCTGATACTGATATTGATATAAGTAACAAAATAAACACACGGTGACACCCAGTATTATTCGATTTACATCAGTTATGGCTTTTCAAACAGGGAACCAGAATGCATAGTTTATAGAATAATCCTCCAGCTAAGGAGCACTAAATTTTTGTAAATTTCCAAAGTTCAAAACATACCAGTGCGGTCGTAAAGCTTACGGAAGGATTCGAGAAAAGGTGAAGTATTTTTTTTTATATTTTGTAATTAATTGGTTAATATATTAAAATGTACCAAAACACAAAATTAAATCGAGACAATTCCAGAATTGTTTTTTTATCTTTAATCTTTTAGCAACATCCGTGTTTTAAAAGTCTATCGAAAATTAAGACAATTCTGGAATTGTTTTTTATCTTTAATCTTTTATCAACAAGTTAAGTCTATCGAAATCAAGAAAAATGTACCAAATGTTTATATATTGGCAGTGTGGGAAGCGACCGCTCGCCAACTCGCCTAAGGCGAGTGGAAATTTCGGGTGGCGAGTAAGATCCACTTTATACTCGCCGGTCTGGCGAGTAACAGTTGTAAGGCGAGTAGGAATTTGAAAACGCTCGCCACGATAACTGGTTTACAGCTCCCAAACAGTTCAATTTTCTGTTAACTGTCATTTATCCATTTATCCAACATTTTATTAATAGTTCACAAATTATGTGATCGTCTCGGTCCAGTAAATTTTCAATCAGCTGATCAGGATATTAAAGTGCCGACTGAAGTTCACCTGTGTTGATTATCTCATGGTGATTATTTTATTTGTTCCTAATTGACCAATTCAAGTGTAGAACATTCTAGTTTAACGAAATCGATAATTATTTTCCAGTATATTTTGCATAAAAAGCTTCTTCTCCACGTTTATTGTGAGATGTAATGCAACCGCCATTGTTTACTACCACCTCGTTTCGCACTTTACAGGTACCCAAGCTATATAGCTCTATATTTAGATATTTTGTGATAATAATTTTACATTGTAAAACGATACACCATGTGATTTTTTTTCAACAACATACATTTTTCATAGTATTATACTATTATTATACAATACAATATTGAACTGATTTTCGCTAACACTTCAATCATTGAATATTGATATTTTTCGGATGTTGAACATTTATTTCCCCGAATTACACCCCCTGTATACTTTTATTGCTTTATTTAAAAAAAAAATAACACCAAGAACATTGATGATTTCAGTTTTCTTATTCAGAAAAAAAAAAACTACAGCAAAATAAAGTATACTGTAAACAAAATCGTCATTTTTATCAACATTTTTTTTGAGGGATTCCAGATTTTTTTAACTTCATCCTTGTATAGGTCAATGTGGACGGGAGGTCGAAGCTAGCGCGTTGAGGGAAAAAAATATATCGACATATCGTCCGTAAAATACGGTATTTGGTATTTGTTGGCGATTTAAAAAAAAATGTCACTCTCCATGTACATGGCAAGCTCTATTTCATTTTGGCGAGTACTTGTTTCAGTCCACTGGCCATTTTGGCGAGTGTTTGAAACCAGAGGCTCCCAGGAGCCTGTAATCGCTCACCTGGATCAAAGCTGCTTTCAATAACAACGCAACTGCACTGTGGCGGCCATCTTGGCGGGAGAGCGTAACTGCCGGAGACCATTTTGGAAGAGGACCATCCAATGACTATTCCATCAAAGTTTGGTTTTAATTGAGCTACTGGTTCCAGACAAGATGGGTTTTATGTGAATTTCCCATAGGGTCCTATGTTAAACTAAGTACAGCTGTGCAGCCATCTTGGTCAGAGGGCGGGACCACCAGACACAAATTTGGTTCAGCGGTTTCAGAGGAGAAGATTTAAATGTGATCTTTTATCAAAATATGCCTAATTTGCATAATCGGTATAAATCGGCTGAAAGAAAAATTTCAAAAAATAAAAACCGAACATATGCTAAACTACTCCTTGCCATGTAGCTGCAGTTTAAATTTGAGCTAATTTTGACTTATACTAAAGCAGCAATGGACAATTGAAAAAATTTCTATTTTTAGTAACAGCAGCCATCTTGAATGGAGGGCGGGGCTGTCGGACACAATTTTGAAAGGGAACCACCTAGGGACCATCCCTGCCAGGTTTGGTTTAATTTGGTTCAGCAGTTTCAGAGGAGAAGATTTAAATGCGATCTTTTATCAAAATATGCCTAATTTGCATAATCGGTATATATCAGCTGAAAGAAAAATTTCACAGAAAAACCCGGAATATATGTTAAACTACTCCTTGCCATGTAGCTGCAGTTAAAATTTGCACTCATTTTGACTTGCACTAAAGCAGCAATGGACAATTAAAATTTCATCCCCCCTTTTTTCTATTTTTAGCTTGGCGGCCATCTTGGTTGGAAGTCGGGATCAACGGACACAATTTTGGAAGGGGGCCATTCAAGAATCATTTCAGCAAAATTTGGTTGATATTGGCTCAGTAGTTTCCGAGGAAAAGATTTTTTTAAATTTCATCCCCCCCTTTTTTCTAATTTGCATAATCGGTCAAAATTGCCAAAAGTTGAAAGTTCATAAAAAATCCTGTAATATATGCTAAAAAGCTCATCATTATGCTTACACAGTTCAAATTTGGGCACATTCTGGCTTAAAATAGAGCAGTTTTGGCCATTTGAAGAAATTTCTATTTTTAGTAACAGTGGCCATCTTGAATGGAGGGCGGGGCTGTCGGACACAATTTTGAAAGGAACCAACACAGGGACCATCCCTGCCAGGTTTGGTTTAATTTGGTTCAGCAGTTTCAGAGGAGAAGATTTAAATGTGATCTTTTATCAAAATATGCCTAATTTGCATAATCGGTATATATCGGCTGAAAGGTGAGCTAAAAAAGATGAAAATGTGAAATTCCCATAGGGTCCAATGTTAAACTAAGTCGAGTCATGGCGGCCATCTTGAATTTCAGATCGGCAAACGATTCATAAGTTTAGTACAGGACCACCCAATGATCATTCCTGCAAAGTCACAATTCAATTGGCTTAGTGGTTTCTAACAAGAAGATTTTTAAAATTTCGACCAATCAGAACACATTATGGGCCCTGGCAGCCATGTTGGATTTCCGATCAGCGCCAAAAACAAAAATCTTGTATATGACCATCCAATGAACATTTCTGCCAAGTTTGGTTCAAATCTGTTTTGTGGTTTCAGAAAAAAAGATGAAAATGTGAAATTCCCATAGGGTCCAATGTTAAACTAAGTCGAGTCATGGTGGCCATCTTGAATTTCCGATCGGCAAACGATTCACAATTTTAGTACAGGACCACCCAATGATCATTCCTGCAAAGTCACAATTCAATTGACTTAGTGGTTTCTGACAAGAAGATTTTTAAAATTTCAGCCAATGAGAACACATTATGGACCCTGGCAGCCATGTTGGATTTCAAATCAGCACCAAAAACACAAATCTGGTAGAGGACCATCCAGTGAACATTTCTGGCAAGTTTGGTTGAAATCTGTTCAGCGGTTTCAGAGAAGAAGATTTAAATGTGAAAAGCTAACGGACGGACGGACGCTTACCCATGACAAAAGCTCACATGGCCTATGGCCAGGTGAGCTAAAAAACGATCGTACTTCTAAATGTCAGCAAATTTTGCCACAATGGAGTACTGTAGATTCAGTGAGAAAAATCGCTAAATAAGGTTTAAAAATAGATAGATTCCAAGTAAAAAATAAATATTCAAGCAGGGCTCCCACTACTTTGAAATCAGAGGGAGAAGTGACTTCTCTTTCAGGTGCTGACAAAAGAGAAGTGAGAGACAACAGGGAGAAGTGGTGAGAGTACAGGGAGAAGTCAAACTATTTCTCTAATTAATTGTACCACTTTTCACATTCGCGGGGCATTATCGTGGCATTCGTATGTTATAATGTACTTGTTATGCATTAAAGTATATTCAGTAGTTGTTTAATTCCTTGTTTTTGTTAGCATATCATCTCTCTGATTTACATATGTCCTTGTATTTGTTTTTTGTTTGTTTGTATTAAGTAAACCCTTTTCAGATTCTTTGTTTTGTCTTGCACAGATGATAAAGGCACATATATGATAGTCAACTATTGTCCAATAAATAATAAATAAATAAAATTGAATAATAAAATTTATTTTGACATCAGCATTGTTTCAAACAAGTCACACATAGATAAAATGACAAAACATTAGATAAGATAGATATATGCCAAAAAAAACCACCACAAGCTGTGAAATTGCTAATTATTTAATCACATTTTAATGAGTGTATATTATTTACATTGCTTCTCTTTAATCACTGATTGATATTAATTAAGAAACTAATCATATCCACAAAGTTAACAATCCCTTTGGATAGCCGCCATCAAACCCCAAATAAATGAAATGAAACAATACCGACGTTATTTTCCTCGAGTTCAGATCTGTAGTACAGTTTTTATATTCGTAACTGTTTCGATTACGTCCCTTTACAATGGCGGTTTGAAAAACGGAAATTTTTGTAGTAAAAATATACCGATGTTTTTTAACAGTTAAAATTAGCAAAGCGACTTGGTAAAATTACAGGGCGACTTCCACTTCTCTTTTGGCACTATTACAAAGCGAAGTGAGCAGCCACAAGGCGACTTCTTCGCCCGAATCGCCCTTCAACATGAGCCCTGTTCAAGAGATGAGCTTAGAGTTGGAAAAAAACCACGAAAATAGAACAAATTGTAAAATATATTTAGTGAAGGACTACTGATTTTCATCAAATTCGACAGAAATAAATTATTTTCTACATGCTTCCACAAACAAGAATAGTTTGATTCTAATAAATATTGATGACCCATGTCTCATTTTATCCAAACCACGTTACATGAAAAAGAAATTTTATTCAAAATTAACCTAATCGGGTCATATCCTGTCACAAATAGCAATTAAAGGCAATTAAACATTTAATCTTGTTAACTACACCTGTTGGCTCAACTCTCTAGTTTCATGACCCTTTTTATTGCACCTGTCTCCATCCGACCTGTTGTCTGACATGTCAAATCCGACACGTCAGACATCTATCACAATATGTCCTCGAGTGTAATGTAGCTTAAATATGTCGAACTCGGGTACGGAAAGTGACTTTAGCGCCTCAAGTGATGTAGATTTCGACGACTATGGAGAGTTCGGTTACCAACTTGAACCAGAATATACGGAAGAAGAACTCAGACAAATGGAAGAGGCAGCGAGTGCCCAACGTCGGGAAATAGAGAACAACCCACGTCAGAACGACACAAATTTGATATCCACTGATTCATTTAGACAAAGTTCGGAAGAGATCATGATCATGAGCCGTATAAACAGATGAAGGGCAGTCAAAAATTAAAAAGAGATTAGGCCACACCAGATTTACTTCTTGTTCTTCGGATTTTGTGCTAAAAACGTTGTCCAGAGCGAGCAAGTGATTTAAAAATGTTAATTTCCTTTTCCTTTTTTTGCTTGTCATTTTTGATGAGCGAAACGTAAAATATTATGCAAAAAATATATTTCTGATATTTTTCATGTATTTTCAGAAGCGAGAGACCATATTTTAATTTTAAATATTTTATTCTTCAATAAATTAAGGCAAATAATTCCTGAAGTAAGAAGTGAAATGCGGGATTTACTTATTTTTATCTTCATTCTGAAAACGACAGGTATATTCACACCGGTTCACTCAGCAGGGTACCTAATATTGCGTAATGAGTTTAAATCCACACAGGAAATCGCCAGGCAGAATATACAAGTGTCATTTTACATCCGGTCGACGGGCCTCTGACCGAATACCTGAATACGTGTCACAATATTTGGCAATAATCAGAAACTCAATGCACATTTTGTGACCCGTTAACTAACTAAAATGTTACCCCTAAGGGTTGAAGGCATGTACAAGGAATATATACAAACAACGTACACAAGTCAAATAGACAAAAACATAATAAGAACAGAAAATAAAATGAAAACAAATTACGCTACCCGTGACTAGAATAGCAGATGCAATGCACATTTTAAAGGTTCTAATAGGTGATCAAAATACACGACCCTGATCACGTTGAAGTATACATTAGGAATGGGTGCATATTAATGCACACTGCCGGATCAAGGGGGTGTTCAACAATTTAGTAACATTTGTGTATAAATTGGGTAAAAATTGACAAACAAGAGCCTGGAACCCCGTTTTCAAAACTGCTGAATCCACACCTAATGCAGCAATGATTCATGGGCTATTTTCACAAAAAAATCTTAAGATTACCATTGATCATAAGCTATATATTGAATTGTTCATTTTTATCTTGATTTTTTTGTGCCCCATCAGAATGATGTAGCAACAACCAAAATTATGAAATAAAGCAGGGTGAACAGGGCAGGGTAGAAATTCTTCTTGCAAAATAGTAGTGGTGCACCGATCATCGGAAACATCGACTAATCAGTCGGATGTCATCATACGATCCGATGATCGATTCTTAAACCTTGTGGTCGATTCTGATTGTATTGCTTAACTTTGTTCTTTGGTTGTTTGTTTTTTTGTTTTTTTGTCTTCATACTGACAACAATATTGCAGTTTTATCCCAGCTGGTTTTTTTGCCCTCATACTGACAAACATCTGGCAGTTTTTTCCAAGTCTACTTTTGACACTCAGTCAATACACATATTTGGACTAGTCTATTATTTATCTACTTCCCGGAATAGTCCATTTTATATCAGGTGTTACACATATGGAAAACGATCTTTTGTTTTGTTCTAAGTTAATGTTTACAAATGGAAAAATTGTAGTTTGTAAATATATTATTTGATTTTATTGATATCTGTACTTTTGTCAAACACATATTTGGACTAGTCTATTATTTATCTATCTATATTAGGTATTACACATATGGAAAACGATCTTTTGTTTTGTTCTAAGTTAATGTTTACTAATGGAAAAATTATAGTTTATAAATTTATGATACAATTTTATTCATATCTTTACTTTTGTCAATCATACTCTTGAAAAAAGACTATTTGATTAATTATAGTCAGTAAACACATTTAGCAAGCAATTGTCACCGATGATCGATCATCGGTCGATGTTGATATAACGATCATCGATCTTGAAAATGTTACCGATTCCCATCACTACAAAATAGACAAAAAAACATTTGTATGCAATTTTTCCTTATAGAAATAGAAATTAAAATAAGTTTATTAACCAAATCAGGGCCCCAGGAGGGCATATACAAATAACAATTATGATTGATACACAACAACAAACATCAAACTAAATATTCGCGGTGAAATATCAATAATTGTGATGAACAAATATTTTATGACTATTCTGATCAGAAGGGTCCACCAGTTCGAAAGACGTGATTAAAATAAACAAAATATGTTACGCAGAGACATATTATATGTTACGCTTTGTTTTTGTATAATAAACTTATTTATAATACGCATTGTCTGTAATTGTCAAATGAAATCTATTACAAATTATATGTTTATATAATCCTCTCAATTGTATGGCTTCCTACCCTGTAACTTTCTGTGCTTTTAGCTATGTGTATCTTTATTGTAATGCATGCACAATCGATTACAAAGTGCGATCTTACTGAATAATGTCATTAAAACAATTTTGCCCTGTAGTATAGGCCTTTTTGGATTTTTTTTTTAACGAATTCAGGGCATTGTTCCGATGTCCGTTCTTTTTTTAACTTAATTTCGTAGTTCTTCAAGTTTGGAAAAAAATCTTTTGTAAATGTGTCTCGTTAGAGACGAACCTTTTCCCCCCGATTCATTTGTTTTGCCATAATCTATAGAAGCAAAACGTAAATCTGCAAAAAGTGATTGTGTAATAAATTCATATATTTAGAATAATAAGAAAAATAAAAAGAATTACCATCAAGTTAAACAACCGTACGCCTGACAAGCCATATCGATACTGAATGAGGACCCTGGTTTGTCACGCTTGTTTTGGGGCGTGGTGGTATTTAGACGTCACGTGATACTTGGTATTGAGATGCTATCAAAATGGTGACTTCCATGTATCGTTGACAGAATTTCAAAATCGATTTCATTCCCTTATCCAACATTATAAAACGCTAATATACATATAAACATCCATATTTATACATCAGGAAAAACATAAAAAAAAATTTTTGTTTGCGAAGTTTCCCTTTAATATGAAAAATCTATTATTAAGAACAAGTAGCAGGTATGGAAAAAGACGTCCACGTTAGTCACAAAGGGCAGGGTGCTGCTACAAATAGAGAAAAAGGGCAGGGCGTCACTCGGACAAGGGCGGGCGCTGCACCCTGTAAAAACGGAATAGCGAGAACACTGACTTTACATAGATGTTGATAAAAGATAAAAAAAACAATTCCGGAATTGTCTCGATTTAATTCTGTGTTTTGGTACATTTCAATATATTAACAACATACTATAATCTAAACAATAACAATTAATTAAATACAAAATATAAAAAAAAAAAAATCGCCTTTTCCCAAATCCTTCTGTAAGTTTTACGACCGCACTGGTATGTTTTGAACTTTGGAAATTTATCGAAATTTAGAGTGCTCCTTAGCCGGAGGATTATTCTATAAACTATGCATTCTGGTTCCCTGCTTGAAAAGCCATAACTGATGTTCCTTTGAGTTAGAAACAATGTATATTGTATGTTTGCTATAAACTTGGATCTTCTTTCTTTATATGTGAACTGTATGCCCCTCAAGGGTCCCAAATTGGTCAATAAAATATGTTTATGTTATTTCAGTTGAACAGGTAACAGAAAAACGATCACGATACAAACGATAGTTTAGGGATACAGGGCTACTGGAATTTTTAATAGCCAGCTGGGCTATCTTTCTATGTTTTCAAGTCGCCCAGATGACATTTTGGTTGCCATGGGTGACCGCTAATTTGGACCCCTGAGACCACAACATCCCCCTCGTTTCTTTACAATACAATATACTGTCCCGTTTATTTAATATTTATATCAACAATAATCATCCGACCAGATTTTAGATCAACATACAGTTGTTACCGATCATACACAATTTCATATAAAATAGAGAAGAAGTTTGGAATCTCCTGTACTTGGCGATCACTATACTGGTATACTTGTATTGTGCACAATACTGGTATAAAAATTTGTTCCAGTATTGTGATTTAAACAAATATTTTTTTACTTGTGTATAGTATTGTAGTAAGTATTGTAATAGGTATTGTGGAAATGTTAGTTCCTGGGTAGACCAGTTCTTGAAGTAGTTGTTCTTGTGTCGCTGTATAATAATCTTGACTCTATCCATAACGGATTGTTGTGTATTGTGATGTATTACTGATACAATGTTATAAATGCCAATAAAATGATACACAATGAACTTGTACTTTTAGTATGCTTTTCAACAGTTGATAACATGAACCTTCTAATATGAAGCAATCCAATACACTATAAAAAATCCATGCAATTTCATATTTTCATAATTGAATTACATTACTGGTTAGACCGAGATTCCTCTGTCGTTTAACGGCATTGATAATCTTGCTGTAGCCGTTCAACGACAGAGGGTGATACATACGGAAACCATCAAATTTGCCTCACAGCCATAGTATCGGCACATTTCCACGTTTCGTGGCTATCGGATTTTATTTTCTATCATAAACCTTATATAAATCGCTTCACCAATCATTTTTCTATTCATTCATAACCATCTTACCCTCAGAAAGTGGTGTTACACTCCATTACAGCACGATTTTGCCTTAGATCCTATTATTCCGCCATTTGACTTCCATTTTCGAATCTACACACGTGATCTCGCGATACTAACTGAATGATGACAGCAACGCATTGCATGATGGGAGCTAATTAATGCAGCGTGCCAAATTATTTGGAGCATTATTTGCATACGTAAACAACATTCAAATCACATGGAAGACGATACATTTAAGCGTATTCTGCAGGACAAACAGTCCATCTACAGATCAAAGAAGAGCAGAAGGAAATTATACAGAATGTGTTGGAAAGAAAAGATTCAATGGCAGAGTGTTACCAACGGGCTTCGGAAAGAGCATGTGTTACGTTCCCCCTTTTTGTTTTTGGACAAGGTACTACATTTTTTTTTTCTTATGGTTATCTGTAATTCACTAAATTTGCTGTTAAAATCATTACCAATCAATATAATCAACTGTATTAAATTTTATGTTAATTGTTCTGCCTTAACAGGCGCCTATGATTGGCAATAAAAATATTTGTTTGTTTGTTTATATGCAAATTATCTCCCATGATACATTGCGGTAATCGTAGTTTTCTCGTAGTCACGTGACAAGTGTTTGAAAAATGGAAGACAAATGTCGCCACTTTCTGAGGGTAAGATGTTTATGAATGAATAGAAAAATGATTGGTGAAGCGATTTATATAAGGTTTATGATAGAAAATAAAAATCCGATAGCCACGAAACGTGGAAATGTGCTGACCCAGAGTTGGAGAAGCAAATCTGCTGTTTTCCGTATGTATCACCCTCTGTCGTTGAACGGCTACAGCAAGATTATCAATGCCGTTAAACGACAGAGGAATCTCGGTCTAATTACTGGTATACCAGTATTGTACAAAATTTTGAAAAAAATTCACAATACTGGAACAAATGATCGCCAAGTACAGGAGATCCGAAGTTTGTTTATATCCACTTTCAAGTGTATTTTTTTTTTCATCCGAGATACAGAAATAGAGAAAAGCCTTGTCAGCAAAAGTTGTCATATGACATTTTCCTGTATTTGCACATTTTCAATTTGTTATTGAAGATTCGGTACTGAGGAAATATATGTTGTTTTTGTGTATATGTTATTTTTGTGTATGCCATTTTCATAATTAACTAGAAAAACACACCCGTCCAAAAACAGTCTTCTAAAACGAAAATAGAGCGGGAAATTCACCGGAAGTTGTTAGTTTGTTTTTACTTTGCGATACACCTATAAACAACAAAATATGAATTATCGAGGTATTACAAATGAGACAACGGACCAGTCGAATTCATTTATAAGTAAGTAAGTAAGTAAATTTTATTTAAAGTCGGCACATATATGGTTACATTTCCCCAAAGATGAATTTTACACAAACCCTAGTTTAGATGACACAGGCCTATTTGCCTTTTACAATTTCTTGGCACCAATTTTGCTTGTTACTTTACGATATCATTATTTGTCTCCGACAGAACTCCGGGGCATTATGAGACCTATTCTCTATTGAATTAGCAGTTCGGCTGATTCCATACCTCCGTCTAATCGACAAGGTATTGGAATCATGACTAGGTTTGAAGGATCAGTCGGGGTTGAATACTATACCTTCTTAATTACCAGTATATATGTTTGTAATAGGAACATCTGTGTATTATAGACCCATTTCCAAGTTGTTTATTGACATTCTGCATTGTTGTATTTGTTTTTAAAGAATTAAATTATTTTATTTGTTTATTTTATTATTTTTTTGTGTGTTTAAGAGTTGAATTGTTTTATTTGTTAATGAAGAATTAATAACTTTGTTAAAAAATAATCAATGAACTAGAAAGTTCTCTTAAATATTGTTCTTTAACCATTGCGTTTTTTGTTATCTATCTTAAACATGTTTATGGTTCATGATTTAAACGTGTTTCAGATTGTTTTCAACCATAAACAAGTTTGAGAATTAAAAAAAACAGGCCTATAGTGTTGTTGTCTGTGGCAATATAATTTTAAGTGTGTAGTAAAGTACTAAGACTAGAATATTATACAGCTGAAAAAGGCTTACATCGCACCATACCTCTGGGTAAAGTGCTTGACCAGAACAATATACAACTGAAAAATGCTTACACAACACCATGCATCCGGATAAGAAGAGTTTGGGTGAACTCAGGTACCCCGGAAGGGTAATTAGTTCCTGTTCCACTAATGGCACCCGTCGTGTCGTGTTAATCTAGTTACAAACCGGTGATAAGTAATGAATGTGAAAAGGGTCGGGAAGTAATTACGACAAGTGGAACATATCCGTGGTCATTTGTGATACAGATATTCCATAACGGTCAACCACGTCATGGTGGCGACCGTAAGATTTTCGAAGTGATGACTTCAACTTAATCAAGAGGCACCCTTGGTTTGGTAGCTTTCTTGTTAGCAGCAATCCTCTATCAAGGAAATCCTGATAGGAACCATAAAGTTCTGGAATATTGTATCAACTGAGAGATGTATACCCCATATGCAGGTGCTGCTGGAATGTTGCTACATATAAATGGAAAGTTCACAATTGGGAAACTTAGAATCATCTACTTTGTGGTAAAATTTCGTTCTTAACTGCCCCTCACTGACAATTTCGAGGTGTAGGTCAAGGTATGAAGCACATGCTACATCTGGGTAAAGTACTTGAACAGAATATTATACAGCTGGAAATGCTGACATCATGTCTTATTTTTGTTATTTGTGCTGCTATAGTGGTATCCAACATGTATTGAATATATGAGTAAAACTGCGAGTGTCTTATAAGATGCAGGAACTGGGTTATACCCCCGGTTTTTGGTGGGTGTACCCCGGTGCACATATTCTTAGTTTTCTGTGTTGTGTTTTTTGTTTTGCTCGTCTTTTGCACCCAATGTTGCCAGTTTCTCTGGATTGCCCCTTCGATTTTCTCTAACATTTATTTTGTAAAATATTATAAGGCTGGTCAAAGCAAACTTGAGTAATCACAAGACATGTGATGAAATGCCTATTTTTTTATTTTTTACAGGGGAAGCCAGGGGCGGATCCAGGATTTGGGATTAGGGGGGGCGTGAGTAGGAGGGGGATCTGGGGACCTCTTAAGGTCCTCAGCGGGTCCAGGGCAGAGCCCTAGTAGGGGGTCCAGGGGGACGAACCCCCCACCCCCGTAAGCTCTGGGGGTTTGAGGAATTACAGACATTTATTTGAACCAACCACACCATTTTTATCAGACCAAAAAAACTTTACTTTGAGTCTTAATTTTGTCGGATAATTGTTAACAGTATATTTTTGTCAGATTATAAGAACCTGAAGTAAAACTCTTTTTTTTAACAACCGTGACGTCGGACGCAGGGTGATGAAAAAACGTCGAATGATCCTTTGGACTAGGTGCATTAATTTCATAAATTAAGATAGGTCCAAATTTTGTACAAAACTCCTGTTTGAAATTTCCGATTATCTTTTACGGAATAAAACTAATTGCGAAGTTTCCTTTTTCTAATTAAAAATCATTACTTTTAGTATGATGCTAACCTATCACAAATTTAAGTGAGCGTAGGGCTAACTAATACCCACAGCCCCTCGTATTTCCTCCATTCATTGGAAGGACCTAAAAAAAACACGGTGCACAAGTACAATGTATGTCATGTGTATTGTACAAATTTCTCTTCAAACCATTCAGTGCATTATTGAGGAACTGCAGATTACAGAATCTCCCTCCTACCCCTAACCTCCAATTCTAAAAATAAAACCGTGGTGAGCAAACTACATTGTATGTCAAATTTGTAGTTTAAGTTTCACTTCAATCCATTGAGTGGTTATTTAGGAGTTGTGGGTTGCAGAATCATCCTACTACCCCCTCCACCCGGCCTTCAATGAAAAATCTAAAAACCATTGTGCACAACTACAATGTATTTCAAGTACAATATATAGTTTAACGTCAATCAATTGCGTGGTTACAGTCAGGGGAGTTGCAGATTGCAGAAATCTTACACACGGACGGACATCAAGTGTTTGAGCAACGGGCGTAAAAACCTCATTACACTAAAAGATCAAACAAAAAAAATGTATCAAAGTTCTCGAGAAATATGCTTACGGAAATCAGGTGTGAGATATGCATAAACCATTTTGTCGAGATTATTTTCACACTTTCATGTGCAGTTGTAGATATTAATTTATTACAAATAAATTGTAGTCAGAATTTTTTGTTAAAAATGTGTAAAAAAAATTGTACAGACATCTATTGGTAGATATAAATAATATAAACGTACCCGGACAAAGGATTTGTTCACACTTTCTTGTGCAGATACCTCGGGCAGATGCAGAGATTGTTTCAAATAAATTGCCGCTAATTTTTTTTTTTATTAATATGTTACTTTTGTATTTTAATGTACAATATACCAACGCGTATTTTACTGATCTTTACTTGAAAAGTAAAAGGCAACATTTTCGGGTATTTGTATACAAATCAAACTTATATTTTTTTTCATATGAAATTGCAGAATTTCGAATTCAAGAACTATTTGAACCATTATTTAAAGAGAAGTGACCATTTTCTTGGGACACTCAAGTTTCTCCACACTATCTCAGTTTCATCATCTGGTTCTCTCGTTATAGGTTTTCGTTGTATGTTTTATAAACGAGATCAATTGTTAAATTAATATTCGAAGTATTGATTGAATTTACTTTTTAGTTTACCTTTGACTTTTCTCGTCTCGTCGAGGAATCAGAAATGTATCCAATCTTACTTGTTTTCTTGGCCTAGAATTTTCGTCCATTTTATAATTTCTAAATAGCACGTGTACATGTAGTTGTAAAATTGACTGAAGAAATAATGTTTAATTAGCGTGAGAAAATAGTTGATGTCTGGTACCTCGGAACCAATCAGAATGGAATAATCTTTGAACTACTGACGGCGAATACATATATGAATCAGCGAACACATCCAACGTGTATTTACAATGTGTAAGAATATTTTACTACAGGTCACGAGTTAACCATTCATGAAAAAGTTATTTATTGAACTGCTTAATTAACGTTGCTTTGCGAATTTTAGGGGGGGGGGGGCGCACGCCCCGCACGCCCCCTCTAAATCCGCCACTGGAAGCCTATTACTTTGCAATACAACACAACATTATGTGATAAAGTTTGTCAGTGACACAGGTCAGTGGTTTTCTCTGAGATAAAGTTTGTCAGTGCGACAGGTCAGTGGTTTTCTCTGAGATAAAGTTTGTCAGTGCGACATGTCATTGGTTTTCTCTGAGATAAAGTTTGTCAGTGCGACAGGTCAGTGGTTTTCTCTGAGATAAAGTTTGTCAGTGACACAGGTCAGTGGTTTTCATCGTGTTCTCTTCTTTCCTCCACCAATAAAACTGACTGCCACGATATATCTGAAATATTATTGAAAGCCTGAAAGTTGCTTTAAACACCGTAATCCCCAACTCAATACTCTCCATAAGCAGATTTGAAAATCGTCAAAATCAAAATGCATTTTATTTTCATCAATCTTAAGGCTGCATAAAAGAAAATGCATGAAATTTGGTCACAGCAAACTTTAGTTATTGTCTGATGTGTGGTAGGATGGTCAAGACGGATGGATGGACTCAACGGTGGATAAAAAGGAATTGCTCAAAGAGTATTGTGACAATAGATTGTTCTAATAATTTCATAAGTTTCATTGCATATCAAATTTGCATGCAATTTGAACCAGAGGCTCTCAAGAGCCGGTATCGTTCACCTGGTTATAAAAAAAACCAATTGGTCCTATGTAAAAACTATGTCCTGTAGTGGTAGTCATCTTGGAATTACGATCAACATAAAAAACACAAAGTTTGTAAAGGACCTTCCAATGATTGATGCACAGTTTAGGTTCAATCAGTGCAATAGCTTCAGAGAAGAATATATTTCTGTATTTCCCCCATATGGTCCTGTGTTAATACTATGACCTGTGGTGGCAGCCATCTTGGATTTCCGATCGGCATAAAAAACACACACCTTGTAGAGGACCTTCCAATGATCATTCCTGGGCAGTTTGGTTTCAACTGTCCAAGTGGTTTCAGAGAAGAAGCGTTTTGAAACATTTTCCCCATAGGGTCCAATGTTAAACTAAGTCCTGCCGTAGTCGCCATTTTGAATTTCATATCAGAACAAAAAACGTAAAGTTTGTAGAGGACCATCCAATGAACATTCATGTGCAGTTTGGCTTTAATCATATTTGTAGTTTCTGAGTAGAAGGCATTTGAACATTTTCCCATAGGGTCCAATGTTAATCTATGTATTGCGGTGGTGGCCATCTTGGATTTCCGATCGGCATAAAAAACACACACCTTGTAGAGGACCTTCCAATGATCATTCCTGGGCAGTTTGGTTTCAATTATCCAAGTGGTTTCAGAGAAGAAGCGTTTTGAAACATTTTTCCCATAGGGTCCAATGTTAAACTAAGTCCTGCCGTAGCCGCCATTTTGAATTTCATATCGGAATAAAAAACGTAAAGTTTGTAGATGACCATTCAATGAACATTCATGTACAGTTTGGCTTTAATCATATTTGTAGTTTCTGAGAAGAAGGCATTTGAACATTTTCCCATAGGGTCCAATGTTAATCTATGTCCTGCGGTGGCGGCCATCTTGAATTTTCGATCGGCATAAAAAAACAAAAACTTTGTAGAGGACCTTCCAATAATCATTCCTGGGCAGTTTGGTTTCAATTATCCAAGTGGTTTCAGAGAAGAAGCGTTTTGAAACATTTTCCCCATAGGGTCCAATGTTAAACTAAGTCCTGCCGTAGCCGCCATTTTGAATTTCATATCGGAACAAAAAACGTAAAGTTTGTAGAGGACCATCCAGTGAACATTCATGTACAGTTTGGCTTTAATAATATTTGTAGTTTCTGAGAAGAAGGCATTTGAATATTTTCCCATAGGGTCCAATGTTAATCTATGTATTGCGGTGGCAGCCATCTTGGATTTCCGATCGGCATAGAAAACACACACCTTGTAGAGGACCTTCCAATGATCATTCCTGGGCAGTTTGGTTTCAACTGTCCAAGTGGTTTCAGAGAAGAAGCGTTTTGAA
Organism: Bathymodiolus brooksi; assembly: GCA_963680875.1. Lineage (NCBI taxonomy): Eukaryota > Metazoa > Mollusca > Bivalvia > Mytilida > Modiolidae > Bathymodiolus > Bathymodiolus brooksi. The sequence continues at coordinate 34,477,311 of OY804585.1, forward strand.
ACATTTTCCCCATAGGGTCCAATGTTAAACTAGGTCCTGCCGTAGCCGCCATTTTGAATTTCATATCGGAACAAAAAACGTAAAGTTTGTAGAGGACCATCCAATGAACATTCATGTACAGTTTGGCTTTAATCATATTTGTAGTTTCTGAGAAGAAGGCATTTGAATATTTTCCCATAGGGTCCAATGTTAATCTATGTATTGCGGTGGCGGCCATCTTGGATTTCCGATCGGCATAAAAAACAGAAACTTTGTAGAGGACCTTCCAATGATCATTCCTGGGCAGTTTGGTTTCAACTGTCCAAGTGGTTTCAGAGAAGAAGCATTTTGAAACATTTTTCCCATAGGGTCCAATGTTAAACTAAGTCCTGCCGTAGCCGCCATTTTGAATTTCATATCGGAACAAAAAACCTTAAGATTGTAGAGGACCATCCAATGAACATTCATGTACAGTTTGGCTTTAATCATATTTGTAGTTTCTGAGTAGAAGGCATTTGAACATTTTCCCATAGGGTCCAATGTTAATCTATGTATTGCGGTGGTGGCCATCTTGGATTTCCGATCGGCATAAAAAACACATACCTTGTAGAGGACCTTCCAATGATCATTCCTGGGCAGTTTGGTTTCAATTATCCAAGTGGTTTCAGAGAAGAAGCGTTTTGAAACATTTTTCCCATAGGGTCCAATGTTAAACTAAGTCCTGCCGTAGCCGCCATTTTGAATTTCATATCGGAATAAAAAACGTAAAGTTTGTAGATGACCATTCAATGAACATTCATGTACAGTTTGGCTTTAATCATATTTGTAGTTTCTGAGAAGAAGGCATTTGAACATTTTCCCATAGGGTCCAATGTTAATCTATGTCCTGCGGTGGCGGCCATCTTGAATTTTCGATCGGCATAAAAAAACAAAAACTTTGTAGAGGACCTTCCAATAATCATTCCTGGGCAGTTTGGTTTCAATTATCCAAGTGGTTTCAGAGAAGAAGCGTTTTGAAACATTTTCCCCATAGGGTCCAATGTTAAACTAAGTCCTGCCGTAGCCGCCATTTTGAATTTCATATCGGAACAAAAAACGTAAAGTTTGTAGAGGACCATCCAGTGAACATTCATGTACAGTTTGGCTTTAATAATATTTGTAGTTTCTGAGAAGAAGGCATTTGAATATTTTCCCATAGGGTCCAATGTTAATCTATGTATTGCGGTGGCAGCCATCTTGGATTTCCGATCGGCATAAAAAACACACACCTTGTAGAGGACCTTCCAATGATCATTCCTGGGCAGTTTGGTTTCAACTGTCCAAGTGGTTTCAGAGAAGAAGCGTTTTGAAACATTTTCCCCATAGGGTCCAATGTTAAACTAAGTCCTGCCGTAGCCGCCATTTTGAATTTCATACCGGAACAAAAAACCTTAAGATTGTAGAGGACCATCTAATGAACATTCATGTACAGTTTGGCTTTAATCATATTTGTAGTTTCTGAGAAGAAGGCATTTGAATATTTTCCCATAGGGTCCAATGTTAATATATGTATTGCGGTGGCGGCCATCTTGGATTTCCGATCGGCATAAAAAACAGAAACTTTGTAGAGGACCTTCCAATGATCATTCCTGGCCAGTTTGGTTTCAACTGTCCAAGTGGTTTCAGAGAAGAAGCATTTTGAAACATTTTTCCCATAGGGTCCAATGTTAAACTAAGTCCTGCCGTAGCCGCCATTTTGAATTTCATATCGGAACAAAAAACCTTAATATTGTAGAGGACCATCCAATGAACATTCATGTACAGTTTGGCTTTAATCATATTTGTAGTTTCTCAGAAGAAGGCATTTGAACATTTTCCCATAGGGTCCAATGTTAATCTATGTTCTGCGGTGGCAGCCATCTTGGATTTCCGATCGGCATAAAAAACAGTAACTTGGTAAAGGACATTCCAATGATCATTCATGTACAGAGAAGAAGATCTTTGAAATTTCAGCCAATCAGAGCATATTATTGGCCTTGGCAGCCATATTGAATATCCGACTGGAACGAAAAACAGTAACGTTGTAGAGGACCATCCAAGGAACATTCCTGCTAAGTTTGGTTCCAATCGGCCCAGTGGTTTCGGAGAAGAAGCTTGAAATGTGAAAAGTTTACAGACGACGGACGCCAAGTGATGGCAATAGTTCACCTGGACCTTTGGTCCAGGTGAACTAATAAAAGTTGTAAATTTAATTCTAAAATTTCCAGATTATTGTTGCTTAATATTTTACCTGTTTTGTGCCATGAATAGTGAGTGATTGTTGTTTAATGGGAACTCAGGAATTTTCAGATATATCATGGGGAGAACTAGTTAATTTTCAATGAGATGATGATGTGGTCTGCTTTGTACTAGACTAATGCACTTAGTTGGATTTTCAGTGCTAGCTCACTGAAACTAATCTTGCAGATAGACATTCTGAGTCAACCTGTCTTTGTTCTTTCTTCTTAAAGCTGCATGCTTAGCAGAGAAGCAATTAATACCACTTTTATTGTCTTTGGTTTCACCCAACCGGGACTCGAACCCACAATCTATTATACTCAAGTCAAGCAAGCCAAGCATTACACCACCGATGCAGTTATCCATGAATTTATAAATTCTTTTTCATGGTTATTCATTTTATATCAATATAACTAACAGATTTTAACTTCCAAGCTTGTAGTCAGTTAACTACAAACAGTCATTGACCATACTAATGTACTTAAGAGTGGAAGGAAGTCTGTGCAGGTTTTTTATCATTCGGTTATGTATTACCCTTGGAAATCCAATTACCAAGAGAAGGAAGGTTTGGATTCCATTAATCTGGCCCTATTTGTGTGCCTGTTCCAAGTCAGAACTTGGATTTCCAATGTCATATGTCATTGTCTTTTTTCATGTTCAATAGATTGAGATGATAGGTCACATGATGGTTTGTTTTGTTGATATCAGTGGAAATGTTGACCATCATTGTTTAAAACTTTCTTTTTATAATATAACATAAGATTTATAATCAATTAATATTTTAAAACATATTTGTTTATAAGTATACAATATATCAGTCTTTTGTTTCAATAAACAATATCAATAAATAGCCTCACAAAACATAAAATCAACATGTAAACACCATTTTGTCATAGCTCGCATATCTTATAAATACTATCTGATACATACATGTACATGATTACTTTGTGCGACATACATGTATTTGCACACCAAGATTGATATTTTATAGCATAAAGTGGGACTAAAAGGGAAAAAATGGTCTTGACAAGAACTAAATAAATGGGCTGTACATAGAGAATGATATCATAACTTTATTCTGGCATACTTGAGAAAAATATTTTACTAGTCTGTGTATTGTTCACACAGATGTATAATACATAGTACTATTTCAATAACTGGTTGTCACATAAATATATTTTTGGGTTAGGGTTATGATGTTTAACGCCACTTTCAATAATATTTCAGTTACATCGTGGCAGTCAGTTTTATTGGTGGAGGAAACCGGAGTACCCAGAGAAAACCACCGACCTGCCTGAAATATATTTTTCAAATGTTATCAACAATAATGTGAGTAATATACAAAAACCAAGTACAATAACCAACTTTGAAAATATCCCATTTTTGGGGTCATTTTTCCCTATCAGTAAATGACAGACAAAGTTATTAAATTAAATCCCAAAGATGGGAATCCCCATATTTGTATTCATGTTTTGTATTATGATGCTTATGTCAGTTTTGCTAATAAATAGTGCTTAAATTAAGGTTTAGGGGAGGGGGGAATAATGTCACTTTCAACATTATTTCAGCTATAATATCGGCAGTCGGTTTTCTTGGTGGAGGAAACAGGAGTACCTTGAGAAACACTAAACATAAAAGATATTGAAATTATATGCATAATCAAGTCAATTCTTCAATTTGTCCCCCATACAATATTTCAGTAGTAATAAGCATTTTACCTGACATATTTCAGAGAAAATGAAAATGGAATATTACTATGAATCTAAACCAATATACAGAAATGTCAATGATTAATGTTTACAATTCTAAAATAAAATCTTACAAAAAAAAAGAAAGATTCAATTTGAAATATAATGAGAAATGGCATATGAATGGCCCCCATCACTGAATGAAAATGACATTACAAAATTAACCAAAAATCTCACATCTGTGAGAGATGTTTAAGAAAAAGAATCCAACATATACACTGATCATTTTCATTCAAAGTGATATGGAGGGAGGTTGTTATATATTTTCTTCTATACCTACTTTAGTATACTTTCATCCATTTTATTATACAACAAATAATTTTTTTACCAGAAGTTCTTTGTTCCCATTAATATTATAATACAGTAGCCCCCCCCCTCCCCCTTTTATAAAGCCACCCCTTCTGCAATGAAAAAGTGGACTGGCATCTCTTGAGGGAGAAAATTTACAATTTTTGTTACTATCTCAGTGTATATGAAATCTGGCCCTATAAGAGAGGTTTGCCTTTGGTGGGAGTGGCCTTACAAGAGGGGACTACAGTACTGCCATTTGGTGATAACGACTTTATAAGAGGGGGGATACTGTATTGCTATCTTTAATTATGGGCTTGCAGGAATTATAAAAAAAGGTTCACAAATCTTCTTACCACAAATGGATGTTTTTTCAGTTATCTTTACTCTTGTTTCAATAATATCCAAGTGATCTATTATACAATGTCACACAGATAATTAATTATAAGGTATATAGACTGCATTTTACGAGGAAGACAACAATTATTTTGTCTAAAACATTTATTCTGGGGATGCAGATGTATATATATATTACCAATATACGTCTGATGAAATGGAATACAACCATTTTTTCAGTCGAATATTTTGTGACTATTCTGTATGCATGCACCATCAAACTGAATTTACCGATATATTTAAATATAGGGGGTTGGGTTAGGGTTATGGTGTTTAAAGCCACTTTCAACAATATTTCATTTATATCATGGCGGTTCATTTTATTGGTGGAGAAAACTAGAGTACCCGAAGAAAACCACCGACCTGCCGCAAGTCACTGACAAACTTTATCACATAATGTTGTATCGAGTATACCTCGCCATGAGCGGGATTCGAACTCACAATGTTAGTGATGATAAGCACTGATCGATAGGTAGTTGTAAATCCAACTATTGTACGATCATGACCACGACGGACCCCTGCCTAAATCTAGGAATGTATCGTAAGTTATCAAGGTTAATGAATAAATGTTATTATGCAATGGTTTCTTTGTGTGTTCATGTGTGAACAATAAATAACCCATGAAGTAAAAAAATTAAGAGGCTCAGGTGAGCCTGTATCGCTCACCTGACATAAATAAGTCCTCTTAAGAATGTCTGCATGCTGAATACATCTAAGTTACTATTCAAATCCCATACTGCCATAGGGTTCTATGTTAAAACTATGTCTGCTCATGGCAGCCATCTTGGATGGAAGTCGTGGTCACCGGACACAATTTTGAAAGTATACTACCCAAGGACCATCCATGCCATGTTTGCTTTAAATTGGCTGACTGGTTTCAGAAGAGAAGACTTTTAAACAATTTTCCCATAGGGTCCTATGTTAAAACTATGTCTGCTGACGGCGGCCATTTTGAACCGAGATCGGGATCACTGAACACAATTTTGGAAGTTGACCACCTAAGGACCATCGATGGCATGTTTGCTATATTGGCTTACTAGTTTCAGAGGAGAAGATTTTAAAACATTTTTTCCCATAGGGTCCTATGCTAAAACTACAGTATGTCTGCTGAAGGTGGCCATCTTGGATGGAGGTCAGGGTCACTGGACACAATTTTGAAAATTGACCACTTAAGGACCATCCATGCCATGTTTGCTTTAAATTGGCTTACTGGTTTCAGAGAAGAAGATTCTTAAATATATTTCCCATAGGGTCCTATGTTAAAACTATGTTTGCTGATGGTTGCCATCTTGAATTTCCGATCAGCAAACGATTCACAAGTTTAGTACAGGACCACCCAATGATCATTCCTGCAAAGCCACAATTCAATTGGCTTAGTGGTTTCTAACAAGAAGATTTTTAAAATTTCGACCAATCAGAACACATTATAGGCCCTGGCAGCCATGTTGGATTTCCGATCAGCACCAAAAACACAAAGCTTGTATATGACCATCCAATGAACATTTCTACCAAGTTTGGTTCAAATCTGTTTTGTGGTTTCAGAAAAAAAGATGAAAATGTGAAATTCCCATAGGGTCCAATGTTAAACTAAGTCGAGTCATGGCAGCCATCTTGAATTTCCGATTGGCAAACGATTCACAAGTTTAGTACAGGACCACCCAATGATCATTCCTGCAAAGTCACAATTCAATTGGCTTAGTGGTTTCTAACAAGAAGATTTTTAAAATTTCGACCAATCAGAACACATTATGGGCCCTGGCAGCCATGTTGGATTTCCGATCAGCGCCAAAAACAAAAAACTTGTATATGACCATCCAATGAACATTTCTGCCAAGTTTGGTTCAAATCTGTTTTGTGGTTTCAGAAAAAAAGATGAAAATGTGAAATTCCCATAGGGTCCAATGTTAAACTAAGTCGAGTCATGGCGGCCATCTTGAATTTCCGATCGGCAAACGATTCACAATTTTAGTACAGGACCACCCAATGATCATTCCTGCAAAGTCACAATTCAATTGACTTAGTGGTTTCTGACAAGAAGATTTTTAAAATTTCAGCCAATGAGAACACATTATGGACCCTGGCAGCCATGTTGGATTTCAAATCAGCATCAAAAACACAAATCTGGTAGAGGACCATCCAGTGAACATTTCTGGCAAGTTTGGCTGATTTCTGTTCAGCGGTTTCAGAGAAGAAGATTTAAATGTGAAAAGCTAACGACGGACGCTTACCCATGACAAAAGCTCACATGGCCTATGGCCAGGTGAGCTAAAAAACAATGCCCACATAATTTACATATGGGTTTTTAACTAATAAACACCTAAAAAAATAATAATTAAAATCTGACGCAAATCATCATCAGCTGTCACACTACCCAATCCATGCTCATTTATCACATTATAAGTCCAAGCTAATTAAATGTTGTTTTCACTCGTGTCTCATCAAATATTTCACATCCTGGAATTGTCAGTAAGAATCCTTGAATACCACATTCTTCTGTCTTTTTCCCTCACTTTTGCTGTGTCAACGTATTTGCTGTCCTATAAAAGAAAAATATATTGAATTATATAATTGTTTTGTCACAGAAAATTTACCTTCGGTATATAAGCTATTATTATATGACTTCAGATAATGTGTTTTCTGATTGGCCGACGTCCCTAGTAACGTTCTTTGATAAAACATTATATTCAACGCGCAAAAAGTCACAAGAGGTGAACATAATATTCCAAAGCTCCTCCAGACACCTTAAAATAGAAATGGTGTTTCCCAATTACCTTAAAAATAGTAGCTAATCATCACTGGGTTAAGTTTTGTCATCGACTAATCAGTTCTTTAAACTAATTACTTTCGGTACACAATTAAATTAATAATGGCAGACGTTGGGCAGACAGGGGTGTCTGGGGAACAAAGTCGGCACTGTGTTAATTCAAATTTGATTTAATGTCATATAATAAAACAGTTAATGACTTTCTATTTTGGTGAATACCAGGATTGATCAACCCATGGAACATGCTATTCACCTCGGATGCCTCGGTGAATAGCATGTTCCATGGGTTGATCAATATTCACCTCATCGAAAGTCATCAATTGTATATTATTATGACGCAAAAAGATATCAAATAAAATTTTCAAAAAAGTTCAAAGAGTAATTATGTGGTATGCAATGAAAATATTCTTTGATTTCAGAAGACAAGATAATGTATACATGTATTTTAAAAAAAAAATTGTTCTCAATAATTATTTTTTCGCTAGATACTTTTATTAAACTTTTATATTGTTTGATTTATTACATTTAAACTTTAGTCATGTCATCTACAACTTGGATCAACTCCAATCATTCTATATTCTATAAGTCAAAATGTAATTATGGTCATGTTGTCAGGGATTTAGCCAGGATTTTGAGACCATTAGTCACTTATGCGGAACAGATTTTTTTTTATAATTATGAATAAACAAGAATATAATGAGCTTAATCTTATAATCAGTTAAGTTAGTAGTGGAGATTGAAAACCTCCTAGGATGGGAACATATTCTGCAAATTAACAACCAACTGATAAAACATAACATTGCCACTATTTTGATCTCAATACCACACAAATTGTAATACCCCTCCAGGCCTCGACATTAACGTTTGTCCGATACCAGTGAAAACTGACGTCGGACAAGTAGATCTTGTATTACGTTGTCCGATGGGACAAGTGAAAAAATCAGAGATTCCCAAACGTGCCGGTACGACGGACAAATCTATTTCCACTGGTATAAAATACTGGGTTTGTTGTATAAAAGAGCCCTGTTTGATCTCCAATTTGTCCATAATTCATTTTGATTAAAACTAAAGTGAAACGCCAGATCAAAACTCTTTTATTGTATCATTTATTGTTCCTCCATATGAAGTTCAAGGACATAGACAAAATTAAAGTCGCAATCTCAGAAACGCTTTAATGAACGGAAATATCAATATTTGAAATATAAGAACAAGAATCACTCCGGAACGGACACGTAAAAATTATCGGATATCAATTTGGCGCCAAATTTAATCTTGTCTTTTGTGCAAAATACGAGAGGACTTGATTTAGGCTTTTGGGAAATATTGAAACCTTGAAATGGACAAATATTACAAGCTTTTTCCTGATCTGGTTGAAAAGATCCACTAAAATATCCAGAAATTGATGGTACTTTCCTCATAAATATTCATCATATTTATAAATTAGATTTTGATCACGTGACTGCAGTTTCAAGCTTGATGGATCGTTTATTAGATTTGTCAAAAATTAGCCTACAGTACGGAAATTCAATGTGTCCGTCAATGATTCGAAAATTAAAAGTTATTGTTTATTTCCACAAAGTTTTTCTTCTGTCAAAATTCAAATATTTGTGTTTTGTAACGATTTTAGACATGTCTTTGATATCGCGATCATGCAAAAATGATCATATTATATTTAATGTGGGAACCCCGAGTTTAGAAGCTAGAAATATAAGGTTAGTCAATATAATTACATATATTATTGAGGAATCTAAATTAATTTCAGAAAATATGTCGCCAAATATCATTCATTGTTAAATTTTGTGTCACACGCCACCAGTTTCATGTATTTCAGACATTTTTACATAGACTCTTAAGGCCAAAAAAGGGTTCGTCGCCTCGGATTATCATTTAGTCCAGGAACCTCGAATATTTAATTGTTTTCATTAATTTTTATTTCATTTAATTCAGCTTGATTCAATGTATCATTTTCAAGTTCAGAAAATGACACACATGCAATTATGAATGATATCGTCTATATAGATCATATGAAAATTGCAGACATCCTGGCGTCGCCATCTTAGATATGCAAATGAGCAAAGTACCCATCATTTCTGGCTATGGGGGTACATATAAAAATCACTGGTATGCAAGACTCCAATCAAGGTAGACAGAAATAAAAATGTGACATTGAATATATGTCCTTAAGGTAGTTATGAATAAAAAAACCCAGAACAAATCAGTTCAGGCAGCTTTAACTACTTACTAAATTTGGGCAGGGTAACGTCAGTCTCAGGGGTCGCGAAACAATGTTTCGATTAATCGCAATTGACTTCTCCCAGAAGTCTCCCCACTTCTCTCTGTTGTCTCCCACTTCTCCCTGTGAGCTCTCTGAAAGAGAAGTCACTTCTCCCTCTAATTTGAAAGTAGTGGGAGCCCTGGATAATTATTCTCTAGTTTTTGTAATTTTTATTAATTTTTTCGGACAACTAAAAGATTGAGTCGGACAAGTACTTTTTTTCGTTAGTTGTCTGAAGGGACAAGTTGAAAAATATGTTAATTTAGAGGCCTGCCCCCTTTTGAAATATTACTGTGCTTTGGTCTAATACCACACAAATTGTAAATACCCCCTCCCCCACCCTTTTTGAAATGTTACTGTGCTTTGGTCTAATACCACAACAATTGTAATAACTCATATTTATGTAGTCTTCAGCAGAAAAAAAAATTCTGCCAGTTTGCCCAATGGTCTATCTAGATTCTTTGTGTGAAATCAGTATAGAACAAACGTCAAAAAACTGAAGCAAGTTGTAAAATAAATAATTATTTCTCAGACCTCATAATCAAATTGCAACAATTGGAATAAAAATACTGTAGTTATTTTTTTTTAATTGCCGACACGTATCTGTTTGTAAATAGTCCTATAAATAGAATGCAATTGTTACCCGGATGCTGATCAATATAAAAAAAAAAATTATATGCGTCCTCGTGCAGTGCATTTCAACGAATTGAATGGCCATCCTTTGCATATAAATGAAATATAAAATATGAGAACTAAGATTTTATTTCACAGAAATGAGAATAAATACATCAAAAGTTTGTTTGGTTAAAAGTAGCTTCGGTAGATTGCGAGCTCCTGTTGATCGTGCCATTTTTATTTTATTTTTTAGTTTCTTCAAAGGACGTGTATACACGTCCTTGGTTTCTTTAATCAAAGTTATGACTTTTCGAGAAAATCACTTTCAAAATACTTAATGGATACAATAGATTTCAATAAACATGATATCGACATTTTCATAAATTTGGCAAAAATAGTTCATTATGGCAGACATTGAGACGAATCGTGCAATGAATGACGATTACTATTAATTATATATTTTGATGGCAACTTTCCCTATGCAAAATTGCACCCATATGACGATTACAAAAATATGTCCACTTTAAATACATACTGTGGCATTTTGAGTACATGTCATAACTATAATTTTTTTTATTATCGTTGATTGAATTCTTTGTCAAGGTGAGATCAAAGATTATGCAATCAAAACAAAAATTCTAGAATCTGTTGATTGGATTGTAACATGTAATAAAATTGTCATTGCAGTGACTAATTAGTTTTAATCAGCAAATGAAGAAGAATGGATTGTTACAAACATTTTTTTACGAATTTTTGAAAATTCAAGTGACGAATTGGGTACGGGAAATACTCGTCACTTTCGAAAATCAATCGTCAATGACGAAAGTGACGAGCGCTAGCTAATACACTGGTTGTACCAGTAACAAATTCTCTTCAACACAGATACCATGAATTCTTGAATTGATTCCAAGCACAATGGATCAACTCAGATCATTCAATATCCCGTTGTGGCCGTGATCGTATGGTAGTTGGATTTACAACTCCCTATGCATTCAGTGCCCATCACCACTGAAGTCGTGAGTTTGAACCCCGTTCATGGCGAGGTGTAGTAGACCTGGTGTACTTGATACAATGTTATGTGATAAAGTTTTTCAATGACTTGCGGCAGGTCCGTGTTGTTCTTTGGGTACTCTGATTTCCTCAACCAATAATGATTCTGCTCTTTATAGACAATTTGGCAGTTGTTTTGAGCTTTTTGACATTGCAGGATAAACACAATACATGTACATTGTCGGAAAATAAAAATTCATTTGTATTTGCTGCTAAACAGGACTAAAACTCACCAAAGGCTCACTTTTCTACCTGTTTCTAAAGCTCATAGAAATAAATTGTATATATTCAACAATGTACTTATCTTTCATTAAAACTCACCATTCCATAGCTTCATTAAGACCTTCTCCTTTGATCGCTGACGTTTTAAATATCTGGTATTTATGTTTAATTGCTGTTAGACCTAGAGCATTAGCCACTTCACTTGGGGTCATAGCACCCTCTATATCCTGTTTGTTTGCAAATATTACAAGTACTGCTTTTCTTAATTCATCTTCCTAAAAAATTGAAAGTTTTAATTAATCATAGATAATCTAGAAGGTGTAATGGTTAGTGTGATCCCACAAAGTATGGCAGACCATGTGTTCAACCCCACGTCAGGCTTAACTAGATCACCACAAGTTGGATTTTTATGAGTGAGTGAGTGATTGTTGTTTAAGGTAAAATAAATAATTTTTCAGCTATATCATGGCGAGAACAAGTAACATTCGACGAGATGATAATGATGTCTGCTCTGTATTTGGACTAGACTAACATGCCTAGTTGGATTTTTTGTAGTGCTAGCTCACTGAAACAACAGTCTGCGGGTAAATATGTTGCTTCACTCTGACACATTATCCTGATTCTGAGTCAACCAGTCTTTGATCTTTCTACTTAAGGGGCCGTCGTGTTGTGAGTTCGAATCTTGATCAGGGTGAGGTGTACAACATTACATGATAAAGTTTGTCAGTGACTTGCGACAGGTCGGTGGTTTTCTCTGGGTTCTCCGGTTTCCTCCATCAATGAAACTGACCGCCATGAAATTAAACATCATCAAACAAATCAAAATTTCACCTTAAATTTGCATGCTTTGCTTAGAAGCAATATATGCCAATTTTATAGAAAACAATTCTTGTTTTGAGATGCCCATTCTTTCTCTGTCCATACTTACCTCTAACATAGAAAACAATTCTTGTTTTGAGATGCCCATTCTTTCTCTGTCCATACTATCTACTACATATATTATGGCATCTGTGTTGCTATAGTAACATCTCCAATATGGTCTGTAAACAAAAATAAATACCCATTTAGCATTATTGTTGAAGGGCTGTCGTGGCTGTAATCTTATGGTAGTTGGATATACAACTACCTATGCAATCAATGCCTATCACCACTAACGTTGTGAGTTCAAATCAGGTAAAAATGTACTCGATACAACATTATGTGATAAAGTTTGTCAGTGACTCGCTACTCTGGTTTCCTCCACCAATAAAACTGACAGCCACCATATAACTGAAATATTGTTGAAAGTGGCATTAAACACCATAACCCCTAACCCTTATTGTCTGATATATGCAGAAGTCAACATGAACATCAGAGATCCTAGTAGTATAAAATTGTAATGAGTCATGAGCCCTATTAGTGTATTCTTTATTATTTTTGGGGTAAAAAATGGTGAGTGACAAAGACGTATGATGAGCCCAGGACTCACCTAGACAAGTTGTAAATATTTCTGAACATACAAAATGAGTTTTGATTTTTAACGTTATACAATATCTCAACAAAACGTGGGTAAGAACATTTTCTTTTTGTATTTTAACCACACCAGACATATTTAATTATTCTGTTATGTATTCAAGACTTTTAATATTTTTCAAGTTTACCAGTACTTCACTATTTATAGGTGCTACTTTGTATTAAGATTTTAATATTTTCATGTGTATATCTTATACAACACCCTTTGAAATTAGTATGTACCAAATACTATTTTAAATGGGTAAAATTAACTGGTAACGTCCTTATTGAAAGGGCTCGGTCTTGATTTTTAAGGTTACATATTCAACCACAGATTGGTCTTATTTTTTTTCTTTTTGTTATATTAAAGAAAATTCAATCATGATTGCGACAATACAAAATGAATGATAAAAAAAACCTTTTATCTGTAAAATGAGATTATTATTATACTAACAATTGCTAAAATACAGGACCAAGTTGCACAAAACTTAATTAAATTTAAGTGTCAATTAAAACTTAATTGACACTTAAAAGTTACTTAAAATATACATGAAATTTTCACTTTATGTTTAATTGACGTTTGTGCAACTCAGTCCTGGTAATTAATAATCTATGGCTTATTTTACAATACCTGATACTTGTCTGACCACCAAGATCCCACACTTGAAATTTCAAATTTTTAAACTGTACTGTCTCTACATTAAAACCAATAGCTGTAAAGAAAAGAAACAGATATATGTCTTGAAGTTGGAGATTCATTTATCAAGAGGCCTAGGATCCCCTTACCCAGTTTAACCCCTCAACAAGTTTGTGCATGTCCCAAGCCAGGACTTAGATTTCCAACATCATATGTCATTGGTCTTTTTTGTGTTCAATGAGAGGTGATTGTTCGCTATATGTCTAGTGATAAGATTTACAGTGATTTAGCTAGCGCTCGTCACTTTCGATTGATTTTCGAAAGTGACGAGTATTTCCCGTACCCAATTCGTCACTTGAATTTTCAAATAATCGTAGAAAAATGTTTGTAACAATCCATTCTTCTTCATTTGCTGATTAAAACTAATTAGTCACTGATAATGACAATTTTATTACATGTAACAAGCCAATCAACGGATTATAGAATTTTTGTTTTGATTGCTTAATCTTTGATCTCACCTGGCTTGATTTACCTGGACAAAGAATTCAATCGACGATAATAATTTGTTCATAGTTATGACATGTACTCAAAATGCCACAGTATGTATTTAAAGTGGACATATTTTTGTAATCGTCATATGGGCGCAATTTCGCATTGGGAAAGTTGCCATCAAAATGGTAATCATCATTCATTGCATGATTCGTCTCTGCAATGTCTGCCATAACGAACTATTTTTACCAAATTTATGAAAATGTTGATATCATGTTTATTGAAATCTATCGTATCCATTAAGTATTTTGAAAGTGATTTTCTCGAAAAGTAATAAACTTTGGATAAAGAAACCAAGGACGTGTATACACGTCCTTTGAAGAAACTAGAAAAAAAATGGTGCGATCAACAGGAGTTCGCAATCACCGAAGCTACATTTAACCAAACAAACTTTTGATGTATTTATTCTCATTTCTGTGAAATGAAATCTTAGTTCTCATATTTAATATGGTCATTTATATGCAAAGGTTGGTCATTCAATTCATTGAAATGCACTGCACGAGGACGCATAAGTTTTTTTTATATACATTGTATTGATCAGCATCCGGGTAACAATTGCGTTCTATTTATAGAACTATATACAAACAGACACGTGTCTGCAATTAAAAAAAATAACTACAGTATTTTTATTCCAATTGTTGCAATTTGATTATGAGGTCTGAGAAATAATTATTTATTTTACAACTTGCTTCAGTTTTTTGACATTTGTTCTATACTGATTTCCTACAAAGAATCTAGATAGACCATTGCGCAAACTAACAGAATTTTTTTTTCTGCTGAAGACTACACAAATATGAGTTATTACAATAGTTGTGGTATTAGACCAAAGCACTAATATTTCAAAAGGGGGTGGGGGGTGTTACAATTTGTGTGAAATTAGACCAAAAGCACAGTAATATTTCAAAGGGGGGGGGGTATTACAATTTGTGTGGTATTGAGATAAAAATAGTGGCAATGTTATGTTTTATCAGTTGGTTGTTAATTTGCAGAGTATGTCCCCATCCTAGGAGGTTTTCAATCTCCATTACTAACCAATAAGGCAACGTAACTGATCATATGATTAAGCTCATTATATTCTTGTTTATTCATAATTAATCCCAAAAAAATCTGTTCCACAAAAGTGACTAATGGACTCAAAATCCTTGCTAAATCCCTGTTTCAGTGCCTGAAATGGACGGTCGCCCAGTCGCCAAATGCGACTAATATCTTATTCGGGCGACCAAAAGCTGCTCCAAATTAGGTAATCACTGGCCCAACAAAAAACGTTTGGGCGATTGCCTATTAGACCGTTAAAAATTGTTGTTTTACCGAAACCCGACATAAACTGTAACGGTAGATAACTCTTCTGTTCTAGTCGAAAACAGTTTGTTACGAGCACAGCAATTGGTCCAAATACATTTTTGTAGCCAATGAATACACAGCTAATGTAATTTACTGTTCTCCCCAATTATGTATTTTTATCGAGCCAATCAATACACGTTTCCTACACGTTTTCATGTAATACACAAGTATTCACTAAATATTAGAAAAGAAACGTGTTTTTTTGTTTCTTTATGATTTAATTATTAAAAATCACGGACGAAGTGGAAAGTTATGAACAATAAAGAGAATTCTGTCAACTTATAATGTTTGCGATCTGGTATCCACGACCACGGTTCGGAAATTTATTCATTCAATCTGCTGCAAAATGTACATCATACAACATGTACGAATTTCATTTTACAGAAATCGAAAACCTTTTTGTGTCAATCCTTAGGTAATCATTGAATAACTTTTCCCCAACAACGGAGAGAAAATCGTTGACAGTAATGTCAAACTACGGAAACGATCTGACCTGTCACTTCTTTTAAACTTTTCATAGTTCATGTGTACACTGCTACATTTTAATGACAATTAGGAGTGGTTTTCTTTTTTGGAACCAGAACTTTTGTTTACAAATTAAAAAAAAAGGAAAAGTTAACTGTTGTTTAATATATAACAGAAAATGACAGCACCGTTTGTTATTTCAACAAACTGGTGAGATACTTGTTTGGAATGAATAACCAACTGACGTTACCCCGAACTGAGAGGTTATTTTACTTTAAAATCACTTCTTCATAGTGGATTGAAACTCTGGGGAGTGCAAGAGCGGTCCTTGTAGTGGCATTAGTCTACTCTTTTCCGGATGTCTTTAATGTGATCATGGCATTGATCTCCCCATACACAAACCAGCCTTCTATTGTCCCCATCCGATGGACTAGCATCGTTTTTTTAGACCACCCTAGCCAATGGCGTCAAGGTTGTCAAAAAGGTTATAACAAGTAAATTCAGGTTTCATTATATAGCAATATATGCATTGGGGTGTTTTCGCAAATTCAGCTGCACACCTGTACCTACCAAAATTACCCCAAAAAAAAATGTCACAAAATGATTGGGCCACCATTCCGCCATTTGGACCAGTGACTCTAATTTTTACTGGCCCAAACAATTTTTTTCGGGCCAGCCAAAGGCTGGCCCTCATTTCAGGCACTGTGTTTACACAACTGACTCGACATAATACAAAAAGTTAGTTGAGTAAGATGCTTATTACGTTTAACATGATTTTTAATCAGATTCTTTTTAAGTCTTGTTTATAGTCAGTAGGCGAGTTCAAAAACTGATAAATGAACAAAAATCTTCCCGCCACAGTTGTCAAAATAAGAAATCCCTTCCTAACCCACCATATACTTTTTTTTATCAATTTGGATTATGGATATATGATTGTATTGGGTGACAAAGATCACTGATCTTCAATATTGGAGGTGAAGAAAGAACAGAACAGAATGGCATATCGCCAAAAACTCAACCATATTAAGCTTTATCTCATACTACATATATATATATATATATATATATATTATTATTAAGCCAGCAGATAAAGGGAGTGCAGTAGTAGTCATGGATAAAACGACATATATACAAGAAGCAGAAAGACAAATGTCCGATTGTCGATTCTACGAAAAATTAGATTCTGACCCTACACTTGATTTTACGCAGAAGATCATGTGAGCCTTAGAGGCTATGCATGCTCGTGGCCACTTAGACAATAAGACCATGGAGTACCTTACTCCAGAGGATCCCAAGCCAGGCCGTTTCTATCTGCTGCCTAAAATTCACAAGGAAAACAATCCGGGGAGACCGATGGTATCAGCCAATGGTCACCCAACTGAAAAGATATCGGAATTTATTGATTTTCACCTTTGGCCGTTCGTTGAAAACCTTCCATCACACATCAAAGATACTACCGACTACTTGAAGAAAATGGAAAATTTAACCATTCCAGAAAATACCACGCTTGTTACCATGGATGTAACTTCCCTTTACACGAACTTTCCCCATGATGACGAAATTGCTGCATGCAGAAAAATATGGGAACAACGAACAGATCAAGAACCTCTGACAGAATGTTTAGTGGAGATGCTTACACTAGTTCTAAAAACCAACAATTTTACTTTTGACGGAAACCACTATCTTCAAATAAATGGGACAGCTATGGGAACCAAAATGGCACCCTCCTATGCCAACATTTTTATGGGGGACCTAGAAGAACGATTACCCCTCTCGTCACTTAAACAACCTCTTTCATGGTTTCGATTTATAGATGACGTTGACATGAAGTGGACACATGGCGATAAAGAGCTTGATGAATTTTTGGAACATGCCAACAGTATCCATCTGTCTATAAAATTCACACACGAAGTGTCGAAAACAAAAATGTCCTTCCTTGATACTATCACCACGGTCAAAGAGGGCAACATGACAACTGATTTATACTCTAAGCCCACAGACAAACATCTATACCTTTCACCCAGTAGTTGCCATCCTAAGCACTGTTTTAAGAGTATCCCATTCAGCCAGGCCATTAGGGTAAAACAAATATGCTCCACTGTTGAAACCACCAAGCAAAGACTAGGAGATTTAAGCCATCATTTGAAGAGACGGGGATATAATGACAAAGTTATAGAGAGTGGGTTTTCAAAGGCCAGTGAAATTAACAGAAATGACCTACTGGAGTACAAAGAAAAAAAGGTCAACAAACGGGCTCCCCTTGTTCTCACTTACCATCCTTCTTTAGAGAAAATTGTAGGCATTGTCCGTCATCATTGGAAAGAAATTGAAAAAAGTGAAACGCTGGCCAAGTTGTTCCCTGAACCACCCGTTGTAGCGTTCTGGCGACCTAAAAGCATTAAGGATACACTGGTCAGAGCTGCGGTATCTAGACCTTCATCGACGGTCGGCCTGTGTAAACCATGTGGTGACAAGCGTTGCAAGCGCTGTCTCCAATTGCAACATGCACAAGTGTTCCATAGCAAGACGACAGGAAAGGAGTACAAGATATTTTGCAATGTCAATTGCAAAACACCTAATGTGGTTTACCTCCTTGACTGTCACGTCTGCGGGTCGCAATACGTAGGAGAAAGTGTCCAACCATTCAACAAAAGAATGAATGGACACAGAAGTGACCTTACGAAAAAGACGCTCTTGCCCGTGAGTCAACACTGTGTCGCCAGGGCACTCATTGGATGACTTTGGCAGATCCAAAATTTATATCATTGACCACAATCCAAGTTGGAAAGAAAATCAAAGACAAAAAAGAGAAAGTTTTTGGATCCGCGAGTTACAAACATTACATCCAGAAGGCATAAACAAAAAGGCCTAAATCTTTTATTTTTTAACTTTTTAACCAGTGCCTGGTTCTTAGCTAGTTGGTAAACTTCATTACATTTTCTCATTCTTTTCATATTGTTTATAAATTAGTGTACATATATACTTGAATAATATAAAGCATAAAGTTCAAGATTATGATTTTTAGTAATTTACGTCACGATAACTGATGGTCACGTGACAATTTTTCAAATCAGATTACAGACGCTGATAAAGCTTGTCGGTCAAGCGAAATATCCGTTGATTTAATTATAATTAGTCTTTTTGCAGACTTATAGTTATTTTTGTTACATTTTAACATCTTTTTTTTATATCGTTGGGCTAACATTTTAGACTTTTATATATATGGTCGAGTGGTCTAGGGCGCTGGACGTAAGGCTAAGCGAATTGGTGCTGCAGTGTATCAATGGTGTGAGTTCAAATCCCGTCGAGGGAAGAACAAAAATTTGACAGCTCTAAAATCTAATTCTAACACTGTTTGGTTTAATTTTCAGACGTATATATATTCATACATGTAGATCTGACTTACTTGGTATTGTAGTGACAACTTCACCGACTTGAAGTCTATATAAAATTGTAGTTTTTCCAGCCCCATCCAAACCCAAGATTAAAATTCTCCTTTCTTTTGTACCAAATAAACCAGAGAAATAACTCCAAATACCTCCTGAAAAAAATACAAAATTATTATAATGATAAATGAGTGGAGGCAAATATGTGCAGGTTATATAAATATACATGTAATGATGTATGTAATGCTGTTGGCGATCCCATTATCTACAGGGAGAAGGTTGGGATCACATTAACTGGGTTTAATACTGCCACATGTTTGTGTCTGCCTCAAGCCAGACCTGGATTTCCATGATAATGTTCAATGATTTTTGGTGAGAGGCAATTGTTTGTTGGTTTTTTTTTAATATCATGATGGTCAAACTTTAAAAAAAAGACTTAAGATGAACTTGTGGATTCTGATTCTGTTGCTCTTGGTGATTTTATCTCTTGGACTGTAGAAAACAAGAGAAAGAAGATACATTTATAAGAGTTATATGCACTCAGCAAAGCATAAACTAACAAATGTCTTTAGTTATGTTCTAATTCAAGGGCAAAATCTTTTGTAAATGAGGACTGATAAAAATATTTTTCACTCTCTCTAGAGATAACATATAATTATTTAAAAGTTTTAAAGACCTCCCTGTATAAATTTAGAATTAAGAAGTTATGAACAGCACAAGTCAAACACTGACAAATTGCCATGCTTTAAGGGCCACAACCCCATAACTTTTGGATAACATCCATGATCCCCTTTGCTTCATGACATTCTATATAGTAGCATGGGAAACAAGAATTATTGAAAGTTTTTTCTCAGCCAAGCCTAAATCAGTGCAAAAAAAATAAAATGATTGAAAGCAGATTTACAAATGGTCTAACCAAGGACCAAAAATACAACAGAGATAGTGTTTTATCTTAAGAAAAATAGAATGGCGCGGCGCCATGCCCCTTTTGATAAAAAAAATGTGGTGCCATGTATTGCCAATGTGCCCTTTTTTATTTCTTCAAACGATCCGTAAGATCGCTTGGTCGAAGGGCGACAACTCTAGCGAACTATCAAATTTTGATGCCATTGTGAAAATAAAAGAAAATGCCGACAGAAGGAAAAGAAAAAGGGAGGAGATGAGGAAGGCAGAAGCAGCCTCATGCCGAAACCTATAGATATTCTTCAGCAGGTATATAAAATGTTTCACCCGCCGCAAAATTGTGTGAACTTGTAATGAAGTGTCAATTTTTAATCAACATTCATCGGCGGTGGTGATGTTTACCTGAGCTTGGTAATCTGTCAACAATGTTTTGATAGCAGTTTATATGGATTCCCCCAAAACACCTGTAGGCCTTTACTATTCAACATTTGTATAAACATTAATTATTGTAGATGTTTTGATAGCAGTTCTCTTTGACCCACCCCACATGTACACAGTGCCTGAAATGGACGGTCGCCCAGTCGTCAAAAAGGATTTATGATATGATGATAGTTTTGAGTAGTCCTTCTTAGAAAGTAATACACAGTCAAGTCCAAATAACATTCTTGGTCTCACATACATATTCCACATACGTATAATAACACTGGGGTTTATTCCATTATACCCATGCATTCTTGTACCCATCAGCGCGTATGTTGTTCTTCGTGCAAGTTTGATTCTCTTTTCTATCAGATCATGTCCTCGTAGTTTTCTATCAATTCTAATGTGGGTATAAGATTCCGTATGAGCTATTTGGCGATCGTGAAGTGTAAAATTTTCATCAATATGTTGTTTCTTTTGGTTGAAGATCATTACCTTGCTTTTGGCTTCGCTAATTATATATCTTTCGTCATTCGCATATTGTTCTTGGCCTAGTAGCATTGTTTGAAGTTCTAACTGTGATCGTCCTAATAGAACAATGTCATCAGCACAGGTCGGACTGTTAACTTGAATGGAACCAATTCGGAAACCAAGATAGTTATTCTTGTAGAAATCGAATAACGGGTTTATGAAGACTTTATATAATTCCGGGGATAATATTCCACCCTGACGGAAACCTTGTTGTTCATAAAATGGACTAGATATTTTTCCCTCCCATTTAACCTTAGAGTGTAAATCTTGATAAAGCATCTTTGTCAATATCCATGTTTCCTTACTTATTCCAGTGTAGAAAAGTTTACGTAACATTGATTCATGCCATACAACATTAAAGGCCTTTGAAGCATCAGTGTAGGCTGCATATAAAGATACGTTATTATCTAGAGATTCTGCTATTGCCTCGGTTAACAATAGACTAGCATTAGTAGGTGCGACATCCTTGCTGAAACCTCTCTGTAGGGGGTTCTGACTCTCTTTCAGTAACGGACTAATTTTATGTAGAATTACTTTCTCAAACAATTTTCCGATAACGCTTGACACAGTTATCCTTCTGCAGGAATTAGGATTATTTATTGGTTTATCCTGTTTCTTATATACAGGAGTAATTATTCCAGATTTAAAACAATTTGGTACAGTTCCTTCTTTAAATATTTTTTCAAAAATAGACTTCAATAAATATACAAGAGATGGCCCACCGAATTTAAAGTGTTCAGCAGATAATAATTGTTCATCTTGGGATTTGCCATTTTTCATTTCACACACTAATTTGTCCAATAATTCTAGACTCACAAATTCTGTATCTGATTTATAATTGTTACGACAAAAGTCTTCAATTTCTTTATAATCTAGTTGAACAAATTCTTGATACTTTGCATTGAAGTTATCACTTTCCAATCGCTTACTTAAATTTTGGAAGTATCTTACCCACCCTTCTGCTATGTCATCTGATTTTTGTAGCATTTCACCATCGACTTGAAGTTGAGTTAGTTTTTGCACTCTACAATCTCTCTGTGAATTAACTATTTTATAGAAAAGTTTGTCATTAATCATATGCGATTCCATAATATCTGAGTATAATTGATTTCTTTTTCTAGCTTCTTCCTGTCGTTGAGCTCGACGTAAATTCCTTTTGGCAGTAATACAGTCCATCCATCACTTCTTTTAAATATTTCATAGTTCATGTACATGGCTACATTTTAGTGACAATTGGGAGTGGTTTTCTTTTTTGGAATCAGAACTTTTGTTATTTCAACAAAGTGAGATATTTATTTGGAATGAATAATCAACTAACATTACCCCGAACTGAGAAGTTATTTTACCTTAAAATCACTTCTTCATAGTGAATTGAAACAAGTGATGTCACTCTTCACTCTGGGGAGTGCAAGAGCGGTCCTTGTAGTGGCATTAGTTTACTCTTTTCCGGATGTCTTTAATGTGATCATGGCATTGATCTCCCCTTACACAAACCAGCCTTTCATTGTCCCCATCCGATGGACTAGCATCGTTTCTTAAGACCACCCTAGCCAATGACGTCAAGGTTGTCAAAAAGGTTATAACAAGTAAATTCAGGTTTCATTTGATAGCAATATATGCATTGGGGTGTTTTCGCAATTTCAGCTGCACACCTGTACCTACCAAAATTACCAAGAAATATATCTCTGTTCAAGGTTTCCCTACAGTACCGTCCCTACTTTCTCTGCCTACCCTAGCACATTTTATTGGTATTTTTTGTAAAATGCCGCTAAGTCATCACATTTTGGTTAAGCACTGTTAAAGTCAAGAAATCAAAATAATTTTGAAAAATAAAATGGTTTTACCTACCTACCCTATTTTTTCTATGTGCCCTTTTTGGTAAATTCTACATGCAAAGTGCCCTTTTTAAAAAAAAATTACCATGCCCCTTTTCAGTCCTAGATAAAACACTAAGAGAGAAACAGGGACATAAATATATTCACTGCAGAACAAACTGTCACAGAGTGAGTGAGTGATTGTTGTTCAACGACAAATGAACAATTTTTCAGCTATATTATGGCAAGAACAAGTTACATTCGATAAGACGATGTTCGCTTTGTACTAAACCAACATGCTTAATCTTTTATAATGCTACCTCACTGAAGCAACTGTCTGCAGGTAGACATGTCGTTCCACTCGGACACTTTATTCTGATTCCAAGACAACCTGTCTGCTCTTGCTCCTTAATACTATGTGCAAAAAGGAGAAACAGCAAATGTCAATTTTATACTTTAGTCTGACCAGACAAGAGTTCGAACCCATGATCTACAGCACTCAAGGCGAGCATGCTAACCATTACACCACAGACAAGTCATAGAAGCTGTAACTTTAAACTGAACATGAAAGTCGACAAAAAAGCAAATGTCCCATCCAGACCACAGGGGCTAGGTGCGTCCGAAAAAAAAATAATAAAAAAATACTATATAATACTACAAGGGGGCGAACTCACTTGCTTCCATTTTTTTAAGTCGTCGTGTTAAATTGATCGTAACTTCGGAACGCCTTAATATTTTCAAAAAATGTTTCCACCAGTCGAAAGTCAAGTAATTTTCCTTTCCAAAGAGACCCCAATTGTTAGTGTAGGCCTCCGAACTGCTGAGGTATCATTCACGAACCAAAACAAAACGGCGTGAAAATCCGTTTCAGCCAATCAAAAAGCCCGTTAGAACTCTCTCAATTTTCACGTCTATGGCGTTTGTCAATGATGCCAATGGGATTTCTTTCAAAAACAGACTTAAAGGACATATAAATCGGCGTAAGGTAAGAAATTTTATCATAATTTGAATGAATGAAAGTATTTAGCTAGTCAAAATGACTTGTTTACGCATGGGAAAGTCTGTACACAGATGGGAAGTGGTCAACCCAACGTTTGTACGACTTCGGATTTTCATGCCGTTTTGTTTTGGTTCGTGAATGATACCTCAGCAGTTCGGAGGCCTACACTAACAATTGGGGTCTCTTTGGAAAGGAAAATTACTTGACTTTCGACTGGTGGGAACATTTTTTGAAAATATTAAGGCGTTCCGAAGTTACGATCAATTTAACACGACGACTTAAAAAAATGGAAGCAAGTGAGTTCGCCCCCTTGTAGTATTATATAGTATTTTTTTTTTTTTTTTTTTTTTTCTTCGGACGCACCTAGCCCCTGTGATCCAGACTATACATGAAATGCAGGTTTAATCGCTATCAATGAATTGATAGTATCATTGATAAAAAAAAAACCATGCCTAGTGATAACGTAATCCTCAGTCCGCTCGTGCTCCGGTGCACGAGCGGACTGATGGTTACGTTATCGTATCTAATCTCAGAGATGTTCATGTTTTTACACAACTTCACCAGGGGCAGGGCAAGGTCAAGGAAGAGCTGGAGAAATTTGATTATTGTTTGGCATATGAAATTGTTGAATTCGTGAGGAAAATATCTGTCAGGGTTGAGGGATATACTATTGAAATTACCCATTCTATTACACAAACAGTTGCCACAAGAAAATCATTCGCCGGTGACCGGAAGTTTACACGTGTATCTAGCACATGCGTACTTTATAATAAATTAGAAAATCAAATCGGTATAATCATGATAAATCCGTACATTTTTAGCCTTTGAATAAGGGTAATTAACAAAATTACCGAACTCCGAACAATCTTACAAAGGGAAAGTCAAAGCTCATAATTATATAAACAGACAAAATCAGTCAATAACCGGAAAACTGTGAAAACCGTAATGACCTTGACTTGGTACAGGCATTTCTAAAGAAATGGTGGGTTGAATCAGATTTTAAAGCGCCAAACCTCCCGCTCTCATTACGGTTCAAAGGCTCCGGTTGTCACTATAACAGTATTTAAATACAGGAACAAAATAGGTATAATAGTTGTGAAAACAGTACCATATTCAGTGAATGTAAATGTCAAAAACTCTTTTACGTCACACATTGATAAAAAAATATTTTTGACATTTTTCTTGACTTCTTTTATCTTTATTTATTAATAATAAAGATTTGTTTGTCATGTTCAAAATATATGTATCATCTTGACTCTGAAATGCGTGGATGGGTACTAAATTATATTTCTGTATTTTTATTGCACTAAGTCCTATATTTGAAATAGTGATAGATATGTACAGCAGTAGCATAGAATGGAAAATGGACGGGTACCACATGTTCATTTCTCCGCCAAATGTTTTCATTAAGAGCATCTTCGCTAGCCAAGGGTTACGATCCGCTCTACTCATATGAAGATGAGTAGAGCGGATCGTAACCCTTGGCTAGCGAAGATGATTAAGAGAGGATGCCTAGTGTACACAAAAGAGGGATTAAATGCGTTACAATTAGACACATCTCCAGAAATATTCCTCACCTGAAGACAGTAGGAGTTATCCTTCCTTACCATGTCAAATGACTAAATAATTTGACCTGGTTATACAGGTAGATAATTAATTCTTTCGTCAGCTCATTCTTTTACCAAACTGAGTTGTCTTCTTTTTCAACAAACAACACATACCATGCTCTGAGTGAAATTGATAGTCCAGGAATGCCACATGCTTGTTCCTCACCTATTGCACACCAGGCAAAGAAAGGTAGTTCAGGAATCAAAGTAAAAAATAGAATACAGAGACCATTAAAAATTGTAAATATAAATTTTCAATCTATAAAAAACAAAAAACCAGAACTAGACATATTATTAGACACAACAAAACCTGATGTTATAATTGGTACAGAAACCTGGTTAGATCCAACCATATCGATCCTCATATGAATACTTCCCACAAGATCAGTATACTGTTTACACGACCGATAGACCACCAAACAAACAAGGTCTGAGTCATGGTGGTGTACTTATAGCTGTGACAAATGAATTCCTTTCAAATGAAGCCAAGGAACTGAAAACAAACTGTGAAATGGTCTGGGCTGAACTGACAATATCAAATGCAAGAAAATGTCAAATATGTGCGTATTATAGACCACATCCAGATGATGATATTTCTCTTGAACCTTTGAGTCAGTCACTCAGTAGAATCAACCCTAGCTCAAAATCAGTCATCATTGTTGGAGGAGATTTTAACCTTGGTCATATGGATTGGGAAACCTTAAGTGTATTCCCAGGAAAACCAAATCAAAAACAACATCAACAGTTTTTAGATATAATAAATGACAATTCGCTTACTCAAGTAGTTAATAAAACAACACGCAAAGATAAAACATTAGATCTTATTTTAACAAATTACCCAGCAACAGTAAATAAAGTAGAAATATTGCCTCCCATTGCTGACCATGACATTGTTTATATAGAATGTATAACTTCTTTAAGAAGATGCCAACCAAAACCAAGAAAAATATTTAAATACTCCAAAGCAAATTGGGAAAATATAAACAAAGACTTGGGTAAATTAGAGAAAGAAATAAAAGATAAATACTCAGACTCTGATGTCAACACAATCTGGAACTTACTAAAAAATGAAATACACCGATCAGTGACAGAAAACATCCCTCAGAAAATGCTTAAACATCGAAAGAACCTTCCATGGATAACTAATGAAATAAAAACAAAAATGTCAAAATACAAAAAGAAATATAAAAAATACAAACTTAGTGGCAAGTGTAAAGATTCTAATCTTAAACAAATGAAAGCAAACATACAAAAAGAACAGAGAACAGCATATTGGCAGTTCATAGCCACCAACATCCTCAAAGTTTCCAAAAAATCTATTTTCTTACATAAAGAGTCAAAAATCTGAAAGTTCAAACATAGCAACATTACGACAAAATGGTCAATTACATTCTGACACTAAAACTAAAGCAAACATTCTTAATGAACAATTTCAAAAGGCATTTACACCAGCAACTGATGACTCAATACCAAGCAAAGGGCAAAGTCAATATCCACAAATGCCTAATATTATCATCACTGAAAATGGAATTAATAAGTTGTTACAAAATATAAATATCCACAAAGCATCTGGACCAGATAATATACATGGCAGAATACTTAAAGAGTGCACTACACAAATAGCACCTATCTTAACCACATTATTTAGTTTGTCACTCAAAACCGGTAAGATTCCAGATGATTGGAGATATGCTAGTGTCTGTCCTGCATTTAAAAAAGGTGATAAAAACAACCCTATAAATTATAGACCGATCTCACTTACATGTATCATCTGCAAAGTTTTAGAACATGTTGTAACAAGCAGTATCATGAAACATCTAGAATACAATAATATATTATACGATCTTCAGCACGGGTTCAGATCATCCCGTTCTTGTGAAACACAACTAATATCATTCATTCAAGACCTGGCCAAATCATCAGATAAAAACATCCAAACTGACCTCATAATAATGGACTTCGCTAAGGCTTTCGACAAAGTGTCACATAAACATCTCATGTACAAAATCAGCTACTATGGTATAAACTGCAACGCTTTTCACTGGATAAAAGACTTTCTTACACAAACGGTTATCCTTGAGGGAGAAACATCTAGCAAAATATCTGTAACATCTGGTGTCCCTCAAGGAACAGTACTTGGCCCTATATTATTTCTCATATTCATAAACGATCTAGCAGAATACATCCAACACAGCACTCTCCGTTTATTTGCAGACGACAGCATCATATACAAACAAATAAAAAACAAAGAAGATGCAATAAAACTCCAACAAGATCTCGATGCTGCAGGTAAATGGGAACAAGACTGGCTCATGCACTTCCACCCAGACAAATGCACAGTAGTAAGTGTAACACAAAAGCGGAAAACAATATCGCATACATATCAATTGCATGGGCACACACTAGAGAAAGCTGACTCTGCAAAATATTTAGGCATTACCATTCAGAATAACTTAAAGTGGGACAAACATATCAACACCATAACAGCTAAAGCTAATCAGTCACTAGGATTCATTAAAAGAAATTTAAAAGTACATTCACCAGCCATCAAAGCTTTAGTCCGACCGAAATTGGAATATTGTAACACCATTTGGAACCCACACACATAACAGCAAAAACTTCAAATTGAAAAAATTCAACGGAGAGCAGCCCGCTATGTCAGTAACAGGTACCACAATACAAACTCTGTAACAGATATGATGTCTGACTTAAATTGGGCCCCACTTGAGGTGCGCCGCATAAGGTACAGACTCATATTCTTTTACAAAGTCATACACCACTTAGTTGCCATACCATATTCAAACCTATTAATTCCAGTTGACACCAGAACCAGACACACAAATCCAAATTCATTCAGGCACATACAGACATCAAAAGACTGCTACAAATACTCGTACTTCCCCAGGTCTATCACACTTTGGAATCAACTGCCTACAACATTTACCACTGCAGACACAGTTGACGGTTTCAAGAGCATGATCCCAGTATCTGCCTTGATTCCAATTTTCACACCAGTAAAAAAATTAACAAGGAAGGTACCTGGAAATTAGGAAATGAACCAATCGAAGAAACGGGCGAGTACAAATATCTGGGTTATTTCATTAATAGATCCTTAAAATCTAACTTCCACGTGAATAGTTTTCTTAAGGAAAAAGCAGATAAGCAGCTAAATTGTCTTATCCGTCTACTTGGTGAACATAGTGATTTCAATCGCATAAATTTTGGTGAATCACTTTGGAATTCGGTTATGAGGCCATCTTTAACCCATGCTTGTCCTGTATGGATGCCTCTTTCCGAAACGTGTAAACAAGCGCTAGAATCCTGGCAATATCGGGCAGCTAAAATCGTTATAAAAACTAGAATGAATATACCAAAAGCTGCCCTGTTACTAGAACTGGGGTGGGAACCTATTCTCGACTTTATTAATAGACAGAAGGTCTCATATTATTAAAGGCTCTTAGAACTTCCCGATAATAGACTATGCAAATCCGTATTTAATGAAATGGTTAGAAAAGGTGACAGCTTTTGGAATTACAAGGAACATGTTTCTAGTTTAATAAACCAGCCTGACGTAAATTTTGGTATAAACATTAAGGAATTTAACAAGTTATATGGATCTCAGGCCAGAGACAAGTTACTAATGGAAGTCTCCTCTAAAGGTAGCCTTGATTTCTATCAACAGTGTTTTGTTAGTTTAGGCAAACAAAACTACTTAAATAACCATAATGATTTGTATGCCTCCCGTCTGAAACTACTGTCGAGAACCAAAACCATACCCCTTCAGAAATATCTGTTCAGGATGCACCTAAGTGCACACAGTAAATGCCTTTTATGCAATAACGGTGAAGATGAAGATCTCGCACATTTTTTGTTAAATTGCCCTGTCCTGTCTAGTGTTCGCGATGAATATTTTAATATTGTTTCTAAACAGTCTAGTGATTATTATATTGGTGTAGACTTTATGGAACAGTCACCTAGTGCCAAATTACAGTTTATTGTTGGTGATATTGGATATGCTTTTAATAATGATATTGGAATATTTTATGATTTTATCGGTAAAATGTATATTGAAACATGTTTTAGATTACGAAGTGAAGTATTGAGTGTTACTGTTTAAAATATTTTAAGTATAATTATAAATGATGTTTTATGGAGAGTTTATGGACAGTTTTTACCGTGTGTGTATATATGGCAGATGTCTTATCATATGTTTGTTGCATGTGCTTTTATCATAATAAATGTACATTTTAATAACTGTAGTTAGACGCGCCACCGACACCCTGGCGGTTGGCGCCCCCGATGTAAAGGGGTAGTTTCATAATAAATATATATATACACCATAATCACTCATATTCATAGTAGTTATCAAATGTATATAGTTTTAACCTTTGATTCATTGTTTATTGTACATATGTTAACTTATGTATTAACTAAATTTAATACGGCGCTCGGCCAATAATCTTCAGTAGTGAAGGACGGCCAGAAATGTAAAGAAGAAAGAATATCATTTATGAATCAAATAGAAATTAGCCTCGAGGAATGCCACCTGTAATCACAGTATTTCATTACTGTTGTCTAAAACAACCACTTTTTATTGAACTATAGTGTGTGTAGTATGTGTAACTTAAATGTTGTTGAAGATGAATACCATTTTATTCTGCAATGTGAAAAATATATTGATGTAAGAAGAAGATATCTTAAGAAATATTATTGGCATATGCCGTCATGTTTTAGATTAGTACAATTACTGTCTGTACGCAATATTAAAGAACTTAACAATCTTGGTAAATATTTGTTACTACATGTAGCTGAAAAAATTCGCAACGCTTAATTTCATTTCATTTCATATTATTGTTTTACATATATATTATCATGCTCCGCTGTTATTATCATAATTGTATATGTATTTTCACTGATGTATTGAATAATTGTATATTATATGTAGATTTCCATAAACAGTATTGCTTTTGAATAGAATAATTTATTTATTTATTTGTAGTTATTTAAAAATAGTTATTTAAAAATTGTGACTGATTACAATGTACGTATTTAGTATTGAACATAAAATTGACATTAAAATAATTTTGTTATATTGATAAGTTCGTTAAAAAATGGTTGCCTTACGAAAGTCAAATTATTTGCCAATTCTAAAAGCAAAACGGGTAATATTTTATTAATATTTATTTCATTATAATACACAATTTATGACATAAAACAAGACCGTAACTGATTAAATCAATTAATTTCATTTAATAATTCGACCTTTGAAGGATTAAAAATAATTTATTGCTTTTCTATATACCTGTTAACTGGTATGCAAAAACATACAAAATAGTGATATTACTGCTGTGTTCTTGATAGTAGATCGACCAGTTTGTCTTTATTTCTTAGTTTTGTTTTAACACTAAGATTTGCTAATTTTAGTTTAATTTCAGCAACAGACATACAAGACATATTTTGACTAGTATGCGTTTCAGAACTTTCACATATTTTATATGTTTCTGCAACATTTTTCATTTCTTTCATAATTCGGTTTTTCTTAGCCGACCTCTGATGATAAATTTCATCATCCCAATATCTTTCAGATTTTTTTTTATTATATCACGTTTCATTCGTTCACAACCATCTGTTTTGAGATATTCTATTCTTTTTCTCAATTTTAATGCGTCAAGTGTAGTATCATATATGTTTGTTTTTGATTGATAATTTTTTTAATATCGTCATTGATTTTTTCAACCCCTTGCCCGCTATAATTAACCAGTTTTCCATTCTGGCTTAATGAATTGGGATCTAACTGTAAGCGGAATGTGTGGATATGGCTCCCAAGTGCAATTATACATTTGACCAGAAATTCACTTCCCTACAAAGAAAACAAAGATTTTTGTGTACATGTATATTCTAAGTAGTTAGTGATTTGGACAAGATAAACAAATCTTTTTAGTTGATGTAATTAATTAAATTTCTATCCCCTGGGCATATTAAACCATAAAGGTGACACATATTGTGTAACAGATTTAACAGTTAAATTGATAGTTTGTGATAAAAATCAATCAATATTCATCACTTTAATGATTCAACTGTACGTTTCTATATCTTGAGATCTTTATAAAACTTTGGTCTTGGTTTAAAATTTTTGCCTGTCACATATTTTTCGACACATGTATAAGTTAGGTCAAAAATATGAAATCCTAGATTCTCACCATCCCCAACAAAAAAATGATTTTAAGTTTTGATGAAATTCTTTAAATTTTACATCATTTTTCAGTAAAATTGATAAAAAAAACTTGCCTGTCCAATTTATCAAATAATTCGATGCAATTTATTTTTATGGATTTGGCGACCTTTTTCAAAATTTCAAAATTGAAGTTCATTTCCTTAGAAATTGAACGGGTTACCCGATCTGAAGTAAATCAAACAAATAATTACCTTTCTGGATTTTGTTCTTTGAGCTATTATCCGCTCAACCTCAAATAATTCACTTAGTACTTCTGCTTTTCTTTCTCTCTTTCCAAATGCAATTGTTTTACCACAGTGCAGTTCCTTATAATTAAATACCTCATTTTCTCTTAAATATGTTTGTAAATATGTTTGTAAAAACTCCGACTTTAAATAAAACTTTTATACTTTATAAATGCCTTAATACCAT
The DNA here is from genome assembly GCA_963680875.1 of Bathymodiolus brooksi. Taxonomy (NCBI): domain Eukaryota; kingdom Metazoa; phylum Mollusca; class Bivalvia; order Mytilida; family Modiolidae; genus Bathymodiolus; species Bathymodiolus brooksi. The sequence continues at coordinate 34,509,694 of OY804585.1, forward strand.
TGTGATTGTTTAAAAGAGTTTTAAAATGTATTCAAATTGGCGCGTATTTTTTATTCGACGAAATAACTATGAAAACTATTCACGAACCATTTGAAAGGCAGTTAGATTAGTATGGTATATCTACATTTCATTAAGATTCATAAAATGATCGATTAATATGAAAATCGAAAAAAAAAAAAAAGTAAAAAGTATAAAGTATAAAAGTTTTATTTAAAAAAAAAAAAAAAAAAAAAAAAAAAAGTAAAAAGCTTTCGTTATCGATATATTTGTATTTTATATAGTTCTGTATAAACAGATTTTAGTCGTGTACAAACATACAGCATGTCTTAATTAAGTAAACATGAAAAAAGTCTATTTATTGCGAAATATGGATTTTGACTTATTTACCTGTACGGACTTAGATATTTTATCGGATTGTATTAAAAAGTTGCAAACTTGTATTTTTAAATGAAAATGGAAATATCAAGACCTCTACCAACTTAAGAATAACTTATATGTTCTAAAAGTGCGTTTTATTGTGAACATGGTAGTATGTGCTTCTAATTTGAAATAAAAACGATAAAATAGTAAAATACCTCTGAAAACCGTCAAAAGGCTGTTTTTCAATTTCAATCCTATATATTATATACAAACGACCGTATCAATTTCAAATGAAAAAGGAAATATGTAGATCAAAACCAATTTTAAATATCTTAACACCAAATAAAAGATAAAACTTTCAAGAATATGTGTATATGTGCTTCTTTATAAAATTCAACATAATAAAATAGTTATTCAGAATAGAAGTAAAGTTTCCCATTACTTTCTATAGTAATGACCGACTAATTAATCAAGGTAAAAATGGCCCATGCGCAGTCTCTGATGAGGAGAATTGTTGCCCATGGTAAAATTTACCAGTTTGTAGAATACGTACTACTAGGAATACACTTTGAGAATGACAAGAAATTATTAATTTCTTGTATTTATCGTAGTCCAAGTGCTATACCACCACCACATGCATAGAAGGTCATAGAAGAACTCAATGAAATAATATTAACAAATAAGATTAACAACAAAAAATACGACTATCTGTTGTATGTAGGTGATTTCAATTATAAAGAAATAGACTGGGAGAACAACAACACAAACGTAGGCCCAGAACACCTTGCATCAAAATTCTTAGAATCCGTTAGAGATACATATTTATATCATAATCAACACGTAAAACAGGCAACAAGATACAGGGGAGATAATCAACCGAGCTTGTTAGACTTAATCCTCACCAATGAAGAAGAAATGATTGACCATGTCGTACACAATGCTCCATTAGGCAACAGTGACCATGAAATCTTGGAATTCAATTTTAAACTTGGGAGAAATGAGAACACTAGAAGTAACCAACAATCACTACGCTTCTTCAAAGGAAATTACGACGAGATAAATAGGCTATTAGCAAACACCGACTGGGATTTAGAACTGGCCCAGGGAGATATTGATGAATTTTGGAACAGATTTGCCGATAAAATATCATGTACATATGAAGATAATATACCGGTGAGCAAATCTATGACAACAAATTCAATACTCCATGGATGAACGAGGTAACACTGAACTCATTAATTAAGAAACGCAAACTATGGAAAAAATTTAAATACTGTAAAATTCCATTGAATAAGAGCAATAATGATGAAGCAAAACGATCCGCAAACTACCATGTAAGACAGGCAAAATATGAATATGAACGCTCAATCGCAACAAATATGAAAGAAGATAACAAGATATTCTGGAAATTTATACAATCAAAAACAAAATCCAAAGAAAATATCCCATGCATAATAGATGAAAACGGAGAAGTACAAATGGATAACAAAATAAAAGCGGAACTGCTCAACAAATTTTTCCAAAGTGTATTTACAATTGAAGACACTACTCAGGGTATTCCAATATTTCCACCAAGAACTGATCAAAAACTTGAAACAATAGAATTCGATATCCAAAAAGTACAAGAACATCTAGAAAAGTTGAAAGAAACAAAGTCATCGGGACCTGATCAAATGCATCCAAAATTTCTGAAAGAGACTACAAAAAACATAGCCGAACCACTGACTAAGATATTCCAAAAATCAATAGAAACTAGGAAAATACCAAACACTTAGAAACTAGCAAATGTAACCCCTTTACATAAGAAAGGACCAAAAACAGCAGGTGCCCAATTATCGCCCAATAAGTTTGACATCCGTTATATGTAAATCAATGTAGAAATTTGTTAAGGACAGTCTTATGAACCATATGGAATCAAAACAGTTATTCACCAATGATCAACGTGGGTTTAGGAAAGGGAGGTCATGTATAACTCAGCTTATAGAAGTTATGGAGGATTGAACAGAACTAACTCTGTAGATGCAATCGGGACTCGAACCCGTGCAGGGTTTACTGCACTCGAGTCGACCTCGCTGACCAACCATTTCACCATCGATGTGGTTCAGGCATATCGAACTTTGCATCCAAGCTCAAATTGCTCTTTCAATGGTACTGTACATATTCTTATTTCTCTGAAAGAAATTAAATAGTGTATGTACGATTTTTGGCTATCCCCCCCCCCCCCCCTCTCTCTCTCTCTCTCTCTCTCCCCTTTATATCATTTTTCCAATTTCAGAAAATCAGACTCGTCTGCCTCAATGGTAGTTACGGCCCTGAGAATGATCAAGTGATCGATATACAAGCTCAAGTGGGCCTCTAATTTCTTTGTCGATCCCGTTTCCGTTCTTTCTATAAAAAAAAACTCTTAAAAAATAATTAACTAAATGTAAATTAATGTAGAGTTTAATTTGTATATAAATATTGAATAGATTCAAGCACTGAATTTAAAAATCACTATGTATATTATTTCACGCGTCACGCGTCAAGTATTGTAATATAATCGTGACAAAATATAAATCACGTCACCATTTAACTTCCTCATTCGCCATTTTCTAAATTTGAGATATTTCATCAGAAGACATTATTTTCAGGTATTGTAACTTGTTGTTATATCAAACAGAGACATGAGCCCGAGTCCCCCGGTTTTTAATGGGGTTCGTTTTGCCGATCTTTAGTTTTCTGTGTAGTGTTTTGTAGATCAATGTTTGTCATTTTGTCCTTTTTTCTTTTGTCATTGGACATTGCATTTATAATTTTTGGTTGCGCAGAAACTGATATGTATAAACTTCATAAAGTTTTAGTCTCGATCAAATAATGCATCTCAATTTTCACGCACCTCAACTAGAATAGACAGCTTTGTTTTAAATACACAGCCCCCTTGGTTTAAATATATTTGTTTATCATAAACAAGACAAAAGGATCGGGCACAAATTATACAATTTAGGTTGCCGTCTCCGTTATTTACATGATATGCATACATTGGCATATACTGACATAAACTACATTTAACATTATAGCAATTGGTGACAGAGATAAAACAGACATGTAAACTTCAGCGAAATAAGAACATTTCGAGTACACCTTTTTGTGATAGGATGTATGAGAGAGGATATTAAGGTAAAACAATTAACTGATTAATTTCCTTTAAGTAGCTTTCGCTTTATCTTTTAAAATTACATATGTTACAAGGAAAAAAGAAATCGATTGAGATAAAAGAAAGAAAAAAAGAAGAAAATAAAGAAAGGGGAAAAAGTAACATGCTTGCAATCCTGGTATGGTAATTTCAAAATTTAGTTAATGAAGCGCCCTGTTTCTTTGATAAATAATTGAACTTGCTGGAAAACAAGGCTGTTGGTTTCATAACTTTCGCCATAATGTACTAGTAATACATTTAATACAAAAGGTATATTTATTAATTGTATATTATTTTTTTAACTTATTTCTTGCAGTAACATATTTTGTGCAGTATACAAAATAATGTTCAGCAGTTTCAGGACTAACTCCACATGAACAAATTGGATTTCATATAAGATTACTTCTGAAAAGATCTAATCTTAAAGAACTACATTTTTGGCGTAATCTGGCATGAAGTATATTAAGGCTTCGATTGCCGGTGAAGTGATATGTAGGAGGCCGGGGAAATTGAACAATTTTTTTTTTTTAATTTCCTTTTAAAAATATGTACAGACGGGGAATTGCGTATAATTAAGTCTAGATCATTCCAAAGTTTGAGTGTTGACTGAAAAAATGATTTCTGGTACAGAGTAAGACGTGATAGAGGTATGGTATAATTTTGACTGCTTCGCAAGTTATAGTTAGTAGATTCAGAGACAAGTGGTGGCATCAGATCAGTTAAATATTCAGGACACTGGCCTTGGGTTATTTTGTAAAATAAAACAAGTTTTCGCTGTTCCCGTCTGATTGAGAGTTTTTTCCCAACCCGTTTCGCGATATAATGATTCTTTGCTGAGTATATAGTCAAACCTGTAATAATTCTGGCATCTTCGAGATTGATTTTTTCTAAACGATCGACATTCATCTGACCCCAGTTGTCCCATACCTCATAAGAATACTCCAAAATAGGAAGAATAAACGTTAAATATATTCTTTCTAAATATTCACGGTCAAGCTTGCACTTAAGTTGTCTTAGAACATTTAATTGTTTTGACGCTTTTTCAATAATTTTATTAATATGAATAGTCCACTTGCAATCCGAACTAAAATATACGCCCAAGTGTCTATGTGAGGCAACGGGATCAATATGGATATTATTAAGAATAAAATTTGAGTTAAAGTCGCGGTTTCTAATACTGAATACCATTACATCTGTTTTATTTGGATTAAGTTTAACAAGCCATTGTTCTGACCACTTTGATAGATTACTGAAATCTATATCTGTCGTGTCGTCTGCAAATAGCCTACATAAACCTAAAACTTCATCGGCAATATCATTGACATATACTAGGAACAAAAGAGGATACAGAGCTGACCCCTGAGGAACACCAGCACGTACATTACCAGCTTCTGATATACCATCTTTCAAGACACTGACAACTCTCTGATTTCTATTTTCTAAGTAGCTATTAAGCCATCGTAAAAGCCTATCTTTAATACCATATCTTTTTAGTTTGAAAATTAAACGCCTAATCCAAACTCTATCGAAACCACGACTAATGTCACAGAAAGTTACAGATGTCAATAGACTATTATCTAATGCCGGTAGTACTTCGTGATATAACTCAATCAGTTGGTGATTTGTAGAATGGCCTGGTAAAAACCAAGACTGGAATTTATACAATAGTAGATTTTGATGTAGATGGTTATATAAATGTTTATAAACGATTTGTTTCTAAGACTTTACTGATACAGGATAACAATGCTACTGGCCTATAATTAAATAACAGAGAGTTGTCTCCTTTTTTAAAAAGTGGGATAACATGAGACATTTTCTAATCTGACGGGAAAACACCTAGTTTCAGTGATTTGTTGAACAACATCGAAAGAGGTAGAACAATTTCATTTTTAGCGGTTACTAGCATTTTATTACTGATCAAATCTGGCCCCTCTGCCTTGTTTGGGTTTAGAGTCGAGATAATGTCAACGACATCTTGCTCAAAAACAATAATATTACCACGAGTTTCACTTCCTCTTTAATCGAAGTCGGGTAAATTTTTATTCTCGTTTTCTAAATGCGTTACTGAACAGAAGTATTTGTTCAGTATATTACACTTTTCCTCATTTTCGTAAACCAAGTTCATGTTATTCCACGGATCATGTAACGGGGGTGTCTTGTTATCTGGACTGTCATTTTTTAGTAACATTTGTATTGTTCTCCAATATAATCGACTATTTAATGATTTTATGTCTTTCAAATTTTCATTTATTTCCGTATAAAACTTGTCCTTAGCGTATTTTTTCATATTGTTTACCTTGTTTCGCTGGTTTTTAAATTTTGCATGATTGTGTTCCGTTTTGTTTTTTAAATAGAATCGTCGAAGTCTGTCTCTCAGTCTAATTGCAGTCCGTAAGTTTGAGTCGAACCAGATTTTGTCGTCTTCACTTATAATTATTTTTTGCGATGGAATACATAATTTACAAATGCCCATGAAAGTGACTGTAAAATGTGTACATGCTGTATTGATCTCGGTTGCTTTATAGATAAGCTCGTACCAATTTACTTCTTTTTTCTTTTTTTATTTTATTTCATCAGATCATAATTAGCACGCTTGTAATTCCAAACGTCTATAATGAATGATTGTTTATGGTCATAGCCGCTGTGAATCGTAGCATATGTACCGTCGTGGTCACTAATTGATCGGTCAATAGGTATAGTGTCGCAGTCTATAACATGTATAATGTCCGTTACTAAAATAAGGTCTATTAAAGTTTCACTGTTACCAGAAAAATGTATAGGATTAGCAATTAAGTTAGTCAGCCCATTAACAGTAATGATATCAAATACACAAGCAGGTAGATTAATCATAAAATTTTTGTTGAGATCACCAAGAGATACAATACAGGGGCGGATCCAGGATTTCAAGTTAGGGGGGGGGGGGGCGCACTTACAAAAATTGCGCCGAGCGGAGGGAGGCGCAAAATGTTTTGGGGTATTTCGTGTGAAAAATCACCATTTTACGCCAAAAAATCATATTTTTTCCAATTTTAGGATCCGCCCCTGCAATATTAACATTTTCGTCCATTGCTGCCTTTAGCATATCGTCAAAAAGAGTAAAAAAATATGGATCGCACTGGCGTTCTGATCTATAAGTAATGTGGTTAACAAGTATAGAAGATTGCTTAGTAAAGAGCTCAAACCACATTGATTCAACATTTGCTGATTCTAGGTCATCACGTCTAGAAAATCGGATATTATTTTTAAAATATACCATAACACCATATCCCGCGGATTGTCTATCCTTCCGAATAGGTTTTTCAAACCCCGGCAAAAAAATATTTTCAGAATCAATATAACCGTCTAAGTGCGCTTCGGTAAAGAAAACAATATCAAGGTCTTGTACAATATGTACTATATCATTTATCTTGTCTCTTATACTTCGTATGTTATGGTGATAGATGGTTAAACAGTAGTTCTGGTTTGTGCTGGTGTTCCCAGGCCCCGGGTTCCTTTCAACATCACCCAATTTTAATAGTACAATATTTATAATAAATAATGCAAAACATATATTAACAAAATAATATTTAAATGGACATCTATATAAGTATGCACAGTAATATATGCTATTTAATAATTCATTCAACAAGTTGTGAAAACTATAACTATTTATATATCTGTGTTTAACTATCACAGGACGAATCTTCATATAAAAAATACGAATAGCACTCTGTAAGAAGATAAGCCACTATCCATTGTCAAAAATTGATAGGCATGAAAATGTTACAATTTTCACGCCTACACAATTTCCAGTAAAATGTTACAATTTTCACGCCTACAAAATGTCCAGTAAACAATGACTCGGTTGATATAGTAGCTACAGGTTCGCATGTATTGAAATTTTCCAGGTTGCAGCATGTTTCAAAAAGAAACCCCCTTTAATATGACCAACAAAAACAATATTGTAGGATTAAACACTGGTTTTTTTTAGGAAATTATCTATATATAAACTCCGGAAGCTCACTCACAAACTGAATAAAGTCCGAAGTGTAGTTTGTGAGTGAGCTGCCGGAGTTTATACATACATAATTTCCTAAAAACACAGTGTTTAATCCTTAAAATTCTTATTCTTGGACATTGTGTTTCCTTTCGACGCTAAATACTATTACAGAAATACCCAAGGAGAGCCTCAAACAATACGGTTGTTTCGAATCATGTCAATTCCGACCACGTTCCGTCTTTTTCGCGTCTTGACGTCTGAACAAAGCAGCAGGCAACTTCCGGTGTTTACGCTATTACTGTGACAACGTCAGCATATCACAGTCGTAGATGCGGTAGATTATAAGTAATTGTAACATGGAGACGCCAAGGAAACCGCTGAATAAATACTGGTGTTCGGTACCCACTATCTGTCTGATATCAGAAATATATACATAAAGGCAGATCGTTTTCCTTTGATGATGCTGACAGCCGCAAATAAAGAAAGAAAACAAATTTAATTTTAGAGAAATATTTGTCTCTGCATTGAAGTCTTTGATACAAATAAAATAATTTAATTGATATCTGTTTTTTACAGAAAATGTTAGGATTTTTTAAGTTGAGGATCGAACGTTAATACGACACGTATCGATTGGAGTTTTTGTTGTGTACATTGACACCGGAAGTTCAGTGCCAGGTATTCCATCGAAATCACGTGATCTGGTGGACGAAAATAATATTTTTTTGACGGAATGGATATGATTCGAAACAACCGTATTGTAGCGTTACGGCGTCGGAATATGAAAAAATGTCGCCATTTCAGCCATCGTCGAGTAGCAGACTAACCTTCCCACAATTCTTGATTGGGATTAATTTACGGGTAAAAGGTACATAAAACTCATTTCTTATTTTATTCATTTATACTGAACATGTTCTTATTTAGGAAACATTTGAAATCGTTCTGGTATTGTGTTTTCATTCATTTAAATCTACGATGACTTAGCGGCTGCCATATTTGTTTACATTGGATACCGGGGGAAAAAGTAGTCCGGCAAACGGAAATATTGATTTATAAATTCCTTTCGAATGACGTAGAATAAGTGACGATATCCAATCGGAATACGAGTTATTCTTAAATTCTAGTAAGAATAGAATTATATACATGTACATATCATTATTCATTGACTTTTTGTATTTAATATGCTAAAAACCAATGTGCAATACCAAATATACCGAGTGGTGAAAAGCACGGTATTAAAAATTATAAATCAGAAAATGAGGTTGATAGAAACAACATCTCTCTCTCTCTCTCTCTCTCTCTCTCTCTCTCTCTCTCAGCTGCATGACATTCATCATTTGGTCTGGGAGGTTTTTCCTGTAACAATTATCTTCCAGTCGATTTATACCGATTATGCATATTTTGATAAAAAAAATAATTGAGCTGAAATTTTCTTTTTGTTTGGTCCGCTCTAAAAAGTATTTGTAACTTCAATACTATCCATCCAAGATGGCTGTTATTACTATAAATAGAAATTTCATTAAATGGCAATTAAAAAGACTACAGGCACCCGATTGTCAAAATAAATATCGTTCTATTGATAAAAAGAAGAAAACTTCAGAATTATTGTGTAGGATATGAAATATGCTACAAATAGAAAAGAAATGTGCAAACTGAAAATCTGATTTTAATCAATTAATTTTAGTGTTTGCTGGAATAGAAAAAAAATGGAATTTAAAACTTTAAATTTGAATTTGAGTACAAACAATATATTTCAGGGTATCAACATTATGACGAGCTCTCCATCTACCTGTGGAATATGTGATTGCCGCCATATTTCTAAGCCATCAGACGTTTGGTGTCCTGAATGTGATCAAGGACTCTGTGTAGATTGCACAGGACATCACAGTTTATCGAACTCCTCCCGATACCATAGCACCATACCTTTTTCTGAATACCAAATGTTGCCGTCGTTCGTTTTAAAAATTAGAGAATTCTGCAACGGGCACAGCGAAAGGTTTATATTATACTGTAAGGAACATGGGTGTTCTTGTTGCAGAATTTGTATCGCGGAAGATCATAATGAATGCACAGATTTAACTGTTCTTGAAAACATAGTTAAAAATGTGAAGAGTTCACATGAATTTAATGGAACACAACGATTAATTGACGAGATGATGGAAAATATCCACAAAATTCGACAAAACAGAGAGAACAACTCAGTTACTGTTACAGAACAGAAAAGAATAATTGAGAATGAAATACGGGAACTAAGGGGAAAAATAAATAATCATCTTGACAAGTTACAAGAAGATCTGCTGAATGAATTGACTGAAGCTGTAGCCATAGTAACCAGGCAAACAAGTGAATTGATGGTATCTTTAGATGAGAAAAAGAAAAAACTTAGTGAATACAAGACAAACATGGTCAATATAAAACAGTATGCATCAGACCTGCAAACATTTCTGGCCTTGAAGCAAATAGGAAGTGATGTAGAAGCCAAAGACACGTGTTTACATGCTCTAGTGAACAGCGACAGTCTTAAACAAACCAAAATAGCATGCAATATAGATACGAGTCTGAAGAACTTAACCACCAGCATTCAAAGCTTTGGAGAAGTAGTTGTTGAATCAAAGCCTTTTGAGTTAACCTTAGTTAGAAAAAAGTTCAAACAAGCCCACATAATGGTAGCTGACCGACAACATATGTCAGTGGAAAATATACACCTGAATCTGAAACAAAAGGTAAACACAAAGGGAGAAGACATGTCAGGATGTTCTTTACTTCCAGATGGTAGAATGGTATTTTCCTCTACAGAAAAGATATTGTAACATTTTTGAATGAAGAAGGAGTAGAATTATTCCAAATCGGTAAAGATGAAACAAGATTCAGTACTTGTGATACACTTTATATTAAAGAAGACAATAGCGTTGCTGTATCGTCTGGACTTGATAGTAACAGATGCATAGCTATTATAGACATAGAAAGTAAGAAAGTCATGACAACTATCTCCGTGGATACTAACATTTGTGGCATGGCGATTAGAGATAAAACAATTTATTACTGTGCTTGGAGTAAAGGACTAAAGATGTTGAACCTCGATGACAAATCCGTAAGTGACATCATCAACAGAGATATATCTAGCGTTGATTACGTAGCAACATTTGGAGACAAACTATACTACACAAACTATAAAACACATACCGTGACATGCTGTGATTTACAAAGTACAACACAATGGGAATTCAAAGATGAACGTGTTTTAAGTGGTCCACTTGGTATCTCCGTAGACAATGATGGAAACGTGTATGTTACTGGTCGTCATTCTAACAATGTCGTGGTTATCTCCCCTGATGGACAACGTCATAAACAACTATTGTCTTCTACGGATGGTCTGGAAGCGCCACGTGTACTTGATTATGAAAGATCTACCAACAGGTTACTAGTTGTAAATAAGTGGCATATTGCTTTTCTGTTTGATGTTACAAGAGGACAATAGATATATAGCATAAACACATATAGCAACACCAGAATTCATTATGTTCATTATTTATTATAATAATCATGAAATATTTCAACAATAAATTGAGAGCACACTGACTACCCTCTGTATTGACAACATTATAGACAAACACAATTTAAGTCTGTTTTTTTTAATCCACATTAAACATGAAGATGAAGATTAGTCTTTTGTGTATTTATCACATAGGTATGTAGTTCCCTGATATAGGGTTGTTGATAACAAGAAAGTTTGAGATGAAAGAGTTTCTAGTGGTTAACTTAAGTCATCACATTATCTTCTGTGTGTTGGATACTGAGGCTAGGATTTCATTGATATAGAGTTGTTGATAACAAGGAAGCTTCTGAAGAAAGAGTTTCTAGTGGTTAACTTAAGTCATCACATTATCTTCTGTGTGTTGGATACTGAGGCTAGGATTTCATTGATATAGAGTTGTTGATAACAAGGAAGCTTCTGAAGAAAGAGTTTCTAGTGGTTAACTTAAGTCATCACATTATCTTCTATGTGTTGGATACTGAGGCTAGGATTTCATTGATATAGAGTTGTTGATAACAAGGAAGCTTCTGAAGAAAGAGTTTCTAGTGGTTAACTTAAGTCATCACATTATCTTCTGTGTGTTGGATACTGAGGCTAGGATTTCATTGATATACAGTTGTTGATAGCAAGGAAGCTTCTGAAGAAAAGAAAGAGTTTCTAGTGGTTAACTTAAGTCATCACATTATCTTCTGTGTGTTGGATACTGAGGCTAGGATTTCATTGATATACAGTTGTTGATAGCAAGGAAGCTTCTGAAGAAAAGAAAGAGTTTCTAGTGGTTAACTTAAGTCATCACATTATCTTCTATGTGTTGGATACTGAGGCTAGGATTTCATTGATATAGAGTTGTTGATAACAAGGAAGCTTCTGAAGAAAGAGTTTCTAGTGGTTAACTTAAGTCATCACATTATCTTCTGTGTGTTGGATACTGAGGCTAGGATTTCATTGATATACAGTTGTTGATAGCAAGGAAGCTTCTGAAGAAAAGAAAGAGTTTCTAGTGGTTAACTTAAGTCATCACATTATCTTCTGTGTGTTGGATACTGAGGCTAGGATTTCATTGATATACAGTTGTTGATAGCAAGGAAGCTTCTGAAGAAAAGAAAGAGTTTCTAGTGGTTAACTTAAGTCATCACATTATCTTCTATGTGTTGGATACTGAGGCTAGGATTTCATTGATATAGAGTTGTTGATAACAAGGAAGCTTCTGAAGAAAGAGTTTCTAGTGGTTAACTTAAGTCATCACATTATCTTCTGTGTGTTGGATACTGAGGCTAGGATTTCATTGATATTGTAGCGGGCTACCTGGTGAAATAAACCACAAGTTATGTTCTATCCCTTGATAAAATCCTCAAATATACTAAGATATAACTGATATATTGACAAAGTGATTCTATGTATCACTAATATGAACTGGTAATGCAATACTATGTCTCGTGTACAATGTCACTATACATGTACTGGTAAAGTAATGCCATGTCTCAGACACAGTGCTAATGTTTAGTACCGGATCATTTAAACTTCACTAAGACGAACAGAAAACATGGCAAAATTAATGGCAAATATGTTCAGATATAAATAGTTTATTTTTATACTATATTTGATAATCCAATATTCATCAATAAAACAATTATATGGATCCTGAGACCTTACAGGACATGTGGATAACTACAAATTAACAAAATATATATCTCCAGATACACTTATTATACACAAACATGAATTGATGTCTCAATATTATGTTTTAAGGTGTTTATGTAGTCTTGTGTTTTGTAATTATATATCTGTTTAAACAGAATTGAGACCTGGTTTTTAGTTCTTATAATGGTTCTGCCCTTCACATGAGTACAATCTATTACAATTGAAAGTGTTTACTGACTAAACACTAATACAGAGATTATGTAATATGTGCTTAATAATTTTAAATTCGTATACTGTTGATCTCAAAATTTACTCAGAGCAAACTGATACTCTAATAATTAATACTCTAACAAATCTTATATAGCCTTATGAAAGTGTTTCAGGATTAAGCAGTATAATTTCAAGTTTCTTATATTATCTAATCAAATTTGGACAAGACAGGTACTAACAACCTCGCTAGTAATGTATATCTTAAATTTCTAAAGAATTGAATATGTTACATAGTTTAACAAGACAGATATTAACAACCTCGCTAGTAATATATATCTTGAATTTCTAAAGAATTGAATATGTTACATAGTTTAACAAGACAGGTACTAACAACCTCGCTAATAATGTATGTCTTGAATTATTACAAGTTTATATCTATTTAAATTTGGACAAAAACAACCTCGCTGGTAATGTATGTCTTGAATTTCCAAAGAATTGAATATGTTACAAAGTTTAACAAGACAGGTACTAACAACCTCGCTAGTAATGTATATCTTGAATTTCTAAAGAATTGAATATATTACATAGTTTAACAAGACAGGTACTAACAACCTCGCTAGTAATGTATGTCTTGAATTTCTAAAGAATTGAATATGTTACATAGTTTAGCAAGACAGGTACTAACAACCTCGCTAGTAATGCATGTCTTGAATTATTACAAGTTTATATCTATTTAAATTTGGACAAGACAGGTACTAACAACCTCGCTAATAATGTATGTCTTGAATTATTACAAGTTTATATCTATTTAAATTTGGACAAAAACAACCTCGCTGGTAATGTATGTCTTGAATTTCCAAAGAATTGAATATGTTACATAGTTTAGCAAGACAGGTACTAACAACCTCGCTAGTAATGTATATCTTGAATTTCTAAAGAATTGAATATGTTACATAGTTTAGCAAGACAGGTACTAACAACCTCGCTGGTAATGTATGTCTTCAATTATTACAAGTTTATATCTATTTAAATTTGGACAGGACAGGTACTAACAACCTCGCTAGTAATGTGTCTTGAATTTCTAAAAAATTGAATATGTTACATAGTTTAACAAGACAGGTACTAACAACATCGCTAGTAATGTATGTCTTGAATTTCTAAAGAATTGAATATGTTACATAGTTTAGCAAGACAGGTATTAACAACCTCGCTAGTAATGTATGTCTTGAATTTCTAAAGAATTGAATATGTTACATAGTTTAGCAAGACAGGTACTAACAACCTCGCTGGTAATGTATGTCTTCAATTATTACAAGTTTATATCTATTTAAATTTGGACAGGACAGGTACTAACAACCTCGCTAGTAATGTGTCTTGAATTTCTAAAAAATTGAATATGTTACATAGTTTAACAAGACAGGTACTAACAACATCGCTAGTAATGTATGTCTTGAATTTCTAAAGAATTGAATATGTTACATAGTTTAGCAAGACAGGTACTAACAACCTCGCTAGTAATGTATGTGTTGAATTTCTAAAGAATTGAATATGTTACATAGCTTAACAAGACAGGTACTAACAACCTCGCTAGTAATGTATGTCTTGAATTTCTAAAGAATTGAATATGTTACATAGTTTAGCAAGACAGGTACTAACAACCTCGCTAGTAATGTATGTCTTGAATTTCTAAAGAATGGAATATGCTACATAGTTTAGCAAGACAGGTACTAACAATCTCGCTAGTAATGTATGTCTTGAATTTCTAAAGAATTGAATATGTTACATAGTTTAACAACACAGGTACTAACAACATCGCTAGTAATGTATGTCTTGAATTATTACAAGTTTACAACTATTTGAATTTGGACAAGACAGGTACTAACAACATCGCTAGTATTGTATGTCTTGAATTATCACAAGTTTATATCTATTTACATTTGGACAAGACAGGTACTAACAACCTCGCTAGTAATGCATGTCTTGAATTATTACAAGTTTACAACTATTTGAATTTGGACAAGACAGGTACTAACAACTTCGCTAGTAATGTATGTCTTGAATTTCTAAAGAATTGAATATGTTACATAGTTTAGCAAGACAGGTACAAACAACCTCGCTAGTAATGTATGTCTTGAATTATTACAAGTTTACAACTATTTGAATTTGGACAAGACAGGTACTAACAACATCGCTAGTAATGTATGTCTTGAATTATTACAAGTTTACAACTATTTGAATTTGGACAAGACAGGTACTAACAACCTCGCTAATAATGTATGTCTTCAATTTATAAAGAATTGAATATGTTACATAGTTTAGCAACACAGGTACTAACAACCTCGCTAGTAATGTATGTCTTGAATTATTACAAGTTTACAACTATTTGAATTTGGACAAGACAGGTACTAACAACATCGCTAGTAATGTATGTCTTGAATTATTACAAGTTTACAACTATTTGAATTTGGACAAGACAGGTACTAACAACCTCGCTGGTAAAGTATGTCTTGAATTATTACAAGATTATATCTATTTATATTTGGACAAGACAGGTACTAACAACCTCGCTAGTAATGTATGTCTTGAATTATTACAAGTTTATATCTATTTACATTTGGATAAGACAGGTACTAACAACATCGCTAGTAATGTATGTCTTGAATTTCTAAAGAATTGAATATGTTACATAGTTTAACAACACAGGTACTAACAACCTCGCTAGTAATGTATGTCTTGAATTATTACAAGTTTACAACTATTTAAATTTGGACAAGACAGGTACTAACAACATCGCTAGTAATGTATGTCTTGAATTATTACAAGCTTACAACAATTTGAATTTGGACAAGACAGGTACTAACAACCTCGCTAGTAATGTATGTCTTGAATTATTACAAGTGTACAACTATTTGAATTTGGACAAGACAGGTACTAACAACATCGCTAGTAATGTATGTCTTGAATTATTACAAGTTTACAACTATTTGAATTTGGACAAGACAGGTACTAACAACCTCGCTGGTAAAATATGTCTTGAATTATTACAAGTTTATATCTATTTACATTTGGACAAGACAAGTACTAACAACCTCGCTGGTACTGTATGTCTTAAATTATTACAAGATTATATCTATTTACATTTGGACAAGAGAGGTACTAACAACCTCGCTGGTAATGTATGTCTTGAATTATTACAAGTTTATATCTATTTACATTTGGACAAGACAGGTACGAACAACATCGCTAGTAATGTATGTCTTGAATTTCTAAAGAATTGAATATGTTACATAGTTTAACAACACAGGTACTAACGACCTCGCTAGTAATGTATGTCTTGAATTTCTAAATAATTGAATATGTTACATAGTTTAACAACACAGGTACTAACAACCTCGCTAGTAATGTATGTCTTGAATTATTACAAGTTTACAACTATTTAAATTTGGACAAAACAGGTACTAACAACATCGCTAGTAATGTATGTCTTGAATTATTACAAGTTTATATCTATTTACATTTGGACAGGACAGGTACTAACAACCTCGCTGGTAATGTATGTCTTGAATTATTACAAGTTTATATCTATTTACATTTGGACAAGACAGGTACTAACAACCTCGCTAGTAATGTATGTCTTGAATTATTACAAGTTTACAACTATTTGAATTTGGACAAGACAGGTACTAACAACTTCGCTAGTAATGTATGTCTTGAATTTCTAGAGAATTGAATATGTTACATAGTTTAGCAAGACAGGTACAAACAACCTCGCTAGTAATGTATGTCTTGAATTATTACAATTTTACAACTATTTAAATTTGGACAAGACAGGTACTAACAACCTCGCTAATAATGTATGTCTTCAATTTATAAAGAATTGAATATGTTACATAGTTTTGCAACACAGGTACTAACAACCTCGCTAGTAATGTATGCCTTGAATTATTACAAGTTTACAACTATTTGAATTTGGACAAGACAGGTACTAACAACCTCGCTGGTAAAGTATGTCTTGAATTATTACAAGTTTATATCTATTTACATTTGGACAAGACAAGTACTAACAACCTCGCTGGTACTGTATGTCTTGAATTATTACAAGATTATATCTATTTACATTTGGACAAGACAGGTACTAACAACCTCGCTAGTAATGTATGTCTTGAATTATTACAAGTTTACAACTATTTGAATTTGGACAAGACAGGTAATAACAACATCGCTAGTAATATATGTCTTGAATTATTACAAGTTTACAACTATTTAAATTTGGACAAGACAGGTACTAACAACCTCGCTAGTAATGTATGTCTGCAATTATTACAAGTTTATATCTATTTACATTTGGACAAGACAGGTACTAACAACCTCGCTGGTAATGTATGTCTTGAATTATTACAAGTTTATATCTATTTACATTTGGACAAGACAGGTACTAACAACCTCGCTGGTAATGTATGTCTTGAATTATTACAAGTTTATATCTATTTAAATTTGGACAAGACAGGTACTAACAACCTCGCTAATAATGTATGTCTTCAATTTATAAAGAATTGAATATGTTACATAGTTTAACAAAACAGGTACTAACAACCTCGCTAGTAATGTATGTCTTGAATTATTACAAGTTTACAACTATTTGAATTTGGACAAGACAGGTACTAACAACATCGCTAGTAATGTATGTCTTGAATTATTACAAGTTTACAACTATTTGAATTTGGACAAGACAGGTACTAACAACATTGCTAGTCATGTATGTCTTGAATTATTACAAATTTACAGCTATTTGAATTTGGACAAAACAGGTACTAACAACCTCGCTAGTAATGTATGTCTGCAATTATTACAAGTTTATATCTATTTAAATTTGTGCAAGACAGGTACTAACAACCTCGCTAGTAATGTATATCTGAAATTATTACAAGTTTATATCTATTTAAATTTGGACAAGACAGGTACTAACATCATCGCTAGTAATGTATCTCTGCAATTATTACAAGTTTATATCTATTTAAATTTGGACAAGACAGGTACTAAAAACCTCGCTAGTAATATATGTCTTGAATTTCTAAAGAATTGAATATGTTACATAGTTTAGCAAGACAGGTACTAACAACCTCGCTAGTAATGTATGTCTTGAATTATTACAAATTTACAACTATTTAAATTTGGACAAGACAGGTACTAACAACCTCGCTAATAATGTATGTCTTCAACATCGCTAGTAATGTATGTCTTGAATTATTACAAGTTTACAACTATTTAAATTTGGACAAGACAGGTACTAACAACATCACTAGTAATGTATGTCTTGAATTATTACAAGTTTATATCTATTTACATTTGGACAAGACAGGTACTAACAACCTCGTTGGTAATGTATGTCTTGAATTATTACAAGTTTATATCTATTTACATTTGGAAAAGACAGGTACTAACAACCTCGCTGGTAATGTATGTCTTGAATTATTACAAGTTTACAACAATTTGAATTTGGACAAGACAGGTACTAACAACCTCGCTAGTAATGTATGTCTGCAATTATTACAAGTTTATATCTATTTAAATTTGGACAAAACAGGTACTAACATCCTCGCTATTAATGTTTGTCTGCAATTATTACAAGTTTATATATATTTAAATTTGGACAAGACAGGTACTAACAACCTCGCTAGTAATGTATGTCTGCAATTATTACAAGTTTATATATATTTACATTTGGACAAGACAGGTACTAACAACCTCGCTAGTAATGTATGTCTTGAATTATTACAAGTTTATATATATTTACATTTGGGCAAGACAGGTACTAACAACCTCGCCAGTAATGTATATCTTGAATTATTACAAGTTTACAACTATTTGAATTTGGACAAGACAGGTACTAACAACCTCGCTAATAATGTATGTATTCAATTTATAAAGAATTGAATATGTTACATAGTTTAACAACACAGGTACTAACAACCTCGCTAGTAATGTATGTCTTGAATTATTACAAGTTTACAACTATTTGAATTTGGACAAGACAGGTAGTAACATCATCGCTAGTATTGTATGTCTTGAATTATCACAAGTTTATATCTATTTACATTTGGACAAGACAGGTACTAAAAACATCGCTAGTAATGTATGTCTTGAATTATTACAAGTTTACAACTATTTGAATTTGGACAAGACAGGTAATAACAACATCGCTAATAATGTATGTCTTCAATTTCTAAAGAATTGAATATGTTACATAGTTTAACAACACAGGTACTAACAACATCGCTAGTAATGTATGTCTTGAATTATTACAAGTTTACAACTATTTGAATTTGGACAAGACAGGTAGTAACATCATCGCTAGTATTGTATGTCTTGAATTATCACAAGTTTATATCTATTTACATTTGGACAAGACAGGTACTAACAACATCGCTAGTAATGTATGTCTTGAATTATTACTAGTTTATATCTATTTACATTTGGACAAGAGAGGTACTAACAACCTCGCTAGTAATGTATGTCTGCAATTATTACAAGTTTATATCTCTTTAAATTTGGACAAGACAGGTACTAACAACCTCGCTAGAAATGTATGTCTTGAATTATTACAAGTTTATATATATTTGAATTTGGACAAGACAGGTAGTAACATCATCGCTAGTATTGTATGTCTTGAATTATCACAAGTTTATATCTATTTACATTTGGACAAGACAGGTACTAACAACATCGCTAGTAATGTATGTCTTGAATTATTACAAGTTTACAACTATTTGAATTTGGACAAGACAGGTAATAACAACCTCGCTAATAATGTATGTCTTCAATTTCAAAAGAATTGAATATGTTACATAGTTTAACAACACAGGTACTAACAACATCGCTAGTAATGTATGTCTTGAATTATTACAAGTTTGCAACCATTTGAATTTGGACAAGACAGGTAGTAACATCATCGCTAGTATTGTATGTCTTGAATTATCACAAGTTTATATCTATTTACATTTGGACAAGACAGGTACTAACAACCTCGCTAGTAATGTATGTCTTGAATTATTACAAGTTTATATCTATTTACATTTGGGCAAGACAGGTACTAATAACCTCGCCAGTAATGTATGTCTTGAATAATTACAAGTTTACAACTATTTGAATTTGGACAAGACAGGTACTAACAACCTCGCTAATAAAGTATGTCTTCAATTTATAAAGAATTGAATATGTTACATAGTTTAACAAGACAGGTACTAACAACCTTGCTAGTAATGTATGTCTTGAATTATTACAAGTTTACAACTATTTGAATTTGGACAAGACAGGTACTATCAACATCGCTAGTAATGTATGTCTTGAATTATTACAAGTTTACAACTATTTGAATTTGGACAAGACAGGTACTAACAACATCGCTAGTAATGTATGTCTTGAATTATTACAAGTTTACAACTATTTGAATTTGGACAAGACAGGTACTAACAACATCGCTAGTAATGTATGTCTTGAATTATTACAAGTTTATATCTATTTACATTTGGACAAGACAGGTACTAACAACCTCGCTAGTAATGTATGTCTTGAATTATTACAAATTTATATCTATTTACATTTGGGCAAGACAGGTACTAATAACCTCGCCAGTAATGTATGTCTTGAATAATTACAAGTTTACAACTATTTGAATTTGGACAAGACAGGTAATAACAACCTGGCTAATAATGTATGTCTTCAATTTATAAAGAATTGAATATGTTACATAGTTTAACAAAACAGGTACTAACAACCTCGCTAGTAATGTATGTCTTGAATTATTACAAGTTTACAACTATTTGAATTTGGACAAGACAGGTACTAACAACATCGCTAGTAATGTATGTCTTGAATTATTACAAGTTTACAACTATTTGAATTTGGACAAGACAGGTACTAACAACATCGCTAGTCATGTATGTCTTGAATTATTACAAGTTTACAACTATTTGAATTTGGACAAAACAGGTACTAACAACATCGCTAGTAATGTATGTTTGCAATTATTACAAGTTTACAACTATTTGAATTTGGACAAGACAGGTACTAACAACCTCGCTAGTAATGTATGTCTGCAATTATTACAAGTTTATATCTATTTAAATTTGTGCAAGACAGGTACTAACAACCTCGCTAGTAATGTATATCTGAAATTATTACAAGTTTATATCTATTTAAATTTGGACAAGACAGGTACTAACATCATCGCTAGTAATGTATCTCTGCAATTATTACAAGTTTATATCTATTTAAATTTGGACAAGACAGGTACTAAAAACCTCGCTAGTAATATATGTCTTGAATTTCTAAAGAATTGAATATGTTACATAGTTTAGCAAGACAGGTACTAACAACCTCGCTAGTAATGTATGTCTTGAATTATTACAAATTTACAACTATTTAAATTTGGACAAGACAGGTACTAACAACCTCGCTAATAATGTATGTCTTCAACATCGCTAGTAATGTATGTCTTGAATTATTACAAGTTTACAACTATTTAAATTTGGACAAGACAGGTACTAACAACCTCGCTAGTAATGTATGTCTTGAATTATTACAAGTTTACAAATATTTAAATTTGGACAAGACAGGTACTAACAACATCACTAGTAATGTATGTCTTGAATTATTACAAGTTTATATCTATTTACATTTGGACAAGACAGGTACTAACAACCTCGCTGGTAATGTATGTCTTGAATTATTACAAGTTTATATCTATTTAAATTTGGACAAGACAGGTAATAACAACCTCGCTAGTAATGTATGTCTGCAATTATTACAAGTTTATATCTATTTAAATTTGGACAAGACAGGTACTAACAACCTCGCTAGTAATGTATGTCTTGAATTATTACAAGTTTATATCTATTTAAATTTGGACAAGACAGGTACTAACAACCTCGCTGGTAATGTATATCTTGAATTATTACAAGTTTATATATATTTACATTTGGACAAGACAGGTACTAACAACCTCGCCAGTAATATATGTCTTGAATTTCTAAAGAATTGAATATGTTACATAGTTTAACAACACAGGTACTAACAACCTCGCTAGTAATGTATGTCTTGAATTATTACAAGTTTACAACTATTTGAATTTGGACAAGACAGGTACTAGCAACATCGCTAGTATTGTATGTCTTGAATTATTACAAGTTTATATCTATTTACATTTGGACAAGACAGGTACTAACAACCTCGCTAGTAATGTATGTCTTGAATTATTACAAGTTTACAACTATTTGAATTTGGACAAGACAGGTACTAACAACTTCGCTTGTAATGTATGTCTTGAATTTCTAAAGAATTGAATATGTTACATAGTTTAGCAAGACAGGTACAAACAACCTCGCTAGTAATGTATGTCTTGAATTATTACAATTTTACAACTATTTAAATTTGGACAAGACAGGTACTAACAACCTCGCTAATAATGTATGTCTTCAATTTATAAAGAATTGAATATGTTACATAGTTTAGCAACACAGGTACTAACAACCTCGCTAGTAATGTATGCCTTGAATTATTACAAGTTTACAACTATTTGAATTTGGACAAGACAGGTACTAACAACCTCGCTGGTAAAGTATGTCTTGAATTATTACAAGTTTATATCTATTTACATTTGGACAAGACAAGTACTAACAACCTCGCTGGTACTGTATGTCTTAAATTATTACAAGATTATATCTATTTACATTTGGACAAGACAGGTACTAACAACCTCGCTAGTAATGTATGTCTTGAATTATTATAAGTTTATATCTATTTACATTTGGAAAAGACAGGTACTAACAACCTCGCTGGTAATGTATGTCTTGAATTATTACAAGTTTACAACAATTTGAATTTGGACAAGACAGGTACTAACAACCTCGCTAGTAATGTATGTCTGCAATTATTACAAGATTATATCTATTTAAATTTGGACAAAACAGGTACTAACATCCTCGCTAGTAATGTTTGTCTGCAATTATTACAAGTTTATATATATTTACATTTGGACAAGACAGGTACTAACAACCTCGCTAGTAATGTATGTCTTGAATTATTACAAGTTTATATATATTTACATTTGGGCAAGACAGGTACTAACAACCTCGCCAGTAATGTATATCTTGAATTATTACAAGTTTACAACTATTTGAATTTGGACAAGACAGGTACTAACAACCTCGCTAATAATGTATGTATTCAATTTATAAAGAATTGAATATGTTACATAGTTTAACAACACAGGTACTAACAACCTCGCTAGTAATGTATGTCTTGAATTATTACAAGTTTACAACTATTTGAATTTGGACAAGACAGGTACTAACAACATCGCTAGTAATGTATGTCTTGAATTATTACAAGTTTATATATATTTACATTTGGGCAAGACAGGTACTAAAAACATCGCTAGTAATGTATGTCTTGAATTATTACAAGTTTACAACTATTTGAATTTGGACAAGACAGGTATAACAACATCGCTAGTAATGTATGTCTTGAATTATTATAAGTTTACAACTATTTGAATTTGGACAAGACAGGTAATAACAACCTCGCTAATAATGTATGTCTTCAATTTCTAAAGAATTGAATATGTTACATAGTTTAACAACACAGGTACTAACAACATCGCTAGTAATGTATGTCTTGAATTATTACAAGTTTACAACTATTTGAATTTGGACAAGACAGGTAGTAACATCATCGCTAGTATTGTATGTCTTGAATTATCACAAGTTTATATCTATTTACATTTGGACAAGACAGGTACTAAAAACATCGCTAGTAATGTATGTCTTGAATTATTACAAGTTTACAACTATTTGAATTTGGACAAGACAGGTACTATCAACATCGCTAGTAATGTATGTCTTGAATTATTACAAGTTTACAACTATTTGAATTTGGACAAGACAGGTACTAACAACATCGCTAGTAATGTATGTCTTGAATTATTACAAGTTTACAACTATTTGAATTTGGACAAGACAGGTACTAACAACATCGCTAGTAATGTATGTCTTGAATTATTACAAGTTTATATCTATTTACATTTGGACAAGACAGGTACTAACAACCTCGCTAGTAATGTATGTCTTGAATTATTACAAATTTATATCTATTTACATTTGGGCAAGACAGGTACTAACAACCTCGCCAGTAATGTATGTCTTGAATAATTACAAGTTTACAACTATTTGAATTTGGACAAGACAGGTAATAACAACCTGGCTAATAATGTATGTCTTCAATTTATAAAGAATTGAATATGTTACATAGTTTAACAAAACAGGTACTAACAACCTCGCTAGTAATGTATGTCTTGAATTATTACAAGTTTACAACTATTTGAATTTGGACAAGACAGGTACTAACAACATCGCTAGTAATGTATGTCTTGAATTATTACAAGTTTACAACTATTTGAATTTGGACAAGACAGGTACTAACAACATCGCTAGTCATGTATGTCTTGAATTATTACAAGTTTACAACTATTTGAATTTGGACAAAACAGGTACTAACAACATCGCTAGTAATGTATGTTTGCAATTATTACAAGTTTACAACTATTTGAATTTGGACAAGACAGGTACTAACAACCTCGCTAGTAATGTATGTCTGCAATTATTACAAGTTTATATCTATTTAAATTTGTGCAAGACAGGTACTAACAACCTCGCTAGTAATGTATATCTGAAATTATTACAAGTTTATATCTATTTAAATTTGGACAAGACAGGTACTAACATCATCGCTAGTAATGTATCTCTGCAATTATTACAAGTTTATATCTATTTAAATTTGGACAAGACAGGTACTAAAAACCTCGCTAGTAATATATGTCTTGAATTTCTAAAGAATTGAATATGTTACATAGTTTAGCAAGACAGGTACTAACAACCTCGCTAGTAATGTATGTCTTGAATTATTACAAATTTACAACTATTTAAATTTGGACAAGACAGGTACTAACAACCTCGCTAATAATGTATGTCTTCAACATCGCTAGTAATGTATGTCTTGAATTATTACAAGTTTACAACTATTTGAATTTGGACAAGACAGGTATAACAACATCGCTAGTAATGTATGTCTTGAATTATTATAAGTTTACAACTATTTAAATTTGGACAAGACAGGTAATAACAACCTCGCTAATAATGTATGTCTTCAATTTCTAAAGAATTGAATATGTTACATAGTTTAACAACACAGGTACTAACAACATCGCTAGTAATGTATGTCTTGAATTATTACAAGTTTACAACTATTTGAATTTGGACAAGACAGGTAGTAACATCATCGCTAGTATTGTATGTCTTGAATTATCACAAGTTTATATCTATTTACATTTGGACAAGACAGGTACTAAAAACATCGCTAGTAATGTATGTCTTGAATTATTACAAGTTTACAACTATTTGAATTTGGACAAGACAGGTACTATCAACATCGCTAGTAATGTATGTCTTGAATTATTACAAGTTTACAACTATTTGAATTTGGACAAGACAGGTACTAACAACATCGCTAGTAATGTATGTCTTGAATTATTACAAGTTTACAACTATTTGAATTTGGACAAGACAGGTACTAACAACATCGCTAGTAATGTATGTCTTGAATTATTACAAGTTTATATCTATTTACATTTGGACAAGACAGGTACTAACAACCTCGCTAGTAATGTATGTCTTGAATTATTACAAATTTATATCTATTTACATTTGGGCAAGACAGGTACTAACAACCTCGCCAGTAATGTATGTCTTGAATAATTACAAGTTTACAACTATTTGAATTTGGACAAGACAGGTAATAACAACCTGGCTAATAATGTATGTCTTCAATTTAAAAAGAATTGAATATGTTACATAGTTTAACAAAACAGGTACTAACAACCTCGCTAGTAATGTATGTCTTGAATTATTACAAGTTTACAACTATTTGAATTTGGACAAGACAGGTACTAACAACATCGCTAGTCATGTATGTCTTGAATTATTACAAGTTTACAACTATTTGAATTTGGACAAAACAGGTACTAACAACATCGCTAGTAATGTATGTTTGCAATTATTACAAGTTTACAACTATTTGAATTTGGACAAGACAGGTACTAACAACCTCGCTAGTAATGTATGTCTGCAATTATTACAAGTTTATATCTCTTTAAATTTGTGCAAGACAGGTACTAACAACCTCGCTAGTAATGTATATCTGAAATTATTACAAGTTTATATCTATTTAAATTTGGACAAGACAGGTACTAACATCATCGCTAGTAATGTATCTCTGCAATTATTACAAGTTTATATCTATTTAAATTTGGACAAGACAGGTACTAAAAACCTCGCTAGTAATATATGTCTTGAATTTCTAAAGAATTGAATATGTTACATAGTTTAGCAAGACAGGTACTAACAACCTCGCTAGTAATGTATGTCTTGAATTATTACAAATTTACAACTATTTAAATTTGGACAAGACAGGTACTAACAACCTCGCTAATAATGTATGTCTTCAACATCGCTAGTAATGTATGTCTTGAATTATTACAAGTTTACAACTATTTGAATTTGGACAAGACAGGTATAACAACATCGCTAGTAATGTATGTCTTGAATTATTATAAGTTTACAACTATTTGAATTTGGACAAGACAGGTAATAACAACCTCGCTAATAATGTATGTCTTCAATTTCTAAAGAATTGAATATGTTACATAGTTTAACAACACAGGTACTAACAACATCGCTAGTAATGTATGTCTTGAATTATTACAAGTTTACAACTATTTGAATTTGGACAAGACAGGTAGTAACATCATCGCTAGTATTGTATGTCTTGAATTATCACAAGTTTATATCTATTTACATTTGGACAAGACAGGTACTAAAAACATCGCTAGTAATGTATGTCTTGAATTATTACAAGTTTACAACTATTTGAATTTGGACAAGACAGGTACTATCAACATCGCTAGTAATGTATGTCTTGAATTATTACAAGTTTACAACTATTTGAATTTGGACAAGACAGGTATTAACAACATCGCTAGTAATGTATGTCTTGAATTATTACAAGTTTACAACTATTTGAATTTGGACAAGACAGGTACTAACAACATCGCTAGTAATGTATGTCTTGAATTATTACAAGTTTATATCTATTTACATTTGGACAAGACAGGTACTAACAACCTCGCTAGTAATGTATGTCTTGAATTATTACAAATTTATATCTATTTACATTTGGGCAAGACAGGTACTAACAACCTCGCCAGTAATGTATGTCTTGAATAATTACAAGTTTACAACTATTTGAATTTGGACAAGACAGGTAATAACAACCTGGCTAATAATGTATGTCTTCAATTTAAAAAGAATTGAATATGTTACATAGTTTAACAAAACAGGTACTAACAACCTCGCTAGTAATGTATGTCTTGAATTATTACAAGTTTACAACTATTTGAATTTGGACAAGACAGGTACTAACAACATCGCTAGTAATGTATGTCTTGAATTATTACAAGTTTACAACTATTTGAATTTGGACAAGACAGGTACTAACAACATCGCTAGTCATGTATGTCTTGAATTATTACAAGTTTACAACTATTTGAATTTGGACAAAACAGGTACTAACAACATCGCTAGTAATGTATGTTTGCAATTATTACAAGTTTACAACTATTTGAATTTGGACAAGACAGGTACTAACAACCTCGCTAGTAATGTATGTCTGCAATTATTACAAGTTTATATCTATTTAAATTTGTGCAAGACAGGTACTAACAACCTCGCTAGTAATGTATATCTGAAATTATTACAAGTTTATATCTATTTAAATTTGGACAAGACAGGTACTAACATCATCGCTAGTAATGTATCTCTGCAATTATTACAAGTTTATATCTATTTAAATTTGGACAAGACAGGTACTAAAAACCTCGCTAGTAATATATGTCTTGAATTTCTAAAGAATTGAATATGTTACATAGTTTAGCAAGACAGGTACTAACAACCTCGCTAGTAATGTATGTCTTGAATTATTACAAATTTACAACTATTTAAATTTGGACAAGACAGGTACTAACAACCTCGCTAATAATGTATGTCTTCAACATCGCTAGTAATGTATGTCTTGAATTATTACAAGTTTACAACTATTTAAATTTGGACAAGACAGGTACTAACAACCTCGCTAGTAATGTATGTCTTGAATTATTACAAGTTTACAAATATTTAAATTTGGACAAGACAGGTACTAACAACATCACTAGTAATGTATGTCTTGAATTATTACAAGTTTATATCTATTTACATTTGGACAAGACAGGTACTAACAACCTCGCTAGTAATGTATGTCTTGAATTATTACAAGTTTATATCTATTTAAATTTGGACAAGACAGGTACTAACAACCTCGCTAGTAATGTATGTCTGCAATTATTACAAGTTTATATCTATTTAAATTTGGACAAGACAGGTACTAACAACCTCGCTAGTAATGTATGTCTGCAATTATTACAAGTTTATATCTATTTAAATTTGGACAAGACAGGTACTAACAACCTCGCTGGTAATGTATATCTTGAATTATTACAAGTTTATATATATTTACATTTGGACAAGACAGGTACTAACAACCTCGCCAGTAATATATGTCTTGAATTTCTAAAGAATTGAATATGTTACATAGTTTAACAACAATGGTACTAACAACCTCGCTAGTAATGTATGTCTTGAATTATTACAAGTTTACAACTATTTGAATTTGGACAAGACAGGTACTAGCAACATCGCTAGTATTGTATGTCTTGAATTATTACAAGTTTATATCTATTTACATTTGGACAAGACAGGTACTAACAACCTCGCTAGTAATGTATGTCTTGAATTATTACAAGTTTACAACTATTTGAATTTGGACAAGACAGGTACTAACAACTTCGCTAGTAATGTATGTCTTGAATTTCTAAAGAATTGAATATGTTACATAGTTTAACAACACAGGTACTAACAACATCGCTAGTAATGTATGTCTTGAATTATTACAAGTTTACAACTATTTGAATTTGGACAAGACAGGTAGTAACATCATCGCTAGTATTGTATGTCTTGAATTATCACAAGTTTATATCTATTTACATTTGGACAAGACAGGTACTAAAAACATCGCTAGTAATGTATGTCTTGAATTATTACAAGTTTACAACTATTTGAATTTGGACAAGACAGGTAATAACAACATCGCTAATAATGTATGTCTTCAATTTCTAAAGAATTGAATATGTTACATAGTTTAACAACACAGGTACTAACAACATCGCTAGTAATGTATGTCTTGAATTATTACAAGTTTACAACTATTTGAATTTGGACAAGACAGGTAGTAACATCATCGCTAGTATTGTATGTCTTGAATTATCACAAGTTTATATCTATTTACATTTGGACAAGACAGGTACTAACAACATCGCTAGTAATGTATGTCTTGAATTATTACTAGTTTATATCTATTTACATTTGGACAAGAGAGGTACTAACAACCTCGCTAGTAATGTATGTCTGCAATTATTACAAGTTTATATCTCTTTAAATTTGGACAAGACAGGTACTAACATCCTCGCTAGTAATGTATGTCTGCAATTATTACAAGTTTATATATATTTAAATTTGGACAAGACAGGTACTAACAACCTCGCTAGAAATGTATGTCTTGAATTATTACAAGTTTATATATATTTGAATTTGGACAAGACAGGTAGTAACATCATCGCTAGTATTGTATGTCTTGAATTATCACAAGTTTATATCTATTTACATTTGGACAAGACAGGTACTAACAACATCGCTAGTAATGTATGTCTTGAATTATTACAAGTTTACAACTATTTGAATTTGGACAAGACAGGTAATAACAACCTCGCTAATAATGTATGTCTTCAATTTCAAAAGAATTGAATATGTTACATAGTTTAACAACACAGGTACTAACAACATCGCTAGTAATGTATGTCTTGAATTATTACAAGTTTACAACCATTTGAATTTGGACAAGACAGGTAGTAACATCATCGCTAGTATTGTATGTCTTGAATTATCACAAGTTTATATCTATTTACATTTGGACAAGACAGGTACTAACAACCTCGCTAGTAATGTATGTCTTGAATTATTACAAGTTTATATCTATTTACATTTGGGCAAGACAGGTACTAACAACCTCGCCAGTAATGTATGTCTTGAATAATTACAAGTTTACAACTATTTGAATTTGGACAAGACAGGTACTAACAACCTCGCTAATAAAGTATGTCTTCAATTTATAAAGAATTGAATATGTTACATAGTTTAACAAGACAGGTACTAACAACCTTGCTAGTAATGTATGTCTTGAATTATTACAAGTTTACAACTATTTGAATTTGGACAAGACAGGTACTATCAACATCGCTAGTAATGTATGTCTTGAATTATTACAAGTTTACAACTATTTGAATTTGGACAAGACAGGTACTAACAACATCGCTAATAATGTATGTCTTGAATTATTACAAGTTTACAACTATTTGAATTTGGACAAGACAGGTACTAACAACATCGCTAGTAATGTATGTCTTGAATTATTACAAGTTTATATCTATTTACATTTGGACAAGACAGGTACTAACAACCTCGCTAGTAATGTATGTCTTGAATTATTACAAATTTATATCTATTTACATTTGGGCAAGACAGGTACTAACAACCTCGCCAGTAATGTATGTCTTGAATAATTACAAGTTTACAACTATTTGAATTTGGACAAGACAGGTAATAACAACCTGGCTAATAATGTATGTCTTCAATTTATAAAGAATTGAATATGTTACATAGTTTAACAAAACAGGTACTAACAACCTCGCTAGTAATGTATGTCTTGAATTATTACAAGTTTACAACTATTTGAATTTGGACAAGACAGGTACTAACAACATCGCTAGTAATGTATGTCTTGAATTATTACAAATTTACAACTATTTGAATTTGGACAAGACAGGTACTAACAACATCGCTAGTCATGTATGTCTTGAATTATTACAAGTTTACAACTATTTGAATTTGGACAAAACAGGTACTAACAACATCGCTAGTAATGTATGTTTGCAATTATTACAAGTTTACAACTATTTGAATTTGGACAAGACAGGTACTAACAACCTCGCTAGTAATGTATGTCTGCAATTATTACAAGTTTATATCTATTTAAATTTGTGCAAGACAGGTACTAACAACCTCGCTAGTAATGTATATCTGAAATTATTACAAGTTTATATCTATTTAAATTTGGACAAGACAGGTACTAAAAACCTCGCTAGTAATATATGTCTTGAATTTCTAAAGAATTGAATATGTTACATAGTTTAGCAAGACAGGTACTAACAACCTCGCTAGTAATGTATGTCTTGAATTATTACAAATTTACAACTATTTAAATTTGGACAAGACAGGTACTAACAACCTCGCTAGTAATGTATGTCTTGAATTATTACAAGTTTACAAATATTTAAATTTGGACAAGACAGGTACTAACAACATCACTAGTAATGTATGTCTTGAATTATTACAAGTTTATATCTATTTACATTTGGACAAGACAGGTACTAACAACCTCGCTGGTAATGTATGTCTTGAATTATTACAAGTTTATATCTATTTACATTTGGACAAGACAGGTACTAACAACCTCGCTAGTAATGTATGTCTGCAATTATTACAAGTTTATATCTATTTAAATTTGGACAAGACAGGTACTAACATCCTCGCTAGTAATGTATGTCTGCAATTATTACAAGTTTATATCTATTTAAATTTGGACAAGACAGGTACTAACAACCTCGCTAGTAATGTATGTCTGCAATTATTACAAGTTTATATCTATTTAAATTTGGACAAGACAGGTACTAACATCCTCGCTATTAATGTATGTCTGCAATTATTACAAGTTTATATCTATTTAAATTTTGAAAAGACAGGTACTAACAACCTCGCTGGTAATGTATGTCTTGAATTATTACAAGTTTATATATATTTACATTTGGACAAGACAGGTACTAACAACCTCGCCAGTAATATATGTCTTGAATTTCTAAAGAATTGAATATGTTACATAGTTTAACAACACAGGTACTAACAACCTCGCTAGTAATGTATGTCTTGAATTATTACAAGTTTATATCTATTTACATTTGGACAAGACAGGTACTAACAACATCACTAGTCATGTATGTCTTGAATTATTACAAGTTTATATCTATTTACATTTGGACAAGACAGGTACTAACAACCTCGCTGGTAATGTATGTCTTGAATTATTACAAGTTTATATCTATTTACATTTGGACAAGACAGGTACTAACAACCTCGCTGGTAATGTATGTCTTGAATTATTACAAGTTTATATCTATTTAAATTTGGACAAGACAGGTACTAACAACCTCGCTAGTAATGTATGTCTGCAATTATTACAAGTTTATATCTATTTAAATTTGGACAAGACAGGTACTAACAACCTCGCTAGTAATGTATGTCTGCAATTATTACAAGTTTATATCTATTCAAAATTGGACAAGACAGGTACTAACATCTTCGCTATTAATGTATGTCTGCAATTATTACAAGTTTATATCTATTTAAATTTGGACAAGACAGGTACTAACAACCTCGCTGGTAATGTATATCTTGAATTATTACAAATTTATATATATTTACATTTGGACAAGACAGGTACTAACAACCTCGCCAGTAATATATGTCTTGAATTTCTAAAGAATTGAATATGTTACATAGTTTAACAACACAGGTACTAACAACCTCGCTAGTAATGTATGTCTTGAATTATTACAAGTTTACAACTATTTGAATTTGGACAAGACAGGTACTAACAACATCGCTAGTATTGTATGTCTTGAATTATTACAAGTTTATATCTATTTACATTTGGACAAGACAGGTACTAACAACCTCGCTAGTAATGTATGTCTTGAATTTCTAAAGAATTGAATATGTTACATAGTTTAGCAAGACAGGTACAAACAACCTCGCTAGTAATGTATGTCTTGAATTATTACAATTTTACAACTATTTAAATTTGGACAAGACAGGTACTAACAACCTCGCTAATAATGTATGTCTTCAATTTATAAAGAATTGAATATGTTACATAGTTTAGCAACACAGGTACTAACAACCTCGCTAGTAATGTATGCCTTGAATTATTACAAGTTTACAACTATTTGAATTTGGACAAGACAGGTACTAACAACCTCGCTGGTAAAGTATGTCTTGAATTATTACAAGTTTATATCTATTTACATTTGGACAAGACAAGTACTAACAACCTCGCTGGTACTGTATGTCTTAAATTATTACAAGATTATATCTATTTACATTTGGACAAGACAGGTACTAACAACCTCGCTAGTAATGTATGTCTTGAATTATTACAAGTTTATATCTATTTACATTTGGAAAAGACAGGTACTAACAACCTCGCTGGTAATGTATGTCTTGAATTATTACAAGTTTACAACAATTTGAATTTGGACAAGACAGGTACTAACAACCTCGCTAGTAATGTATGTTTGCAATTATTACAAGTTTATATCTATTTAAATTTGGACAAGACAGGTACTAACAACCTCGCTGGTAATGTATATCTTGAATTATTACAAGTTTATATATATTTACATTTGGACAAGACAGGTACTAACAACCTCGCCAGTAATATATGTCTTGAATTTCTAAAGAATTGAATATGTTACATAGTTTAACAACACAGGTACTAACAACCTCGCTAGTAATGTATGTCTTGAATTATTACAAGTTTACAACTATTTGAATTTGGACAAGACAGGTACTAACAACCTCGCTGGTAATGTATATCTTGAATTATTACAATTTTACAACTATTTAAATTTGGACAAGACAGGTACTAACAACCTCGCTAATAATGTATGTCTTCAATTTATAAAGAATTGAATATGTTACATAGTTTAGCAACACAGGTACTAACAACCTCGCTAGTAATGTATGCCTTGAATTATTACAAGTTTACAACTATTTGAATTTGGACAAGACAGGTACTAACAACCTCGCTGGTAAAGTATGTCTTGAATTATTACAAGTTTATATCTATTTACATTTGGACAAGACAAGTACTAACAACCTCGCTGGTACTGTATGTCTTAAATTATTACAAGATTATATCTATTTACATTTGGACAAGACAGGTACTAACAACCTCGCTAGTAATGTATGTCTTGAATTATTACAAGTTTATATCTATTTACATTTGGAAAAGACAGGTACTAACAACCTCGCTGGTAATGTATGTCTTGAATTATTACAAGTTTACAACAATTTGAATTTGGACAAGACAGGTACTAACAACCTCGCTAGTAATGTATGTCTGCAATTATTACAAGTTTATATCTATTTAAATTTGGACAAAACAGGTACTAACATCCTCGCTAGTAATGTATGTCTGCAATTATTACAAGTTTATATATATTTAAATTTGGACAAGACAGGTACTAACAACCTCGCTAGTAATGTATGTCTGCAATTATTACAAGTTTATATATATTTACATTTGGACAAGACAGGTACTAACAACCTCGCTAGTAATGTATGTCTTGAATTATTACAAGTTTATATATATTTACATTTGGGCAAGACAGGTACTAACAACCTCGCCAGTAATGTATATCTTGAATTATTACAAGTTTACAACTATTTGAATTTGGACAAGACAGGTACTAACAACCTCGCTAATAATGTATGTCTTCAATTTATAAAGAATTGAATATGTTACATAGTATAACAACACAGGTACTAACAACCTCGCTAGTAATGTATGTCTTGAATTATTACAAGTTTATATATATTTACATTTGGGCAAGACAGGTACTAAAAACATTGCTAGTAATGTATATCTTGAATTATTACAAGTTTACAACTATTTGAATTTGGACAAGACAGGTACTAACAACATCGCTAGTAATGTATGTCTTGAATTATTACAAGTTTATATATATTTACATTTGGGCAAGACAGGTACTAAAAACATCGCTAGTAATGTATGTCTTGAATTATTACAAGTTTACAACTATTTGAATTTGGACAAGACAGGTACTAACAACATCGCTAGTAATGTATGTCTTGAATTATTATAAGTTTACAACTATTTGACTTTGGACAAGACAGGTAATAACAACCTCGCTAATAATGTATGTCTTCAATTTCTAAAGAATTGAATATGTTACATAGTTTAACAACACAGGTACTAACAACATCGCTAGTAATGTATGTCTTGAATTATTACAAGTTTACAACTATTTGAATTTGGACAAGACAGGTAGTAACATCATCGCTAGTATTGTATGTCTTGAATTATCACAAGTTTATATCTATTTACATTTGGACAAGACAGGTACTAAAAACATCGCTAGTAATGTATGTCTTGAATTATTACAAGTTTACAACTATTTGAATTTGGACAAGACAGGTACTAACAACATCGCTAATAATGTATGTCTTCAATTTCTAAAGAATTGAATATGTTACATAGTTTAACAACACAGGTACTAACAACATCGCTAGTAATGTATGTCTTGAATTATTACAAGTTTACAACTATTTGAATTTGGACAAGACAGGTAGTAACATCATCGCTAGTATTGTATGTCTTGAATTATCACAAGTTTATATCTATTTACATTTGGACAAGACAGGTACTAACAACATCGCTAGTAATGTATGTCTTGAATTATTACTAGTTTATATCTATTTACATTTGGACAAGAGAGGTACTAACAACCTCGCTAGTAATGTATGTCTGCAATTATTACAAGTTTATATCTCTTTAAATTTGGACAAGACAGGTACTAACATCCTCGCTAGTAATGTATGTCTGCAATTATTACAAGTTTATATATATTTAAATTTGGACAAGACAGGTACTAACAACCTCGCTAGAAATGTATGTCTTGAATTATTACAAGTTTATATATATTTGAATTTGGACAAGACAGGTAGTAACATCATCGCTAGTATTGTATGTCTTGAATTATCACAAGTTTATATCTATTTACATTTGGACAAGACAGGTACTAACAACATCGCTAGTAATGTATGTCTTGAATTATTACAAGTTTACAACTATTTGAATTTGGACAAGACAGGTACTAACAACCTCGCTAATAATGTATGTCTTCAATTTCAAAAGAATTGAATATGTTACATAGTTTAACAACACAGGTACTAACAACATCGCTAGTAATGTATGTCTTGAATTATTACAAGTTTACAACCATTTGAATTTGGACAAGACAGGTAGTAACATCATCGCTAGTATTGTATGTCTTGAATTATCATAAGTTTATATCTATTTACATTTGGACAAGACAGGTACTAACAACCTCGCTAGTAATGTATGTCTTGAATTATTACAAGTTTATATCTATTTACATTTGGGCAAGACAGGTACTAACAACCTCGCCAGTAATGTATGTCTTGAATAATTACAAGTTTACAACTATTTGAATTTGGACAAGACAGGTACTAACAACCTCGCTAATAAAGTATGTCTTCAATTTATAAAGAATTGAATATGTTACATAGTTTAACAAGACAGGTACTAACAACCTTGCTAGTAATGTATGTCTTGAATTATTACAAGTTTACAACTATTTGAATTTGGACAAGACAGGTACTATCAACATCGCTAGTAATGTATGTCTTGAATTATTACAAGTTTACAACTATTTGAATTTGGACAAGACAGGTACTAACAACATCGCTAGTAATGTATGTCTTGAATTATTACAAGTTTACAACTATTTGAATTTGGACAAGACAGGTACTAACAACATCGCTAGTAATGTATGTCTTGAATTATTACAAGTTTATATCTATTTACATTTGGACAAGACAGGTACTAACAACCTCGCTAGTAATGTATGTCTTGAATTATTACAAATTTATATCTATTTACATTTGGGCAAGATAGGTACTAACAACCTCGCCAGTAATGTATGTCTTGAATAATTACAAGTTTACAACTATTTGAATTTGGACAAGACAGGTAATAACAACCTGGCTAATAATGTATGTCTTCAATTTATAAAGAATTGAATATGTTACATAGTTTAACAAAACAGGTACTAACAACCTCGCTAGTAATGTATGTCTTGAATTATTACAAGTTTACAACTATTTGAATTTGGACAAGACAGGTACTAACAACATCGCTAGTCATGTATGTCTTGAATTATTACAAGTTTACAACTATTTGAATTTGGACAAAACAGGTACTAACAACATCGCTAGTAATGTATGTTTGCAATTATTACAAGTTTACAACTATTTGAATTTGGACAAGACAGGTACTAACAACCTCGCTAGTAATGTATGTCTGCAATTATTACAAGTTTATATATATTTAAATTTGTGCAAGACAGGTACTAACAACCTCGCTAGTAATGTATATCTGAAATTATTACAAGTTTATATCTATTTAAATTTGGACAAGACAGGTACTAACATCATCGCTAGTAATGTATCTCTGCAATTATTACAAGTTTATATCTATTTAAATTTGGACAAGACAGGTACTAAAAACCTCGCTAGTAATATATGTCTTGAATTTCTAAAGAATTGAATATGTTACATAGTTTAGCAAGACAGGTACTAACAACCTCGCTAGTAATGTATGTCTTGAATTATTACAAATTTACAACTATTTAAATTTGGACAAGACAGGTACTAACAACCTCGCTAATAATGTATGTCTTCAACATCGCTAGTAATGTATGTCTTGAATTATTACAAGTTTACAACTATTTAAATTTGGACAAGACAGGTACTAACAACCTCGCTAGTAATGTATGTCTTGAATTATTACAAGTTTACAAATATTTAAATTTGGACAAGACAGGTACTAACAACATCACTAGTAATGTATGTCTTGAATTATTACAAGTTTATATCTATTTACATTTGGACAAGACAGGTACTAACAACCTCGCTAGTAATGTATGTCTGCAATTATTACAAGTTTATATCTATTTAAATTTGGACAAGACAGGTACTAACATCATCGCTAGTAATGTATCTCTGCAATTATTACAAGTTTATATCTATTTAAATTTGGACAAGACAGGTACTAAAAACCTCGCTAGTAATATATGTCTTGAATTTCTAAAGAATTGAATATGTTACATAGTTTAGCAAGACAGGTACTAACAACCTCGCTAGTAATGTATGTCTTGAATTATTACAAATTTACAAATATTTAAATTTGGACAAGACAGGTACTAACAACCTCGCTAATAATGTATGTCTTCAACATCGCTAGTAATGTATGTCTTGAATTATTACAAGTTTACAACTATTTAAATTTGGACAAGACAGGTACTAACAACCTCGCTAGTAATGTATGTCTTGAATTATTACAAGTTTACAAATATTTAAATTTGGACAAGACAGGTACTAACAACATCACTAGTAATGTATGTCTTGAATTATTACAAGTTTATATCTATTTACATTTGGACAAGACAGGTACTAACAACCTCGCTAGTAATGTATGTCTGCAATTATTACAAGTTTATATCTATTTAAATTTGGACAAGACAGGTACTAACATCCTCGCTAGTAATGTATGTCTGCAATTATTACAAGTTTATATCTATTTAAATTTGGACAAGACAGGTACTAACAACCTCGCTAGTAATGTATGTCTGCAATTATTACAAGTTTATATCTATTTAAATTTGGACAAGACAGGTACTAACATCCTCGCTTTTAATGTATGTCTGCAATTATTACAAGTTTATATCTATTTAAATTTTGACAAGACAGGTACTAACAACCTCGCTGGTAATGTATGTCTTGAATTATTACAAGTTTATATATATTTACATTTGGACAAGACAGGTACTAACAACCTCGCCAGTAATATATGTCTTGAATTTCTAAAGAATTGAATATGTTACATAGTTTAAGAACACAGGTACTAACAACCTCGCTAGTAATGTATGTCTTGAATTATTACAAGTTTACAACTATTTGAATTTGGACAAGACAGGTAGTAACAACATCGCTAGTATTGTATGTCTTGAATTATCACAAGTTTATACCTATTTACATTTGGACAAGACAGGTACTAACAACATCGCTAGTAATGTATGTCTTGAATTATTACAAGTTTACAACTATTTGAATTTGGACAAGACAGGTAATAACAACCTCGCTAATAATGTATGTCTTCAATTTATAAAGAATTGAATATGTTACATAGTTTAAGAACACAGGTACTAACAACCTCGCTAATAATGTATGTCTTAAATTATTACAAGTTTACAACTATTTGAATTTGGACAAGACAGGTACTAACAACATCGCTAGTAATGTATGTCTTGAATTATTACAAGTTTATATCTATTTACATTTGGACAAGACAGGTACTAACAACATTGCTAGTAATGTATGTCTTGAATTTCTAAAGAATTGAATATGTTACATAATTTAACAACACAGGTACTAACAACCTCGCTAGTAATGTATGTCTTGAATTATTACAAGTTTACAACTATTTAAATTTGGACAAGACAGGTACTAACAACATCGCCAGTAATGTATGTCTTGAATTATTACAAGTTTACAACTATTTGAATTTGGACAAGACAAGTAATAACAACCTCGCTAATAATGTATGTCTTCAATTTATAAAGAATTGAATATGTTACATGTTCATTTAGTGTTCAGTGAGTTAAGGGGAGGAGAGGTGGTTGCTCATTTAGTGTTCAGTGAGTTAAGGGGAGGAGAGGTGATTGTTCATTTAGTGTTCAGTGAGTTGAGGGGAGGAGAGGTGATTGTTCATTTAGTGTTCAGTGAGTTGAGGGGAGGAGAGGTGATTGTTCATTTAGTGTTCAGTGAGTTAAGGGAGGAGAGGTGATTGTTCATTTAGTGTTCAGTGAGTTATGGGGAGGAGAGGTGATTGTTCATATAGTGTTCAGTGAGTTACGGGTAGGAGAGACGATTGCTCATTTAGTGTTCAGTGAGTTAAGGAGAGGAGAGTTGATTGTTTATTTAGTGTTCAGTGAGTTAAGGGGAGGAGAAGGTGATTGTTCATTTAGTGTTCAGTGAGTTAAGGGGAGGAGAGGAGATTGTTCATTTAGTGTTCAGTGAGTTGAGGGGAGGAGAGGTGATTGTTTATTTAGTGTTCAGTGAGTTAAGGGGAGGAGAGGCGATTGTTCATTTAGTGTTTATTTAGTGTTCAGTGAGTTAAGGGGAGGAGAGGTGATTGTTTATTTAGTGTTCAGTGAGTTAAGGGGAGGAGAGGTGACTGTTCATTTAGTGTTCAGTGAGTTAACGGGAGGAGAGGCGATTGTTCATTTAGTGTTTATTTAGTGTTCAGTGAGTTAAGGAGAGGAGAGGTGATTGTTTATTTAGTGTTCAGTGAGTTAAGCAGAGGAGAGGTGATTGTTCATTTAGTGTTCAGTGAGTTAAGGGGAGAAGAGATGACTGTTCATTTAGTGTTCAGTGAGTTGAGGGGAGGAGAGGTGATTGTTTATTTAGTGTTTAGTGAGTTAAGGGGAGGAGAGGCGATTGTTCATTTAGTGTTTATTTAGTGTTCAGTGAGTTAAGGGGAGAAGAGATGACTGTTCATTTAGTGTTCAGTGAGTTGAGGGGAGGAGAGGTGATTGTTTATTTAGTGTTTAGTGAGTTAAGGGAGGAGAGGTGACTGTTCATTTAGTGTTCAGTGAGTTAAGGGGAGGAGAGGAGATTGTTCATTTAGTGTTTATTTAGTGTTCAGTGAGCTAAGGGGAGGAGAGGTGATTGTTCATTTAGTGTTCAGTGAGTTATGAGGAGGAGAGGTGATTGTTCATATAGTGTTCAGTGAGTTAAGGGTAGGAGAGACGATTGCTCATTTAGTGTTCAGTGAGTTAAGGAGAGGAGAGTTGATTGTTTATTTAGTGTTCAGTGAGTTAAGGGGAGGAGAAGGTGATTGTTCATTTAGTGTTCAGTGAGTTAAGGGGAGGAGAGGTGATTGTTCATTTAGTGTTCAGTGAGTTGAGGGGAGGAGAGGTGATTGTTTATTTAGTGTTCAGTGAGTTAAGGGGAGGAGAGGTGACTGTTCATTTAGTGTTCAGTGAGTTAAGGGGAGGAGAGGCGATTGTTCATTTAGTGTTTATTTAGTGTTCAGTGAGTTAAGGGGAGGAGAGGTGACTGTTCATTTAGTGTTCAGTGAGTTAAGGGGAGGAGAGGCGATTGTTCATTTAGTGTTTATTTAGTGTTCAGTGAGTTAAGGGGAGGAGAGGTGATTGTTCATTTAGTGTTCAGTGAGTTGAGGGGAGGAGAGGTGATTGTTTATTTAGTGTTCAGTGATTTAAGGGGAGGAGAGGTGATTGTTCATTTAGTGTTCAGTGAGTTAAGGGGAGAAGAGATGACTGTTCATTTAGTGTTCAGTGAGTTGAGGGGAGGAGAGGTGATTGTTCATTTAGTGTTCAGTGAGTTGAGGGGAGGAGAGGTGATTGTTCATTTAGTGTTCAGTGAGTTAAGGGAGGAGAGGTGATTGTTCATTTAGTGTTCAGTGAGTTATGGGGAGGAGAGGTGATTGTTCATATAGTGTTCAGTGAGTTACGGGTAGGAGAGACGATTGCTCATTTAGTGTTCAGTGAGTTAAGGAGAGGAGAAGGTGATTGTTCATTTAGTGTTCAGTGAGTTAAGGGGAGGAGAAGGTGATTGTTCATTTAGTGTTCAGTGAGTTAAGGGGAGGAGAGGAGATTGTTCATTTAGTGTTCAGTGAGTTGAGGGGAGGAGAGGTGATTGTTTATTTAGTGTTCAGTGAGTTAAGGGGAGGAGAGGCGATTGTTCATTTAGTGTTTATTTAGTGTTCAGTGAGTTAAGGGGAGGAGAGGTGATTGTTTATTTAGTGTTCAGTGAGTTAAGGGGAGGAGAGGTGACTGTTCAATTAGTGTTCAGTGAGTTAAGGGGAGGAGAGGCGATTGTTCATTTAGTGTTTATTTAGTGTTCAGTGAGTTAAGGGGAGGAGAGGTGATTGTTTATTTAGTGTTCAGTGAGTTAAGGGGAGGAGAGGTGATTGTTCATTTAGTGTTCAGTGAGTTAAGGGGAGAAGAGGTGATTGTTCATTTAGTGTTCAGTGAGTTAAGGGGAGGAGAGGTGATTGTTCATTTAGTGTTCAGTGAGTTGAGGGGAGGAGAGGTGATTGTTTATTTAGTGTTCAGTGAGTTAAGGGGAGGAGAGGTGACTGTTCATTTAGTGTTCAGTGAGTTAAGGGGAGGAGAGGCGATTGTTCATTTAGTGTTTATTTAGTGTTCAGTGAGTTAAGGGGAGGAGAGGTGACTGTTCATTTAGTGTTCAGTGAGTTAAGGGGAGGAGAGGCGATTGTTCATTTAGTGTTTATTTAGTGTTCAGTGAGTTAAGGGGAGGAGAGGTGATTGTTCATTTAGTGTTCAGTGAGTTGAGGGGAGGAGAGGTGATTGTTTATTTAGTGTTCAGTGAGTTAAGGGGAGGAGAGGTGATTGTTCATTTAGTGTTCAGTGAGTTAAGGGGAGAAGAGATGACTGTTCATTTAGTGTTCAGTGAGTTGAGGGGAGGAGAGGTGATTGTTTATTTAGTGTTCAGTGAGTTAAGGGAGGAGAGGTGACTGTTCGTTTAGTGTTCAGTGAGTTAAGGGGAGGAGAGGAGATTGTTCATTTAGTGTTTATTTAGTGGTCAGTGAGTTAAGGGGAGGAGAGGTTATTGTTCATTTAGTGTTCAGTGAGTTAAGGGGAGAAGAGATGACTGTTCATTTAGTGTTCAGTGAGTTGAGGGGAGGAGAGGTGATTGTTTATTTAGTGTTTAGTGAGTTAAGGGAGGAGAGGTGACTGTTTATTTAGTGTTCAGTGAGTTGAGGGGAGGAGAAGGTGATTGTTCATTTAGTGTTCAGTGAGTTAAGGGGAGGAGAGGTGATTGTTCATTTAGTGTTCAGTGAGTTAAGGAGAGGAGAGTTGATTGTTCATTTAGTGTTCAGTGAGTTAAGGGAGGAGAGGTGACTGTTCATTTAGTGTTTATTTAGTGTTCAGTGAGTTAAGGGGAGGAGAGGTGATTGTTTATTTAGTGTTCAGTGAGTTAAGGGGAAGAGAGGTGACTGTTCATTTAGTGTTCAGTGAGTTGAGGGGAGGAGAGGTGATTGTTTATTTAGTGTTCAGTGAGTTAAGGGGAGGAGAGGTGATTGTTCATTTTGTGGAATTATTTATGATCACTGTTTAAACTTTCATAGCAAAAACAAACCAGAATAAAAAAACAAACAAACAAAACACGATATCATGTTTATAAATATTTTATTTTTTTCTAGTTCATGTAAACTATAACTTAGTTAATAATATTAACAGTTAAATAATGTTCTGCTTCGAGTACTCCTAGCTTTTGTTAACTAATACAAACATATAAAAAAAACATAACAAAGACGACATTATGATTAAAATGATAAAGAAGATTGTATATAACATGGTAAAACATTCAAATCATTTCTCATGACGGAATGTATTTATTGAAAAAAATGGTACAAATTTGTATCAATAATTAATGATACACCTAATTTATATATATATTTCTGTTGATTGGGTGAATTTTTTGTCACATGACTTTCAAAGATGAACATTTGTTTTAGGTTAAGGTTAGGGCTTAACGCCACTTCCAACAATATTTCAGTTATATCATGGCAGTCAGCTTTATTGGTGGAGGAAACCAGAGTACCCGGAGACATGTCGCAAGTCACTGACAAACTTTAGCACATAATGTTGTAACGAGTACACCTTGCCATGGGTGGGATTCAAACTCAAAGCTTTAGTGGTGATATACACTGATTGCATAGGTAGTTGTAAATCAAATACCATACGATCACTACCACGACGGCCCCCATTATGTTCACATCACAATAAACATTTTTTTTATCATCTGTTCACATAAAAATCCCCTCAAAAATACCCCCAAAAAACAATAAATTATTGATAATTATCTTCAAATTTAATTCAATTTACAAATTAGCTGCAAAATTCGTATAAAATGTCATGAATTTTGAAAAGAAAACGGTTATGACATAAAATCAATCTTTAATAATTGACTTGTGCGGCCATTTTATTTTAGCAGATGTGCTGGTCATGATTACTAGTACTAAAACAACAATTCCCTTTTAAAATATATAAATTTCAAAATTAAATTAATAACAAAGCATTTACATATACACGTGCTATCCTCTGTTAATACGAAATAGCATACCTGATAATATCCTACATATACACTTATACCCTTTGTAAGTACGAAATAAGGTACCTGATAATATCCTACATATACACTTACTACCCTCTGTAAGTACGAAATAACGTACCTGATAATATCCTACATATACACTTATACCCTTTGTAAGTACGAAATAACGTACCTGATAATATCCTAGGAAGAAGAGCTTGAAGATACCAAAAGT
Source organism: Bathymodiolus brooksi (assembly GCA_963680875.1). NCBI lineage: Eukaryota > Metazoa > Mollusca > Bivalvia > Mytilida > Modiolidae > Bathymodiolus > Bathymodiolus brooksi. Next base: position 34,554,163 of record OY804585.1, read on the forward strand.
CCAATCAAAATTCGTATATCGAAGAAGAATAAACAACACAGTGGCCAAAAGAAAAAGTACAAAAGGACAAACAACGATCAACTAGACATACATATAAAACTAAAGCTCGAGTAACACGAACCCCACTAAGCCGCGGGCGTGAACACATTTGCTCCGGAAGGGTAAGCAGTTCCTGCTCCACTAGTGACATCCGTCGTGTTAATCTAGTTACAAACCCGGTGATAAGTCATGAACAAGGAAAGGACCGGGAAGTGTTTATGACAAGTGGAACATATCCGTGGTGATTTCTGACACAGATATTCCACAACGGTCAACATATATGTAAGTACGAAATAACGTACCTGATAATATCCTACATATACACTTACTACCCTCTGTAAGTACGAAAAAACGTACCTGATAATATCCTACATATACACTTACTACCCTCTGTAAGTACGAAATAACGTACCTGATAATATCCTACATATACACTTACTACCCTCTGTAAGTACGAAATAACGTACCTGATAATATCCTACATATACACTCACTACCCTCTGTAAGTACGAAATAACGCACCTGATAATATCCTATTTATACACTTACTACTCTCTCTAAGTACGAAATAACGTACCTGATAATATCCTACATATACACTTACTACCTTCTTTAAGTACGAAATAACGCACCTGATAATATCCTACATATACACTTACTACCCTCTTTAAGTACGAAATAACGCACCTGATAATATCCTATTTATACACTTACTACTCTCTCTAAGTACGAAAAAACGTACCTGATAATATCCTACATATACACTTACTACCCTCTGTAAGTACGAAATAACATACCTGATAATATCCTACATATACACTTACTACCCTCTGTAAGTACGAAATAACGTACCTGATAATATCCTACATATACACTTACTACCCACTGTAAGTACGAAATAACTTACCTGATAATATCCTACATATACACTTACTACCTTCTGTAAGTACCAAATAACGTACCTGATAATATCCTACATATACACTTATACCCTTTGTAAGTACGAAATAAGGTACCTGATAATATCCTACATATACACTTACTACTCTCTCTAAGTACGAAATAACGTACCTGATAATATCCTACATATACTCTTACTACCCTCTGTAAGTACGAAATAACGTACCTGATAATATCCTACATATACACTTATACCCTTTGTAAGTACGAAATAAGGTACCTGATAATATCCTACATATACACTTACTACTCTTTCTAAGTACGAAATAACGTACCTGATAATATCCTACATATACTCTTACTACCCTCTGTAAGTACGAAATAACGTACCTAATAATATCCTACATATACACTTATACCCTTTGTAAGTACGAAATAACGTACCTGATAATATCCTACATATACACTTACTACCCTCTGTAAGTACGAAATAACTTACATAATGATATCCTACATATACACTTACTACCCTCTGTAAGTACGAAATAACATACCTGATAATATCCTACATATTCACTTACTACCCTCTGTAAGTACGAAATAACGTACATAATGATATCCTACATATACACTTACAAACCTCTGTAAGTACAAAATAACGTACCTGATAATATCATACATATACAATTACAGCCTTCTGATAGTACGAAATAACGTACAGATAATATCCTAAATTTACACTTACTACCCTCTGTAAGTACGAAATAACTTACATAATGATATCCTACATATACACTTACTACCCTCTGTAAGTACGAAATAACATACCTGATAATATCCTACATATTCACTTACTACCCTCTGTAAGTACGAAATAACGTACATAATGATATCCTACATATACGCTTACTACCATTTGTTAGTACGAAATAACATATCTGATGATATCCTACATATACACTTACAAACCTCTGTAAGTACAAAATAACGTACCTGATAATATCATACATATACAATTACAGCCTTCTGATAGTACGAAATAACGTACAGATAATATCCTAAATTTACACTTATTACCCTATGTAGATATGAAATAACGTACATGATAATATCCTACATATATATTTATTACCTTCTGTAAGTACCAAATAACGTACCTGATAATATCCTACATATACACTTACTACCCTCTGTAAATACGAAATAACGTACGCGATAATGTTCTACATATAGACTTACTACCCTCTGTAAGTACGAAATAACGTACCTGATAATATCCTACAGATACATTTACTACCCTCTGTAAGTACGAAATAACGTCCCTGATAATATCCTACAGATACACTTACTACCCTCTGTAAGTACGAAATAACGTACCTGATAATATCCTACATATACACTAACAACCCTCTGTAAGTACGAAATAACGTACCTGATAATATCCTATATATACACTTACTACCCTCTGTAGGTATCAAATAACATACCTGATAATATCCTACAGATACACTTACTACCCTCTGTAAGTACGAAATAATGTACCTGATAATATTCTACATATACACTAACAACCCTCTGTAAGTACGAAATAACGTACCTGATAATATCCTATATATACACTTACTACCCTCTGTAAGTACGAAATAACATACCTGATAATATCCTACATATTCACTTACTACCCTCTGTAAGTACGAAATAACGTACATAATGATATCCTACATATACGCTTACTACCATCTGTTAGTACGAAATAACATATCTGATGATATCCTACATATACACTTACAAACCTCTGTAAGTACAAAATAACGTACCTGATAATATCATACATATACAATTACAGCCTTCTGATAGTACGAAATAACGTACAGATAATATCCTAAATTTACACTTATTACCCTATGTAGATATGAAATAACGTACATGATAATATCCTACATATATATTTATTACCTTCTGTAAGTACGAAATAACGTACCTGATAATATCCTACATATACACTTACTACCCTCTGTAAATACGAAATAACGTACGCGATAATGTTCTACATATAGACTTACTACCCTCTGTAAGTACGAAATAACGTACCTGATAATATCCTACAGATACATTTACTACCCTCTGTAAGTACGAAATAACGTCCCTGATAATATCCTACAGATACACTTACTACCCTCTGTAAGTACGAAATAACGTACCTGATAATATCCTACATATACACTAACAACCCTCTGTAAGTACGAAATAACGTACCTGATAATATCCTATATATACACTTACTACCCTCTGTAGGTATCAAATAACATACCTGATAATATCCTACAGATACACTTACTACCCTCTGTAAGTACGAAATAATGTACCTGATAATATTCTACATATACACTAACAACCCTCTGTAAGTACGAAATAACGTACCTGATAATATCCTATATATACTCTTACTACCCTCTGTAAGTACCAAATAACGTACCTGATAATATCCTACATATATTTTTACAACCCTCTATAAGTACCAAATAACGTACCTGATAATATCCTACAGATACAATTACTATACTCTGTAAGTACCAAATAACGTACCTGATAATATCCTACATATACACTTACTACCCTCTGTAAGTACCAAATAACGTACCTGATAATATCCTACATATACACTTACTACCCACTGTAAGTACGAAATAACGTACCTGATAACATCCTACATATACACTTACTACCCTCTGTAGGTATAAATAACATACCTGATGATATCCTACATATACACTTACTACCCTCAGTAAGTACGAAATAACGTACCTGATAATATCCTACATATACACTTACTACCCTCTGTAAGTACGAAATAACGTACCTGATAATATCCTATATATATACTTACAACCTTTTGTAAGTACGAAATAACGTACCAGATAATATCCTACATATATACTTACAACCTTCTGTAAGCATGAAATAACGTAACTGATAATATCCTACATATACACTTACTACCCTCTGTAAGTACAAAATAACGTACCTGATAATATTCTACAGATACACTTACTACCCTCTGTAAGTACGAAATAACGAACCTGATAATATCCTACATATACACTTACTACCCTCTGTAAGTACCAAAATAACGTACCTGATAATATCCTACATATACACTGACTACCCTCTGTAAGTACCAAATAACGTACCAGATAATATCCTGCATATACTCTTACTACCCCCTGTAAGTACGAAATAACGTACCTGATAATATCCTACATATACACTTACTGTCCTCTGTAAGTACGAAATAACGTACCTGATATTATCCTACATATACACTGACTACCCTCTGTAAGTACCAAAATAACGTACCTGATAATATCCTACATATACACTTACTACCCTCTATAAGTACCAAATAACGTACCTGATAATATCCTACATATACTCTTACTACCCTCTGTAAGAACCAAATAACGTACCTGATAATATCCTACATATACACTTTCTACCTTCTGGAAGTACGAAATAACGTACCTGATAATATACATATATACCTACAACCTTCTGTAAGTACGAAATAACGTACCTGATAATATCCTACATATACACTTACTACCTTCTGTAAGTACCAAATAACGTATCTGATAATATCCTACATATACACTTACTACCTTCTGTAAGTACCAAATAACGTATCTGATAATATCCTACATATACACTTACTACTCTCTGTAAGTACCAAATAATGTACCTGATAATATCCTAACTATACACTTACTACTCTCTGTAAGTACCAAATAACGTACCTGATAATATCCTACAGATACACTTACTACCCTCTGTAAGTACGAAATAACGTACCTAATAATATCCTACATATACACTTACTACCCTCTGCAAGTACCAAATAACGTACCTGATAATATCCTACATATACACTTACTACCCTCTGTAAGTACCAAATAACGTACCTGATAATATACTACATATACACTTACTACCTTCTGTAAATACGAAATAACGTACCTGATAATATCCTACATATACATTAATTACCTTCTGTAAGTGTGAAATAACGTACCTAATAATATCCTACATATACACTTACTACCCCCTGTAAGTACGAAATAACGTACCAGATAATATCCTACATATTTACTTACAACTTTCTGTAAGTACGAAATAACGTTCCTGATAATATCCTACATATACACTTACTACCTTCTGTAAATACGAAATAACGTACCTGATAATATCCTACATATACACTTACTACCCTCTGTAAGTACGAAATAACGTACCTGATAATATCCTACATATACACTTACTACCTTCTGGAAGTACGAAATAACGTACCTGATAATATACATATATACCTACAACCTTCTGTAAGTACGAAATAACGTACCTGATAATATCCTACATATACACTTACTACCTTCTGTAAGTACCAAATAACGTACCTGATAATATCCTACATATACACTTACTACCCTCTGTAAGTACCAAATAGCATACCTGATAATATCCTACATATACACTTACTATCCTCTGTAAGTACGAAATAAAGTACCTGATAATATCCTACATATACACTTACTACCCTCTGTAAGTACCAAATAACGTACCTGATAATATCCTACATATACTCTTACTACCCTCTGTAAGTACCAAATAACGTACCTGATAATATCCTACATATACTTTTGCAATCCTCTATAAGTACCAAATAACGTACCTGATAATATCCTACATATACACTTACTACCCTCTGTAAGTACCAAATAACGTACCTAATAATATCCTACATATACACTTACTACCATCTGTAAGTACCAAATAACGTACCTGATAATATCCTACATATACAATTACAGCCTTCTGTTAGTACCAAATAACGTACCTGATAATATCCTACATATACACTTACTACATTCTGTAAGTACCAAATAACGTACCTGATAATATCCTACAGATACACTTACTACCCTCTGTAAGTACCAAATAACGTACCTGATAATATCCTACATATACACTTACTACCTTCTGGAAGTACGAAATAACGTACCTGATAATATACATATATACCTACAACCTTCTGTAAGTACGAAATAACGTACCTGATAATATCCTACATATACACTTGCAACCCTCTGTAAGTACGAAATAACGTACCTGATAATATCCTATATATACACTTACTACCCTCTGTAGGTATCAAATAACATACCTGATAATATCCTACAGATACACTTACTACCCTCTGTAAGTACGAAATAATGTACCTGATAATATTCTACATATACACTAACAACCCTCTGTAAGTACGAAATAACGTACCTGATAATATCCTATATATACTCTTACTACCCTCTGTAAGTACCAAATAACGTACCTGATAATATCCTACATATACTTTTACAACCCTCTATAAGTACGAAATAACGTACCTGATAATATCCTACATATACTCTTACTACCATCTGTAAGTACCAAATAACGTACCTGATAATACCTTACATATACTCTTACAACCCTCTATAAGTACCAAATAACGTACCTGATAATATCCTACAGATACAATTACTACCCTCTGTAAGTACCAAATAACGTACCTGATAATATCCTACATATACACTTACTACCCTCTGTAAGTACCAAATAACGTACCTGATAATATCCTACATATACACTTACTACCCTCTGTAGGTATAAATAACATACCTGATAATATCCTACATATACACTTACTACCCTCAGTAAGTACGAAATAACGTACCTGATAATATCCTACATATACACTTACTACCCTCTGTAAGTACGAAATAACGTACCTGATAATATCCTATATATATACTTACAACCTTCTGTAAGTACGAAATAAAGTACCAGATAATATCCTACATATATACTTACAACCTTCTGTAAGCATGAAATAACGTAACTGATAATATCCTACATATACACTTACTACCCTCTGTAAGTACAAAATAACGTACCTGATAATATTCTAAAGATACACTTACTACCCTCTGTAAGTACGAAATAACGAACCTGATAATATCCTACATATACACTTACTACCCTCTGTAAGTACCAAAATAACGTACCTGATAATATCCTACATATACACTGACTACCCTCTGTAAGTACCAAATAACGTACCTGATAATATCCTGCATATACTCTTACTACCCCCTGTAAGTACGAAATAACGTACCTGATAATATCCTACATATACACTTACTGTCTTCTGTAAGTACGAAATAACGTACCTGATATTATCCTACATATACACTGACTACCCTCTGTAAGTACCAAAATAACGTACCTGATAATATCCTACATATACACTTACTACCCTCTATAAGTACCAAATAACGTACCTGATAATATCCTACATATACACTTACTACCTTCTGGAAGTACGAAATAACGTACCTGATAATATACATATATACCTACAACCTTCTGTAAGTACGAAATAACGTACCTGATAATATCCTACATATACACTTACTACCTTCTGTAAGTACCAAATAACGTACCTGATAATATCCTACATATACACTTACTACCCTCTGTAAGTACCAAATAGCATACCTGATAATATCCTACATATACACTTACTATCCTCTGTAAGTACGAAATAAAGTACCTGATAATATCCTACATATACACTTACTACCCTCTGTAAGTACCAAATAACGTACCTGATAATATCCTACATATACTCTTACTACCCTCTGTAAGTACCAAATAACGTACCTGATAATATCCTACATATACTTTTGCAACCCTCTATAAGTACCAAATAACGTACCTGATAATATCCTACATATACACTTACTACCCTCTGTAAGTACCAAATAACGTACCTAATAATATCCTACATATACACTTACTACATTCTGTAAGTACCAAATAACGTACCTGATAATATCCTACAGATACACTTACTACCCTCTGTAAGTACCAAAAACGTACCTGATAATATCCTACATATACACTTACTACCTTCTGGAAGTACGAAATAACGTACCTGATAATATACATATATACCTACAACCTTCTGTAAGTACGAAATAACGTACCTGATAATATCCTATATATACACTTACTACCCTCTGTAGGTATCAAATAACATACCTGATAATATCCTACAAATACACTTACTACCCTCTGTAAGTACGAAATAATGTACCTGATAATATTCTACATATACACTAACAACCCTCTGTAAGTACGAAATAACGTACCTGATAATATCCTATATATACTCTTACTACCCTCTGTAAGTACCAAATAACGTACCTGATAATATCCTATATATACTTTTACAACCCTCTATAAGTACCAAATAACGTACCTGATAATATCCTACATATACTCTTACTACCGTCTGTAAGTACCAAATAACGTACCTGATAATACCTTACATATACTCTTACAACCCTCTATTAGTACCAAATAACGTACCTGATAATATCCTACAGATACAATTACTACCCTCTGTAAGTACCAAATAACGTACCTGATAATATCCTACATATACACTTACTACCCTCTGTAAGTACCAAATAACGTACCTGATAATATCCTACATATACACTTACTACCCACTGTAAGTACGAAATAACGTACCTGATAATATCCTACATATACACTTACTACCCTCTGTAGGTATAAATAACATACCTGATAATATCTTACATATACACTTACTACCATCAGTAAGTACGAAATAACGTACCTGATAATATCCTACATATACACTTACTACCCTCTGTAAGTACGAAATAACGTACCTGATAATATCCTATATATATACTTACAACCTTCTGTAAGTACGAAATAACGTACTAGATAATATCCTACATATATACTTACAACCTTCTGTAAGCATGAAATAACGTAACTGATAATATCCTACATATACACTTACTACCCTCTGTAAGTACAAAATAACGTACCTGATAATATTCTAAAGATACACTTACTACCCTCTGTAAGTACGAAATAACGAACCTGATAATATCCTACATATACACTTACTACCCTCTGTAAGTACCAAAATAACGTACCTGATAATATCCTACATATACACTGACTACCCTCTGTAAGTACCAAATAACGTACCTGATAATATCCTGCATATACTCTTACTACCCCCTGTAAGTACGAAATAACGTACCTGATAATATCCTACATATACACTTACTGTCTTCTGTAAGTACGAAATAACGTACCTGATATTATCCTACATATACACTGACTACCCTCTGTAAGTACCAAAATAACGTACCTGATAATATCCTACATATACCCTTACTACCCTCTATAAGTACCAAATAACGTACCTGATAATATCCTACATATACTCTTACTACCCTCTGTAAGAACCAAATAACGTACCTGATAATATCCTACATATACACTTACTACCTTCTGGAAGTACGAAATAACGTTCCTGATAATATACATATATACCTACAACCTTCTGTAAGTACGAAATAACGTACCTAATAATATCCTACATATACACTTACTACCTTCTGTAAGTACCAAATAACGTATCTGATAATATCCTACATGTACACTTACTACCTTCTGTAAGTACCAAATAACGTATCTGATAATATCCTACATATACACTTACTACTCTCTGTAAGTACCAAATAATGTACCTGATAATATCCTAACTATACACTTACTACTCTCTGTAAGTACGAAATAACGTACCTGATAATATCCTACATATACACTTACTATCCTCTGTAAGTACGAAATAAAGTACCTGATAATATCCTACATATACACTTACTACCCTCTGTAAGTACCAAATAACGTACCTGATAATATCCTACATATACTCTTACTACCCTCTGTAAGTACCAAATAACGTACCTGATAATATCCTACATATACTTTTGCAACCCTCTATAAGTACCAAATAACGTACCTGATAATATCCTACATATACACTTACTACCCTCTGTAAGTACCAAATAACGTACCTAATAATATCCTACATATACACTTACTACATTCTGTAAGTACCAAATAACGTACCTGATAATATCCTACAGATACACTTACTACCCTCTGTAAGTACCAAAAACGTACCTGATAATATCCTACATATACACTTACTACCTTCTGGAAGTACGAAATAACGTACCTGATAATATACATATATACCTACAACCTTCTGTAAGTACGAAATAACGTACCTGATAATATCCTATATATACACTTACTACCCTCTGTAGGTATCAAATAACATACCTGATAATATCCTACAAATACACTTACTACCCTCTGTAAGTACGAAATAATGTACCTGATAATATTCTACATATACACTAACAACCCTCTGTAAGTACGAAATAACGTACCTGATAATATCCTATATATACTCTTACTACCCTCTGTAAGTACCAAATAACGTACCTGATAATATCCTATATATACTTTTACAACCCTCTATAAGTACCAAATAACGTACCTGATAATATCCTACATATACTCTTACTACCATCTGTAAGTACCAAATAACGTACCTGATAATACCTTACATATACTCTTACAACCCTCTATAAGTACCAAATAACGTACCTGATAATATCCTACAGATACAATTACTACCCTCTGTAAGTACCAAATAACGTACCTGATAATATCCTACATATACACTTACTACCCTCTGTAAGTACCAAATAACGTACCTGATAATATCCTACATATACACTTACTACCCACTGTAAGTACGAAATAACGTACCTGATAATATCCTACATATACACTTACTACCCTCTGTAGGTATAAATAACATACCTGATAATATCTTACATATACACTTACTACCATCAGTAAGTACGAAATAACGTACCTGATAATATCCTACATATACACTTACTACCCTCTGTAAGTACGAAATAACGTACCTGATAATATCCTATATATATACTTACAACCTTCTGTAAGTACGAAATAACGTACTAGATAATATCCTACATATATACTTACAACCTTCTGTAAGCATGAAATAACGTAACTGATAATATCCTACATATACACTTACTACCCTCTGTAAGTACAAAATAACGTACCTGATAATATTCTAAAGATACACTTACTACCCTCTGTAAGTACGAAATAACGAACCTGATAATATCCTACATATACACTTACTACCCTCTGTAAGTACCAAAATAACGTACCTGATAATATCCTACATATACACGGACTACCCTCTGTAAGTACCAAATAACGTACCTGATAATATCCTGCATATACTCTTACTACCCCCTGTAAGTACGAAATAACGTACCTGATAATATCCTACATATACACTTACTGTCTTCTGTAAGTACGAAATAACGTACCTGATATTATCCTACATATACACTGACTACCCTCTGTAAGTACCAAAATAACGTACCTGATAATATCCTACATATACCCTTACTACCCTCTATAAGTACCAAATAACGTACCTGATAATATCCTACATATACTCTTACTACCCTCTGTAAGAACCAAATAACGTACCTGATAATATCCTACATATACACTTACTACCTTCTGGAAGTACGAAATAACGTTCCTGATAATATACATATATACCTACAACCTTCTGTAAGTACGAAATAACGTACCTGATAATATCCTACATATACACTTACTACCTTCTGTAAGTACCAAATAACGTATCTGATAATATCCTACATGTACACTTACTACCTTCTGTAAGTACCAAATAACGTATCTGATAATATCCTACATATACACTTACTACTCTCTGTAAGTACCAAATAATGTACCTGATAATATCCTAACTATACACTTACTACTCTCTGTAAGTACGAAATAACGTACCTGATAATATCCTACATATACACTTACTACCCTCTGTAAGTACGAAATAACGTACCTGATAATATCCTACATATACACTTGCAACCCTCTGTAAGTACGAAATAACATACCTGATAATAGCCTACATATATACTTACTGCCCTCTGTAAGTACAAAATAACGTACATGATAATATCCTACATATTCACTTACTACCCTCTGTAAGTACGAAATAACTTACATAATGATATCCTACATATACACTTACTACCCTCTGTAAGTACGAAATAACATACCTGATAATATCCTACATATTCACTTACTACCCTCTGTAAGTACGAAATAACGTACATAATGATATCCTACATATACGCTTACTACCATCTGTTAGTACGAAATAACATATCTGATGATATCCTACATATACACTTACAAACCTCTGTAAGTACAAAATAACGTACCTGATAATATCATACATATACAATTACAGCCTTCTGATAGTACGAAATAACGTACAGATAATATCCTAAATTTACACTTATTACCCTATGTAGATATGAAATAACGTACATGATAATATCCTACATATATATTTATTACCTTCTGTAAGTACGAAATAACGTACCTGATAATATCCTACATATACACTTACTACCCTCTGTAAATACGAAATAACGTACGCGATAATGTTCTACATATAGACTTACTACCCTCTGTAAGTACGAAATAACGTACCTGATAATATCCTACAGATACATTTACTACCCTCTGTAAGTACGAAATAACGTCCCTGATAATATCCTACAGATACACTTACTACCCTCTGTAAGTACGAAATAACGTACCTGATAATATCCTACATATACACTAACAACCCTCTGTAAGTACGAAATAACGTACCTGATAATATCCTATATATACACTTACTACCCTCTGTAGGTATCAAATAACATACCTGATAATATCCTACAGATACACTTACTACCCTCTGTAAGTACGAAATAATGTACCTGATAATATTCTACATATACACTAACAACCCTCTGTAAGTACGAAATAACGTACCTGATAATATCCTATATATACTCTTACTACCCTCTGTAAGTACCAAATAACGTACCTGATAATATCCTACATATATTTTTACAACCCTCTATAAGTACCAAATAACGTACCTGATAATATCCTACAGATACAATTACTACCCTCTGTAAGTACCAAATAACGTACCTGATAATATCCTACATATACACTTACTACCCTCTGTAAGTACCAAATAACGTACCTGATAATATCCTACATATACACTTACTACCCACTGTAAGTACGAAATAACGTACCTGATAATATCCTACATATACACTTACTACCCTCTGTAGGTATAAATAACATACCTGATGATATCCTACATATACACTTACTACCCTCAGTAAGTACGAAATAACGTACCTGATAATATCCTACATATACACTTACTACCCTCTGTAAGTACGAAATAACGTACCTGATAATATCCTATATATATACTTACAACCTTTTGTAAGTACGAAATAACGTACCAGATAATATCCTACATATATACTTACAACCTTCTGTAAGCATGAAATAACGTAACTGATAATATCCTACATATACACTTACTACCCTCTGTAAGTACAAAATAACGTACCTGATAATATTCTACAGATACACTTACTACCCTCTGTAAGTACGAAATAACGAACCTGATAATATCCTACATATACACTTACTACCCTCTGTAAGTACCAAAATAACGTACCTGATAATATCCTACATATACACTGACTACCCTCTGTAAGTACCAAATAACGTACCTGATAATATCCTGCATATACTCTTACTACCCCCTGTAAGTACGAAATAACGTACCTGATAATATCCTACATATACACTTACTGTCCTCTGTAAGTACGAAATAACGTACCTGATATTATCCTACATATACACTGACTACCCTCTGTAAGTACCAAAATAACGTACCTGATAATATCCTACATATACACTTACTACCCTCTATAAGTACCAAATAACGTACCTGATAATATCCTACATATACTCTTACTACCCTCTGTAAGAACCAAATAACGTACCTGATAATATCCTACATATACACTTACTACCTTCTGGAAGTACGAAATAACGTACCTGATAATATACATATATACCTACAACCTTCTGTAAGTACGAAATAACGTACCTGATAATATCCTACATATACACTTACTACCTTCTGTAAGTACCAAATAACGTATCTGATAATATCCTACATATACACTTACTACCTTCTGTAAGTACGAAATAACGTATCTGATAATATCCTACATATACCCTTACTACTCTCTGTAAGTACCAAATAATGTACCTGATAATATCCTAACTATACACTTACTACTCTCTGTAAGTACCAAATAACGTACCTGATAATATCCTACAGATACACTTACTACCCTCTGTAAGTACGAAATAACGTACCTAATAATATTCTACATATACACTTACTACCCTCTGCAAGTACCAAATAACGTACCTGATAATATCCTACATATACACTTACTACCCTCTGTAAGTACCAAATAACGTACCTGATAATATACTACATATACACTTACTACCTTCTGTAAATACGAAATAACGTACCTGATAATATCCTACATATACATTAATTACCTTCTGTAAGTGTGTAATAACGTACCTAATAATATCCTACATATACACTTACTACCCCCTGTAAGTACGAAATAACGTACCAGATAATATCCTACATATTTACTTACAACTTTCTGTAAGTACGAAATAACGTTCCTGATAATATCCTACATATACACTTACTACCTTCTGTAAATACGAAATAACGTACCTGATAATATCCTACATATACACTTACTACCCTCTGTAAGTACGAAATAACGTACCTGATAATATCCTACATATACACTTACTACCTTCTGGAAGTACGAAATAACGTACCTGATAATATACATATATACCTACAACCTTCTGTAAGTACGAAATAACGTACCTGATAATATCCTACATATACACTTACTACCTTCTGTAAGTACCAAATAACGTACCTGATAATATCCTACATATACACTTACTACCCTCTGTAAGTACCAAATAGCATACCTGATAATATCCTACATATACACTTACTATCCTCTGTAAGTACGAAATAAAGTACCTGATAATATCCTACATATACACTTACTACCCTCTGTAAGTACCAAATAACGTACCTGATAATATCCTACATATACTCTTACTACCCTCTGAAAGTACCAAATAACGTACCTGATAATATCCTACATATACTTTTGCAACCCTCTATAAGTACCAAATAACGTACCTGATAATATCCTACATATACACTTACTACCCTCTGTAAGTACCAAATAACGTACCTAATAATATCCTACATATACACTTACTACCATCTGTAAGTACCAAATAACGTACCTGATAATATCCTACATATACAATTACAGCCTTCTGTTAGTACCAAATAACGTACCTGATAATATCCTACATATACACTTACTACATTCTGTAAGTACCAAATAACGTACCTGATAATATCCTACAGATACACTTATTACCCTCTGTAAGTACCAAATAACGTACCTGATAATATCCTACATATACACTTACTACCTTCTGGAAGTACGAAATAACGTACCTGATAATATACATATATACCTACAACCTTCTGTTAGTACGAAATAACGTACCTGATAATATCCTACATATACACTTGCAACCCTCTGTAAGTACGAAATAACGTACCTGATAATATCCTATATATACACTTACTACCCTCTGTAGGTATCAAATAACATACCTGATAATATCCTACAGATACACTTACTACCCTCTGTAAGTACGAAATAATGTACCTGATAATATTCTACATATACACTAACAACCCTCTGTAAGTACGAAATAACGTACCTGATAATATCCTATATATACTCTTACTACACTCTGTAAGTACCAAATAACGTACCTGATAATATCCTACATATACTTTTACAACCCTCTATAAGTACCAAATAACGTACCTGATAATATCCTACATATACTCTTACTACCATCTGTAAGTACCAAATAACGTACCTGATAATACCTTACATATACTCTTACAACCCTCTATAAGTACCAAATAACGTACCTGATAATATCCTACAGATACAATTACTACCCTCTGTAAGTACCAAATAACGTACCTGATAATATCCTACATATACGCTTACTACCCTCTGTAAGTACCAAATAACGTACCTGATAATATCCTACATATACACTTACTACCCACTGTAAGTACGAAATAACGTACCTGATAATATCCTACATATACACTTACTACCCTCTGTAGGTATAAATAACATACCT
This sequence comes from Bathymodiolus brooksi, assembly GCA_963680875.1. NCBI lineage: Eukaryota > Metazoa > Mollusca > Bivalvia > Mytilida > Modiolidae > Bathymodiolus > Bathymodiolus brooksi. Next base: position 34,570,363 of record OY804585.1, read on the forward strand.
GATAATATCCTACATATACACTTACTACCCTCAGTAAGTACGAAATAACGTACCTGATAATATCCTACATATACACTTACTACCCTCTGTAAGTACGAAATAACGTACCTGATAATATCCTATATATATACTTACAACCTTCTGTAAGTACGAAATAACGTACCAGATAATATCCTACATATATACTTACAACCTTCTGTAAGCATGAAATAACGTAACTGATAATATCCTACATATACACTTACTACCCTCTGTAAGTACAAAATAACGTACCTGATAATATTCTAAAGATACACTTACTACCCTCTGTAAGTACAAAATAACGAACCTGATAATATCCTACATATACACTTACTACCCTCTGTAAGTACCAAAATAACGTACCTGATAATATCCTACATATACACTGACTACCCTCTGTAAGTACCAAATAACGTACCTGATAATATCCTGCATATACTCTTACTACCCCCTGTAAGTACGAAATAACGTACCTGATAATATCCTACATATACACTTACTGTCTTCTGTAAGTACGAAATAACGTACCTGATATTATCCTACATATACACTGACTACCCTCTGTAAGTACCAAAATAACGTACCTGATAATATCCTACATATACACTTACTACCCTCTATAAGTACCAAATAACGTACCTGATAATATCCTACATATACTCTTACTACCCTCTGTAAGAACCAAATAACGTACCTGATAATATCCTACATATACACTTACTACCTTCTGGAAGTACGAAATAACGTACCTGATAATATACATATATACCTACAACCTTCTGTAAGTACGAAATAACGTACCTGATAATATCCTACATATACACTTACTACCTTCTGTAAGTACCAAATAACGTATCTGATAATATCCTACATATACACTTACTACCTTCTGTAAGTACCAAATAACGTATCTGATAATATCCTACATATACACTTACTACCTTCTGTAAGTACCAAATAACGTATCTGATAATATCCTACATATACACTTACTACTCTCTGTAAGTACCAAATAATGTACCTGATAATATCCTACAGATACAATTACTACCCTCTGTAAGTACGAAATAACGTACCTAATAATATCCTACATATACACTTACTACCCTCTGCAAGTACCAAATAACGTACCTGATAATATCCTACATATACACTTACTACTCTCTGTAAGTACCAAATAATGTACCTGATAATATCCTACAGATACAATTACTACCCTCTGTAAGTACGAAATAACGTACCTAATAATATCCTACATATACACTTACTACCCTCCGCAAGTACCAAATAACGTACCTGATAATATCCTACATATACAATTACAGCCTTCTGTTAGTACCAAATAACGTACCTGATAATATCCTACATATACACTTACTACACTCTGTAAGTACCAAATAACGTACCTGATAATATCCTACAGATACACTTACTACCCGCTGTAAGTACGAAATAACGTACCTGATAATATCCTACATATACACTTACTACCATCTGTAAGTACGAAATAACGTACCAGATAATATCCTACATATATACTTACAACCTTCTGTAAGTACGAAATAACGTACCAGATAATATCCTACATATATACTTACAACCTTCTGTAAGCATGAAATAAATTAACTGATAATATCCTACATATACACTTACTACCCTCTGTAAGTACAAAATAACGTACCTGATAATATTCTACAGATACACTTACTACCCTCTGTAAGTACGAAATAACGAACCTGATAATATCCTACATATACAATTACTACCCTCTGTAAGTACCAAAATAACGTACCTGATAATATCCTACATATACACTGACTACCCTCTGTAAGTACCAAATAACGTACCTGATAATATCCTGCATATACTCTTACTACCCCCTGTAAGTACGAAATAACGTACCTGATATTATCCTACATATACACTGACTACCCTCTGTAAGTACCAAATAACATACCTGATAATATCCTACATAAACACTTACTACCCTATGTAAATACAAAATAATGTACTTGATAATATCCTACATATACACTTACTACCCTCTGTAAGTACGAAATAACATACCTGATAATATCCTACATATACACTGACTACCCTCTGTAAGTACCAAATAACGTACCTGATAATATCCTACATATACTCTTACTACCCTCTGTAAGTACCAAATAACGTATCTGATAATATCCTACATATACACTTACTACCTTCTGTAAATACGAAATAACGTACCTGATAATATCCTACATATACACTTACTACCATCTATAAGTACCAAATAACGTACCTGATAATATCCTACATATACTCTTTCTACCCTCTGTAAGTACCAAATAACGTATCTGATAATATCCTACATATACACTTACTACCTTCTGTAAATACGAAATAACGTACCTGATAATATCTACATATACACTTACTACCCTCTATAAGTACCAAATAACGTACCTGATAATATCCTGCATATACTCTTACTACCCTCTGTAAGTACCAACTAACGTACCTGATAATATCTTACATATACTCTTACTACCATCTATAAATACGAAATAGCGTACCTGATGATATCCTACATATACATTTACAACCCTCTGTAAGTACTAAATAACGTACCTGATATTATCTTACATATACACTTACTACCCTCTGTAGGTACGGAATAACGTACCAGATAGCATCCTAGATATACACTTACTACCCTCTGTAAGTACCAAATATCATACCTGATAATATCCTACATATACACTTACTACTCTCTGTAAGTACCAAATAATGTACCTGATAATATCCTAACTATACACTTACTACTCTCTGTAAGTACCAAATAACATACCTGATAATATCCTACAGATACACTTACTACCCTCTGTAAGTACGAAATAACGTACCTAATAATATCCTACATATACACTTACTACCCTCTGTAAGTACCAAATAACGTACCTGATAATATCCTACATATACACTTACTACCCTCTGTAAGTACCAAATAACGTACCTGATAATATACTACATATACACTTACTACCCTCTTCTGTTTTTGTTGTGTTACATTTCCACTCATCTATGTGAGTAGAATGTTGACATTATGTTGTAAAGATTGAATAAACGGATTTCAAGAATCCAAAATGCGTGTTTTTATTAATTTTTACTGGTGCCTCACAGTATCTGTAGCCCATAGGCCTACATAATTCGTAGCACGGTACTGTATATATGGCTACAAATGTATCTCAATTTAGAAATTGTAGGACAGATAAAAAATGTTTTGTTTTGGAAATGATAGTAAATACAGATATATTTATTTAGTCGACTGGATACGTAATTATTTCGTAATGCAGTGTGTAAGTAAACCCAAATTTTGATTTTTTTTGTTGATAACCCAACATCTGGGAAATGAAATTCTATACAACATCGAAACTAAATAGATGCCCCAATATAGCATTTATCGACAGAAGTAAAGAGTACAGCTGCAGCATAGGGATCATGTCACACCTATCTTAGGATGTTGGTTATGCTCATTATTGAAGACCCTACTGTGAAAGTTAAATGTAGACGAGCAATAAAAGCGCTGTTCCTTTACTTCAATTGGTGTTTAAATGTAAAATAGTCTCTCATTTTTACTTTTCATCCAAGTTTAAGACATTTATAATTGCAACATGATGAATACCAGTACAAATTTTCTCAGGCACAAAGTAATATAATTAATTGGAAGACACATATTGTTAGAACTAGCCATCAAGAGAAGGCAAAGTCAGATATCATGGCTAACATGGGACCCAATGAAGTTTTGTTAGTGCTTGATTGGGCTATGAAATACCTTCCTAGGAGATACAGAGAGGACCAGAGCAATTGGTTTGCCAAAAGAGGTCTATCGTGGCACATAGGAGTTGCATTTAGAAGAAGGGAAACCATAGAAAGTTTGGCTTTCATTCATATTTTTAGTGGTCAAATTTCTCAAGACTCCAATGCAACTAGTGCAGTTATTCTTGACATTGTTGAAGAACTTAAAGAAAGAAATGATAGTGTTGGTAAAGTGCATTTATGGTCAGATAATGCAGGCTGCTACAAGAGTTCAGAAACAATCAGTGCCTTATTCAACAGTAGATCTATAGATTTCTATGACTTTTGTGAGGCCCAAAGTGGGACGGGGGCTTGTGATAGAACAGCTGCAACAATTAAGTCTGGGATCAGAAGATATGTAAACCAAGGCAATGATGTTCTGACTGTGAAGCAAGTGAAAACAGTAAGTGCTAAAGTTTCTTTTAATAGTTAGTATAAAAAAGTATACTCATTTGTCATTTTCTGATTTTGTAGTCTTCAAGTGGTTTAAATGGCATTGACTTTTTTTCAAATGGCCTAGTCATTGAAAGCTCAGGTTGAATCAGGAAATAAAAGGTCATTGAGTATTTACTATTGAAGTTCATGTTCCATATATACATGTATGTCCAAATTGTTAGTGATCAAAAGGGGGGTGTTATTTGATGACAATTGCTAATACGGCCATGAAAATTTGATACTCCTGTATAATATGCAATATAATGAGTTGCTTCCCTCCATTACTGATTTTATTTAAATTTTGTTTATGTTCACCTTGTATTGTAGGCTATTGAGGAAACTTCAAAAAAAGTACATTATGTAGTAAAGGTTGTTGAGGTAGATTCTGCATCAGCTGTTATGAAGACAAAGGTTCAGATTCCATCAATATCGGCCATGAATAACTTCCAGTTTGAGGAAAGTGGGGTCGGAGTTTGGAAACACTACAAACTTGAACCAGGTAAAATAAAAGTCTATAGCAATTGGGTGTTTTTCATAGTTAGTACACCAAAATGTAATGTTTTTCTTAAGTCACCTGGCCCACAAGGCCACGTGACCTATTGCCATCACTTGGCGTCCAGCGTCCGTCCTCATCATCGTCAGTGTCGTTGCTGTCTTTTAACTTTTACAAAAAATCTTCTTCTCTGAAACTACTTGGCCAATCTTAGGATATCTAGTTAAAAAATTGTGTCCCACGTTCCAACCAACCAACCAATATGACTGCCATGACTATAATAAATAGAACATAGGGGTTAATTGCAAATTTCGACTAAAATCTTCAAAACAGTTATAGATAGAGAAATTATGACAGGGCAAAAATGTTCAGAATGACATGATCTACCTATGTTACATTTAGGTCAAATTTGTCAGACGACTCTTTATAGGAGTTATTGCCCCTAAATAACGATTTTTGGCCAATTTCACCATTTTTGCTACATTTTTTATTATCTCAAAGTTTGAAAGATAGACAAAAACTTTCAATAGCAAAAAAGATCAGCAATAGAAGTTCTACAAACGAACTATAATGGCCGAAATCATCAGACGACTCCTTACAGGATTTATTGCCCTTTAATATTGATTTTTGACAGATTTTTAGTGTTTATACCTAATATATTCTAGACTGTTAATGATACATGTAGAATGAAAGTGTGAATTGCAGAAATGATCAGCAAGACAAGATCTACAAATATGTCTATGACCTGAAATTATCAGTTGATGCCTTATAGGAGGTATTGTCCTTTGATGATTTTTGACAGAATTAAGTGTTTTTACCCAATATCTTCTAAACTATAATAGATAGAATGAAAGTGTGAACAGCAAAAATGATCAGCAAAACAAGATCAAGAAATAAGTCAATAGGACTGGAATTATATGTCGAGTCTATTCTTGGCAAATATTTTCTATACTACAAAAAATATCACCAGGTGAGCCTCTAGTTTCATTAGTTATTGATTGTCAAAGGTCTACATTTATATCAGTGATTGAGGTTCCTAGCAGTTTTCACTTGTAAAAATGTTCTTGTTATTTTTCAGGTAAGTTCATTCCATATTCCATCAATGCAACAGTCGTGCAGCCCTCACTTGAAGTAATAGAAAAACCAAAAGAAATGGTCGACTTCCATGCTCTTGTTCGATCTATGGTGCAAACTGAAAATCAACAAAATGAAGGAATCTTCACTTGTTCAAATGATGGCTGCATGTCATCCTTCAATACTCACCAAGAACTACATGACCATGCTATCCTTGATGAGTGCAATGTACAATCAGAAAAGATAAAGAAATCGGATATGCTAAAGACACAGTATATAAAAAAATTGTCTGAGGCACAGATTACTCCCAAAGAAGTCACAATTTCTGGTAACTGTTCTGAAATTGAAAGCAAACAAACTCTGTCTCAAGGCTGGGGAATTAAATTGGAAAGGAAAAACAAAAGATTCACTGAAAACCAAAAGCATTTTTTGATTGAGAGGTTTAACATTGGAGTTCAGACAGGACGCAAAGAAGACCCTGAACATGTTTCAACATTAATGAGGAACATAAAGAATGCTGATGGCTCAAGGCGCTTTTCATTAGCAGAGTTCTTAACCTTGCAGCAGATTACCAGCTTTTTTTCTAGACATTGTCGAAAGAATGAAGCTATAATAGAACATACCATTTCTGACCTTGAGAACACTTTACTAAATTAGCTTATATACTTTTATAGTGTAGGGTCAATTGTAGTTTATAAAATTTCTGAATATAATCTTTTTTATATCCCCGCTCCACGAAGGGGGAGGGGGGTATACTTTTTAACCTCTGTCCGTCCTTCCGTCCGTCCAAGATATTTTTCGTCGCATTTTTCTCAGTAACTGTTGATGGCAGAAATCTGATATTTGGTCACAAGCAACATATAGGTATACCATATTGTGGGTAGCGTTTTTGGAACCGTCAGATTCCTACTTCCTGTTTGCCGACTTAGTTGGTTTCTATACACATTGAACATATATGCACATTTTTCGTCACATTTTTCTCAGCAACTATTGATGGCAGAGATCTGATATTTGGTCACAAGCTTCATATAGGTACCCCATATCGTGGAAAGCGTTTTTGAACCCATCAGATTCCTACTTCCTGTTTGCCGACATTGTTGATTTTTATACACATTGAACATATATGCTCATATTTCGTCGCATTTTTCTCAGCAACTATTGATGGCAGAAATCTGATATTTGGTCACAAGCTTCATATAGGTACCCCATATCGTGGGAAGCGCTTTGTGAACCGTCAGATTCCTACTTCCTGTTTGCCGAAGAGCGGGGGTATCATAGGTGAGCATTAGCTCACAGTTCATCTTGTTAAATGGACAGATACTGCAATATAGACAGCATTTTACAACTTGATTTGGAATTATCAATTGAAAGAAGTATTCGCAGGAAAAAAAACACCAGGGTTCAGAAAATATGGAAAGTATTTTTAATCGAGTTTTGTAGACGATGAGGAATTTGCTTAATAAAAAATTAAAATAAGTAATATGCTTGGTTCAAAATTGGTGCATTTTACTGAGTTTTCCAATATCTTTCCAAAAATTGTGGTAACAGGCCTTACAGCAAACATTATATCAAAATTGAATTTTTTCCTAGCGTATTCTATATAAATTATCTCTCCTTGACTGAAAATGGCATACTTGATGACATACAGTGTTATTTCATTTATAACTAGTGTTTTATATGTATAGATGTATTAGAAAAGTATTCTTTATGATTTTGCATAGCTTTATTGTTGGTATTTCATTGTGAATTTGTATGGTTGTATTTTGCACAGACAAAATAATTGATATTTGACCCTAGGTTTACCTTAAGACTAGTGGGAGGAAGTAAGTCAAAATCAATAACTTTTTCTTATACTTTGTAGAATTAAACATTGATAGATGCTTATTTAAAAACTACAATAAAATTTGCGGGGATCACCGACCATCTAAGGAAATATTGGGCATTTAGAATATGGGAAAAAGGGGTGTTTTTTCATTGAGTTCTGTATAGAAGATAGATATTTTCATTTTTGTTTCATAGAATGGAAAAAAACCATTCCCGGCTTATGATATATATATAGATCCTAAGCCGGGAATGTCACATTATATACCCTGTCTGATAGCTGAATAACATAATATTTATTTTACGAAAAACACAATTTTACAAAACTTTAGAAATATTTTATTATGATCCAGTTCAATTATTGTACTTAATGATGTAGTGAAATGAAATCTTACAACGATAAAATTCAAACTGTGTTCTGGAAGACATGGAATCTATTGATGTGGGCTGGCCTGAAATAAGTGACATTTTGGGACTACGCGCTACTCCCTATATACATGTAAATATCATGGTTTACAAAATATATTGATTGGATCTTGCGACATCGTGCATGTCTTAGGATCGGATATTTTCACAGAAATCTACACACGTATACTGAATGACATTTTTCATACTGTTGTCAAAAACAAATAAAATAAATAATATGTATTTCCAACTTTTGAGAGACAGAAAAAAAGAATTATCAATTAAATTCGATGCCAAGTCTAAATCCAAAACAACAAACAGATCTAGTAAACAATTTTCCAGAACAAATGTCATCATTAGCCATTCTTCCACTTTTGAGGTTAAAAAAAGGGGGGTCCTCGTCACGGTTCATTAAAAGTGTTTTACTGATAAATTGAAGGCACGGTAAATAAATTACATTTCACAAAAATATGTAACCCAATGTAATTGATAAGGTATTTTTGTTGTTGCCATCTCTACATACTCACTAGTCGGGTCTATTTTGTCAACAATTGAACGGTGGATGTGTCCAGTAATTCATGTAATATTGACATCGGGTTGCGAAAAGAAAAAACAAAGAACAAACACAAGATCACATTGGAAAAAAAGGTTCAAAAACACGTAGACAAGAAGCGTATATCATAAAGAATGTAAAATAAATTTGACTGAAAATGATTCACGGACAATGTCCCCATCACGATTCACGGCAAAAAAACAAAAAAAAATATTGGGGGAAGGAAAATTCACGAATACGGAAAATCAAAGGCACCCACCAATTTTGTTCAATTACACCTCTCTTTAATCTACTTGCACTGCACAACAAATTAAATAAAGTTTTTTTCTCCTCAATTTTTTGTATTACATTTATTTATTTACATTTGTATTTAAAATCTGTCTATTTATCTTAGCTCCTGTTATGTGTAATCTATTTCCAAAAAGGGGAAATGCTATTTTTGAAATTGAATAGAGGAAAACTTCATGACAACAAACAAAAAATCTAATGTAATTTCAATTGGCGATCATATTTATTCACTGGATAAAACTTTATCTGTACCAAATTAGACTGGACAGAGTTGTCCAGGATAAATCATATTTGTCCAGTGGATAACTTTTGAACAACCACATTTATCCAGTGGACAGAAGTTGTCCAGGATAAATCATATTTGTCCAGTGAATAACTTTATCCATTGCTTTGAACAATTGGGCCCAGGTAACTCTAACTAAATCTAAATAAAATTACGATTACCCGATATTTTCCCGTGAAATAGGTTCCTGAACCGGAATTGTATTCCGGCACTTAAGTCTCTCAGGTAATCCTAGTTTTTCGTTATTATTACCTAATCCAGGTAATCGTAGCCAGTGCCAACAATATATTTCAGGATATCAACATTATGACGAGTTCTCCATATACCTATGGTATATGTGATGTCCGCCATATTTCTACGCCATCAGACGTTTGGTGTCCTGAATGTGATCAAGCACTCTGTGTAGATTGCACAGGGCATCATAGTTTATCGAACGCCTCCCGAAACCATAGCACCATACCTATTTCTGAATACCAAAAGCTGCCGTCGTTCGTTTTAGAAATTTGAGAGTTCTGCAACGAGCACAGTGAAAGGTTTATATTATACTGTAAGGAACATGGGTGCATCTGTTGCAGAATTTGCATGGTCGAGAATCATAGCGAATGCAAAAATGAAATCATTATTGAAAACATAGTTAAAAATGTGAAGACGTCACGTTATTTCAAAGAAACAGAACAATTAATTGGCGAAATGATGGAAAATATCCACAAAATTCGACAAAACAGAGAGAACAACTCGGTTACTATTACAGAACAGAAAAGAATAATTGAGCATGAACTACGGGAACTAAAGAAGAAAATCAATGACCATCTTGACAAGTTACAAGAAGATCTGCTGAATGAATTGACTGAAGCTGAAACCATAGAAACCAGGCAAACAAGTGAATTGATGTTATCTTTAGATGAGAAACAGAAAGAACTGAGTGAATACAAGGCAAACATGGTCAATATAAAACAGTATGCATCAGACCTGCAAACGTTTCTGGCCTTGAAGCAAATAGGAAGTGATGTAGAAGCCAAAGACACGTGTTTACATGCTCTAGTGAACAGTGACAGTCTTAAACAAACCAAAATAGCATGCAATATAGATACGAGTCTGAAGAACTTAACCACCAGCATTCAAAGCTTTGGAGAAGTAGTTGTTGAATCAAAACCTTGCGAGTTAACCTTAGTTAGAAAAAAGGACAAACAAGCCCAGATAATGGTAGCTGACCTACCACCTATGTCAGTTGACAATATACACCTTAATCTGAAACAAAAGGTAAACACAAAGGGAGAGAGCGTCCAGATGGTAGAATGATATTGTCCTGCTACAGCAAACATATTGTAACATTTTTGAATAAAGGAGTAGAAGTATTCCAAATCAGTAGAGATAAAATAGGTTCCTAATCAATCATTCAATCAATCAAAGTTTTATTTAAAGTCGGTACATTTTATAACAATACAACATAAGCTCTCAAGAGCTTTTCAAACCGACATGCATAATAAAATTACATAAATTAAATACAGCACAATAAAAACATGTCATTCAATACAAAATTAATACATATCCAGATAATATTTATGCATACATTTCTGTGTTTTGACCTCTGGACCCCTACAGCCAGTGCGCATGTGGCAAGTGCCTCTCTGCGCACCTACTGTCGTAGGACCAGAAGTCAAAACAGAAAATAGATGCCGACATTTAGCAGCCATTACACGTACAAGTACATTCATGCAAATTATAAGCAGTCTATATTTAAGCAAATAAGCAAATTAACTCAAAACACATAAAATATTCATGTACTTTTAAAACATATTTTAAAAATATTCTAAAAAATATTCTAAAAAAATATTTTAAAAATATTCATGCAGAAATAGCCAAGCACTAAAATAGAGCACAAGTTAAATTGAAAAGCATCAAGTCAAGTAAAAAAATTAAAGTCGGTATATGCTTTAATTAGAAACATATAAATAACAATAAAAACATAAGCTCGAAAGAGCTTTTTTTAAACTGACATACAAATTACACATACAGGTATATATATACCCACAAAAATACATGGACATACATTGACAAACATATAAAAATTAAAGCATAATTAAAATGTAGCAGCAGATAATTAAGTTATAAGCACTACGAAAACAAGCACTATCCTAAAAAAGTAGGGTTTAAAATACAAAATAAAGCAAGCACATAAGCGGAGCCATGCAAGAAATATATGTATAGCAAAGCGAAATTTTTTTTTTAAATGCACATCACTGAGACATGGCACGGAAAACCTTGCGGAATAAAAGTTCTAGGAACAAAAAGAACACGAGCACCCATCCCCATCCCATTTGCTTATCAAGTTTTTAAAATTATTTAAACTTATTCCCTCACGCAAGTCATTTGGAAGTTCGTTCCACAATTTTGCTGCACCATATCTCAGTGAATGCAAACCATACCTGGTGGTGTTAACTCTTGGTATGTTGACAGTGTTGTTGTATCTAAAAGAGTAAGAACTTTTCTTTATAGTTACTAAATCATGTAAATATACAGGAGTTTGTTTATTTATTATCTTAAAACTTCTATAGCCATGGAACGTAATCTCCTTAATCTCAGTGAAGGTAACTGTGATTTTTCAAGTAAATTTTCATAGGAGCTGTCTGAATCGTTATAAATGAACCTTAAAGCCCTTTCTTGTATTTTCTCTAATATCTTTGTGTTACTTTCGCCACAAAAATGCCAAACTAAAGGGCAATAGTTAAAATTTGACAATATAAAAGAATAATAAATTGTAAGCTTGCCAAGTTTACTCAAGTTATTTCCAATGCGTTTTAGAACATTTAGTTGCTGAGAAGCCTTTTTACAAATATGTGATACATGAGAATTGAATGTTAATTTAAAATCAAAGGTTACACCTAAAAGTTTTACTTCATCTTCACAATCAATCTTATTTCCTTGTAGCATAAAACTTAAATTTTTCTCGTGTTTTCCTACCAATTGAAATGGCCTGAAATTTATCAGGATTAGCCTGCATGTGATTTTCAGTAAACCACTTAATAAGTATATCACTCTGTTCTTCAAGAGTTTCAATAACATCATCTACACTGTTGCTTCCGTAAGATAAAGTATTATCATTTTTTACAAAATCAAAAATATCATTTATAAAGATATTAAACATCACAGGCCCCAGAATTAGGATACACTATATTAAAGAAGACAATAGCGTTGCTGTTTCGTCTGGACTTGATAGTAACAGATGCATAGCTATTATAGACATAGAAAGTAAGAAAGTCATGACAACTATCTCCGTGGATACTAACATTTGTAGCATGGCGATTAGAGGTAGAACAATTTATTACTGTGCTTGGAGTAAAGGACTAAAGATGTTGAACCTCGATGACAAATCCGTAAGTGACATCATCAACAGAGATATGTATTACGTTAATTACGTAGAACATTTGGAGACAAACTATACTACACAAACTGGAAGACACATACCCTGACATGCTGTAATTTACAAGGTACAACACAATGAGAATTCAAAGATGAACGTGTTTTAAAATGTCTGCTTGGTATCTCTGTAGACAATGATGGAAACGTGTATGTCACCGGTAAGGATTCTATCAATGTCGTGGTTATCTCCCCTGATGGACACTGTCATAGACAACTATTTTCTTCTAATGATGGTCTAGTAGAACCACAAGTACTTGATTATGAAAGATCTACCAATAGGTTACTAGTTGTCAATGGAAGAAGTGTTGCTTTTCTGTTTGATGTTACAAGAGGACAATAGATATATAACATAAACACATATACCAACACCAGAATTTATGTAGTTTATTATTTATTATAATAATCATCAAATATTTCAATATTAAATTGTGAGCTCTGTATTGACAAAATTATAGACAAACACAATTTAAGTCTGTTTTTTGATCCTTTGATTCCGTTACGTTTATCCTAGTCTCAATCCTGCCCTTTTTTCTTGTGATATTGATGACTATTCACATGATTTTTAGCAAGAGCAACACGACGGGTGTCACCAATAGAGCAGGAACTCCACATCCCCTGAAGGCTGAAGCACCAGATTTTACAATATGGTTTTGATTTAGTGTTAGTGTTGTCACATGTGGTCTTTTTAGTGTTCAGTGAGTGAAGGGGAGGAGAGGTGATTGTTCATTTTGTGGAATTATTTACCATCACTATTTAAACTTTCTTTTCATAACAAAAACAAACCAGAATAAAAAACAAATAAACAAACAAAACACGATATCATGTTTATAAATATTTTATTTTTTTCTAGTTCATGTAAACTATAACTTAGTTAATAATATTAACAGTTAAATAATGTTCTGCTTTGAGTACTCCTAGCTTTTGTTAACTAATACAAACATATAAAAAAAACATAACAAAGACGACATTATGATTAAAATGATAAAGAAGATTGTATATAACATGGTAAAACATTCAAATCAATTCTCATGACGGAATGTATTTATTGAAAAAAATGGTACAAATTTGTATCAATAATTAATGATACACCTAATTTATATATATATTTCTGTTGATTGGGTGAATTTTTTGTCACATGACTTTCAAAGATGAACATTTGTTTTAGGTTAAGGTTAGGGTTTAAAGCCACTTCCAACAATATTTCAGTTATATCATGGCAGTCAGCTTTATTGGTGGAGGAAACCAGAGTACCCGGAGACATGTCGCAAGTCACTGACAAACTTTATCACATAATGTTGTAACGAGTACACCTTGCCATGGGTGGGATTCAAACTCACAACTTTAGTGGTGATAGAGACTGATTGCATAGGTAGTTGTAAATCAAATACCATACGATCACTACCACGATGGCCCTCATTATGTTCACATCAAAATCATATACTTTTTAATGGTGAACATTTTTTTTATCATCTGTTCACATCAAAAACACACGATTTTCAAGTGTGAACATTTTTTGCTTCTGTCATTTGTTCACTTCAAACCCGCAAAAAATACCCCCAAAAAAACAATAAATTATTGATAATTATCTTCAAATTTAATTCAATTTACAAATTAGCTGCTAAATTCATATAAAATGTCATGACATAGAAAACGGTCATGACATATAATCAATGTTTAATAATTGACTTGTGCGGCCATTTTATTTTAGCAGAAGATGTGCTGGTCACGATTACTAGTACTGAAACATAGATATTTAAATATGAATGATCATGTGTAGCAGTTTTAAAATAACAATTCCCTTTTAAAATCTTTAAATTTCAAAATTAAATTAATAACAAAGCATTTCTTTTGTAAAATCTACAAGTGAAATGGTATAAAATTTTAGATATAAACAATTTTTCGATTTCTTACTTGATATTGTTTGTAGATTTTGTCCCATATCGATTTGCTTGATTAGAAATTGACCACAAAAGAACCAAACAATAGCTGTGAACACTACCATATAGTGCCTATTTATTTTAGGGAGCTAATTTTATTAAGATTAAAGTGGTTCGTTGATATAACGGCAAAAAATCAAGTCGTCAAAATAAAACGCTAACGATAATGAAATGAAAATGTCATGATAATAAAAATTGAAAACACAAACTATTCTCTTTTGTTTTTTCTTCTTGCCAAATTGTGAAAATTCACACCTATCAAATTTAGTCAGCTTAAAACGGTGTGGTAAAATAAAAAGTTTAACCGACAAAAGACAATTTTTCATCCATACAAACACACATACACCAAATCGTAACTAACGGTGGATATGAAAATAATCTCCATATCAGATAGAAAAATGTACCTTAATTAGTATGCAATTTTTATAATGTATAAATTTACCAAAAAAAGAAAAAAGAGAACCACGGTCATGGAAGTGAAGCAACATTTTTCAAAAATTAAAAATACAATCGTAACACCATGTATAAATAACATTATCACAGTCAATAAAATATATATATATAAATAGACAATAAATATAAATGTACATAACATACAAAAAAATCATTTTACATTATAAATTTTCTAGACAGATTTCGATATTTACGCGAACAAGGTAGTAAAAACTAAAAGACATTCCCACACAATTGCTTTATTACAATAATAGAACCTATGGCATATATATTTCATCTATTTAGCTTGATTTCTATTTCTTTGAGGAAAAAAAATTGTCAAATTGTCAAAAATTGATATCATCTGTCACAATATAAAAAGTAAAAGTCAGTCCAGGTGATCCTTCCTCCATTAAAAAAAATGCCAAACATATTTGGCTTCGTGCACTATAATGAATGCAGACCGTCTACATCTTGTTTGGAGAAGAAGGTATTACTATTCTGTCTTGTTAGTGATTATTTATAACTATGTATTTAAGTGCAGATAAGATTTGTTAAAGGATTTATGACTAGATTTAAATGTGGTTTATTTTATTTTTTTACTACAATAATACAAGTTGAAAATTTATATACAATATATTTACATGAGTAATAAAATTATCAGGCTTTGGTTAAACATCATCCTGTGCAATGGAAAAATTTCACATTCTGAAAAAAAGGTGGGGGAGAGGGAGAAAGTAGTATATCTATAAATACTTCTAAAATTTAAGAAATGGTTGATTGATTATTGCTTAACATCCAGAGAACTGCATTTAATGATATTCAGGACAAAAGAAATTGTTGTGTTATGAAAGTAAATACATCAAAATTAAACAAATAGTCTTGAATCCTGATTTTTTTTTGGGGGGTTAATTTTGTTTTAACTGGACAAAAAGCACAACAGTTATTGATTGCATAAATCAACATATTATTTACATGTACTTAATATGAAAATGTCACGATTTTTCAGACCCCCTCCCTTTTCATTTTTTTTTAAGATAATTTTTCTGACCCCCCCCCTTTTTCAAGTTTTTTTTTAATGATTTCAATCACTGGTAGATTTTAAAGCAGCCTGTGCTATTTGTAGACTAAAATTTATGAAAACTAAAGCACATTCGTTAAAAAATAACAATATAAATGTACAAATCTATTTTCAATTTCCCCATTTTGACAGGTAGAAACAGATAGCAATAATTTTAATTTTAACGACAAAATACTAGTTTCTTAACAATGACAGAATTACAAGAAATTCAAAACTATTTCATCTAACTATTTTATTTTTCCATGTATACATTAATATATATATAAACGTCTAAAATGGTTTGTAAAACAACACCAAGTACACAAAACAAAGTGATGAAGAAGTAAACACTTTGTTGAATGACAAATGTTCGTCTCACCGAGAGACTTTATATATATATAACACTTTGTTGAATGACAAAATTTTCGTCTCATCGAGACACTTTTTCAATGTCTAATGTCGAACCAATATGGCAACTTTATTTTGTTTATATATATATAAAAAAGTTTTATACATTAAAGCAATAACATCTGTGATTGTACAAGTAATATACGATATCATAATTATTTTAAAATTAAAAAAAATATTAGCAAAATATGTAAATATAAAATGTTAAAAATATAAATTTCTTTTAAAATAGAAATGACATAGAAAGGCTTGAAATGTAAAACAAGAGACAATTACAACGCGACATGTTAAACATCAATGGCAATACAATAACTACTGGTTTCCTGGTCTAATTAAAATATGATGTTTGTTAGGACTCAATCCCTTTTTTTTGGGGGGTACTACAATAACATATATTGACATTCTGTAAGAGGTCATGTTTTCAACCGACCAATCATTGAAGACTCTACCAAATCTTGAAATATATATATATAACAAGGGCAATGCAAAGCATGGCGTATCCCCTCGCCTAAAAATTAGACCGTGACATTGACCTTTGACCTTGAAAATCAATAGGGTTCCAGATTCTCTTAAGGTCTAAGTATTACCAAGTTTGGTCAAAATCCATTGAAGGATGTTGATTCTAGTGTTCACAAGGATGTTACGCAGTAAAAATTTGACCTGGTGACATTGACCTTTGACCTATGACCTTGAAAATCAATAGGGTTCCAGACTCTCGTAAGGACTAAGTATGTACCAAGTTTGGTCAAAATCCATTGAAGGATGTTACGTGGTAAAAATTTGACCCGGTGACATTGACCTTTGACCTGGAAAATCAATAGGGTTCCAGATTCTCCTAAGGACTAAGTATGTACCAAGTTTGGTTAAAATCCATTGAAGGATGTTGATTCTAGAGTGTTCACAAGGATGTTACACGGTAAAAAATTTACCCAGTGACCTTGACCTTTGACCTTGAAAATCAATAGGGTTCCAGACTTTCCTAAGGACTAAGTATGTACCAAGTTTAGTCAAAATCCATTGAAGGATGTTGATTCTAGTGTTCACAAGGATGTTATGCGGTAAAAATTTGACCCTGTGACCTTGACAATCGATAGGGTTCCAGATTCTCTTAAGGACTAAATATGTACCAAGTTTGGTCAAAATCCATTGAAGGA
Organism: Bathymodiolus brooksi; assembly: GCA_963680875.1. Lineage (NCBI taxonomy): Eukaryota > Metazoa > Mollusca > Bivalvia > Mytilida > Modiolidae > Bathymodiolus > Bathymodiolus brooksi. The sequence goes on from OY804585.1 coordinate 34,587,990, forward strand.
TGTTGATCCTAGAGTGTTCACAAGGATTGTGACGGACAGACGGAAGGACGGACGGACGGTAGCGTTACTATATCCCCTCGCAACTTCGTTGGCGAGGGGATAAAAAAAATTAAAAAAGAATTTTAAATCAAGCACACATCAAAGAGATATATTCTGTTTGGTCAATATATTTTAGCTGTCCTGAACATGATTGGACGGTCAAAGGTGAATGAAAGGTGACCTGAATTGACCCCATACACGATGTTTTTTTTATAGATGTTAGTGTATACCTAAAATAAAGAGATTTACACATTTATTTTTAATTAGATAGTTGGTTTTCACATTTAAATGTCTGCCAATATGTGTAAAAATCTTAATAAAAAATGATTATTGAAATGACTTAAATGGTTAAAAAAACATTCATCTTTTTCAAAAGTCCCATACAAACAAACTAAAAGTTCACATGAGCCTGTATAGCTCATTCGATAAAGTCTTATATATATAAAAAAAATCATCTTTACTATTATGATAAAGGAATTCAAAACTGTCCCTGAGTATAATCAGAAAATAATTTTGCCAACAGGCTGCCAGATAAAATGCACCCAATGCCCCCACAATCATCCCATGAGAAGTTTATCTACTCAAGGGGGATAATTAGTTGGCTTCTGGGTTACGGTGGTTTAAAGTCATTTTCAACACTATTTCAGTTATATCATGGTAGTAACTTTTATTTGTTGAGGAAATTACAGTACACCCTTCCTCAACACTGGCATCGATAGCTGGAAGTTAACTCAAATAAATCCACAAATCATATGGCACGTATGAAGAATTACGATATTTTTATAATTTGCCATAATTGACCAATCAAAAGACATGAAATAATCATAACTTTTAACGCTTTTTTTCCCTCCATATATTTTCAATCTAGATTTAAAACACCGATGACTAAAAATTCTAAATAAAATAAAAGGCATCACTTCAAAAATAAATTTACGTCACATAAATAAGACTGGGAAAAATAAGTAAGTTTGGTTTACGACAATTTCGTACCGAGATGTAAAATTTCATATTCTACCAATATCAAAATATTGCTCGTCAAAAATAAATTTATAAAACGAAATTAGAAACCGAGATTTTAAATTCCATATTCTACCTATATCAACATATTGCTTGTAAAAAAAATTAAATTAAAAATAATTAGAAACAATATCCCATCAATCTCTCGATAATATTTGAAAAAAGTAACTAATTTCCCAAAAGTACAATAGAATGCATATAACATGTTTTTTTTTCATCAGCAAGATACCAGGATGTCTCTTACAATTTGTCCGTCATCTTTGTCTTTGTCTAACCACCGTTGGAATGGGAACACAGATGTAGAACTTGTAGCCTGGTTTACTATTTCAACCTTTTCAAGGAACCAGCCAGGTCTAAATCCTGAGTTATCATGCTCCATTCGTACTTTGGTTAATTCACCTAGAAAATAATTAGAAAAATAATGACAAACCTACTTAGATTTCTATTATATATACTGTATAACCAGTAATTTCTGCTGCTATCTAATTTCTGCCGTATTCTGTGATCAAATCTGGACCGCAGAAATTAAAATAGCAGAATATTAAATGTTTTTGAGAAACAATTTGTAGCTTCTTGTAACACAAACAAAATTTTTTGGTGGCAATATTTTCAAACCGCAGAAAAAAAATCAGCAGAAAATAAATGTCTTCTTTTTAGTCCAAAGATGCTGAAATTTCACACTGCAGAAATTACTGGTTATATGGTATAATAAACAGCTTAAAACAATAATTTTGTCCTATAAAACTTCATTATTTCAACAATATTTATATAGTGGTAATCAGTTTTATTGGTGGAGGAAACCGAAATAACCAGGGAAAACCACTGACCTGCTGCAAGTCACTGGAACACTTTTACTACATACAGTTGTAACCAAGACAGTTGAAAACTAAACTCACAATGTGAGAGCAATAAGAAGTAGATGTATATCCAACAGCATTTATTTGATTCAACAAATTTATATATACCTAGATCCAAACATTCTACTGTAAATTTATCCATCTGGTTTTTCTCAAATAGGTTCCTGAAGGATTGTTTCAGTGGCCGTTTTCCACTGTCACCATGTTCACCAAAAACTGTAATCCAAACGTTAGCATTTGTTCCAGCACCAGACACGTCACCAGTATAAACAATTACTTCGTATTTGATAGCAGCCAAATCTGAAATAATAGAAATTATTCTATAGTATACATATTAATGAGGCTCTATTTTGCTCTGTATCCAATCAGGAAGAGCTCCCTGAAGGGTTAGGGTTATGGTGTTTAACACCCCTTTCAACAATATTTCGGTTGCATCATGCCGGTCAGTTTTATTGGTGGATTAAATCAGTGCCTGGAGAAAACAACCAACCTGCTGCAAGTCAGTGACAAACTTTATCACATAATGTTATATCGAATACACCTCGCCATGAACAGGGTTCGAACTCACAACTTTAGTGGTGATAGGCACTGATTGAACAGGTAGTTGTAAATCCAACTACCAAACAATCACGACCACATCAGTCCCTTACCAGTATTAAAGAAACTTAAAATATATGCATACTAATGTTATCTGAATTAAAGAAGCTATGTTAAAATTATCAAAAACTATTTTTTTTGTACAGTGTATGTGCCCAATACTCACTTGGACACCTTCGTTGTCATGAGCGGTATTCGAACTCACAACTTTAGTGCTGATAGGCACTGATTTCACAGACGACCAATAATTGTACATTCATGATTAATTAGATTCTAAAGTGCAGAATATTAACTGTTCAGTGAGTAATTTATAATCTCAGAATCGAAACATGCATCAGCAACAAAATCATGTTTTTCTTCTCAAATTTGACCAATCGATAAACACTTATCAAAAATAGATTTGTGATTATAAAATATATGCATTTAACAAATATGCATATAATCAAAAATAGACAAGTTTTTATTCAAAATTTGATCAATTCAGTACTTACTTCTCACTACAGCAATTTGACCTTTTTCCACTGATTTGACCTTGACCTTCTTTCCATCTCCAAGGTCATATGCTTCCTCTGATATAGGAATCCAAGTACTAACTGGGAAAACATATCTGAAATTCATGAAGGTACATAATTTTAAATATGAAACTAGGAAGAACTGTTTTAGATACCTAAAACTTATGTCTCCCCTAAAAACAATTATTTGACCTTGAGATCAAAGGTCAAGGTCCCACGAAGGTCATTATGGTACGTGACACACCGCCTTATGGTCATGCACCCACATACCAAATATCATTGACCTATCTCGAAAGACAAAAATGTTATGGTCCGGACAAGAAAATACTATTTAAAAAACAATTATTTGACTTTGAGGTCAAAGTCCCACGAAGGTCATTATGGTATGCGACACACCGTCTTATGGTCATGCACCCACATACCAAATATCATTGACCTATCTGGAAAGACAAAAAGTTATGGTCCGGACAAGCTTCGCTGAGAAGAAGTGGAAGCGCAAGAAGAAGCGGAAGAAAAACTCAGACTAAAACAATGTTTCCCTTCGTTCGAAGGGGAGACATAATTAAAATTGGGGGTTAGGATTATGGTGTTTAATGCCACTTTCAATAATATTTCAGTTATATTGTGGCGGTCAGTTTTATTGGTAGAGGAAACCGGAGTACCTTGAGAAAACCACAGATCTGTCGCAAGTCACTGACAAACTTTATCACATAATGTTGTATGGAGTACACCTCACCATGAAATGGGTTTCAACTCACAACGTTAGTGGCGATAGGCACTGACTGCACAGGTAGTTGTAAATCCAACTATCATACGATCTTGACCATGACAATTTTAACTGATACTTAAAAACAATGTATTAAATGTCATTGTGAAGAAAATAATTAATAAAATTCACATTTAAATTGTCAATCAAACACTGGAATAAGCTCCTCCTTAAAAGCACTGAAGTACTGAGAGGTCATTATTTCTCATGGTATATCCATTTTGGTGAAATTGATGGCTAACTCCAAGAAAATGTTTATTCTTAATTAGAGGTATTTGGAATGATCATTTATAAGCATAGTTCCAATTAATTTCCCCAAAAAACTACTGGATCCATGAATAAATCTTCTTCCAAGTCTGGTCCAGTTTTTTTAAGAACATTTTATGATGATAAATATACAATAACACTCATATTTATGATGCATAGCAACAATTTAATCAATGTCTGTATAACATAAATGTTATCTGTTATAGATATCTTCTTAAATAACAATTGAATCTCTTTCTTATAGGCATTGCCCAATGGTATTACTTGCACTTCGTTGTTTACCCAGCAGGAAACTAAATTCAACCTCTGAAAGGCAACATATTTCCTCAAATCAAAAAGTAGACTAAGTAAGCCCTTATGTACATATGTAGTAACAATATTAAATTACGAAGAACTTACTTATCTCCTGTGACCGTATCTGTTATAGAAATCTTCTTACATAACCATTGGGCCTCCTTCCCATAGGCATTGCTCAATGGTATGTCTTCTCTCTCACAGGCACCAACTGTGATACTTCTAAGTTTCCCAAGATGTTTACAAGAAAATGTAAATGTATTTGTTGTTCCTCTGAAAAAATAGAAAACAAATTGGAAAATTTGGTAAAACATACTTCCGAAAAAATCTAAAAATTTGGTAATGCATAATGCTGAAAATATCTAAAGATTTGGTAAAAGATACTTCCAAAAATATCTAAAAATTTGGTAAAATATACTTTTGAAAATATCTAAAAATTTGATAAAACCTACTTCTGAAAATATCTTAAAATTTGGTAAAAAATACTTTTGAAAATATCTCAAAATTTGGTAAAACATATTTCCGAAAATATCTAAATAACTTGTTAAAGCATACTTGCAAAAATTTCTCAAAATTTGGTAAAACATACTTCCAAAGATTTCTCAAAATTTGGTAAAACATACTTGCAAAAATTTCTCAATATTTGGTAAAACATACTTCCAAAATTTCTTAAAATTTGGTTTAGACTATCCATGATATTTGATTTTTGAGACTTTAAGGATCTGAATCATCATAATGTTTGAACAAAAATCTTTGAGGGCTGTAATCAAAGAAACTTAAAATATATGCATACTAATGGTATCGGAATTAAAGAAACTATGGTAGAATTATCTAAAACTAATTTTTATGTACAAATCATCATCCATATGTCTAAGCCAGTACTCACTTGCGTAATTTTTTATCCATTTTGCTGTTGTGCATTTTATATTTCTTATTGCCCCTTTCTCCTTCAATATACACCCATCCATGATGCATTGTACCAGCTTCATCAATATTGGAGGTTTCCACTTCTAATTCATAATCTGCAAACAGATATATACAATGATAACACCCTTCTTCTACAACATGGCCTCTATTATTAAAAAGAAAACAAAATGCAGTAGGTCTTATTTTTGACCGGCCCTTTTCAATGAAGAAAATCTCCCATAAAAAGCCATCCTCCCACGAAAGGTTACCAATTTGTTGTTGTTGATAAAATCTTTTCTGAGCAAAATGATAAAAATATAATATTATGTCGCGATGATTTCCGTATTGGCCTAGTTATTAGTCTGAGGGTAGCTGTATTGGCCTGAGACGAAGCCTCAAGCTATCCAAGGACAAATAACTAGGCCAATACGGAAATCATAACGTAATGATATATTTATTCATTGGCCATAAAATATTGTCTTATGTGTTTTTATCATTTAGTCTCTATTTTATCACTATACATGTGTAAAATCTAGAGAGAATCAGGAACCCCAATATTGGCCAAATCAAAGTTGGTCAATACAAGAAAAAAATGTGTATTGGCTGTCTTTGTCCCATATTGGACAAGCTGCACACTCTGTTTCACAAATGCAGTTTTCATGTCATTTATGTAAATATAAAAGTAGTTAATTAATAATACACAATATATGACAAAGGGAGATAACCAATCATTGTTTTTCTGATGGCTATTTTTCAGTCTATATACAATACAGGTTAACCATTCAGTATTTTCATTTCATGATTTGTGAAGTTGTTGTTAATTCCTTATTGAACTAATCAACAAATACATACTGATCATTTCTTTACTGCCTGGTGACCGTGGCGTCGATGATGTTCCACAAGTTAGCTCCCTTACAATCTGTTTGTCGTCTTCCTTCGTAGACAACCATTTATCACAGTGGAACTTATAAGTTTTCCTTACTTTAAGATCTTCTACTTCTATGTAAGCTAAATGCCATGCAGCACCGAGTCCTGAAATGGAAACAAAAATTGCATATATTAAATTTTTGTTTTTTTCACTGGGGGCATGATCGTGATCGTATGGCAGTTGGATCTACTACTACCTGTGCAATCAGTGCAGTTTGTCAGTTACTTGCAGCAGGTTGGTGATTTTCTCCGGGTACTCTGGTTTCCTTCACCAATAAAACTGACTGCCACTATATACTGATATATTGAAAGTAGCATTAACTAAGCACCATAAAACTAAACCAAACTTGCTTTTTCAAGCATAAAAATTAATGACACTTCTAAACAATTAAAACAAGATTTAATCAAAATTTGGAATTATTGGATATACTATGTAAGATATGACTTCAGCAAGATATTCCCATTGGTAAACCGTGAAGTTTATCATATATACCGGTACTTGCCAATAAGTCAGACATTTGGGATTGACAATATACAACTTATCGCTATGGGGTTAAGAAAATCATGTCATATTCATCCAAATATGTTGATGACAAAAGATTAGAGAACCACAGATTGCCAATTTATTATGGAATTATAGCATAGGAAGCTGCTTTAATTATTATTAATAATTATTTAAACCTATATCTTCTTTAATTCTATATATTATTGAGAGTTTGGTAAGTTTCTGTCGTAATTGCCTGTGTTTACTATCATGTATTGATTTTTTGTGCACTTAGTCACAACTTTGCGTGTACCGTACCATATATAGTTAAAAACGAACAATTAAGATAAAACTATAAAGGTAACAAGTTCGTGATTGATAATTTTTTTTATTGCCATGCCAAACTCTACACTTTGATATCTCCCCCACACTTGACTATTCCTAGAAGGGAACATATCTATCCATTCCCTATTCCACTACACTAGCCAATCTTACCTTTATTATCATGCCAAACTTTACATTACGACATCTCCCCCCCCCCCCCCCCATACATGACACGCTCTAGAAGGGAACATATCTATCTATTTACTATTCCACCACACTAGCTAATCTTACCTTTATTATCATGCCAAACTTTTCATTTCGACATTTCCCCCCCCTCCCCTCAATACGTGACACGTCCTAGAAGGGGAACATATCTATCTATTTACTATTCCACCACACTAGCTAATCTTACCTTTATTATCATGCCAAACTCTACACTTTGACATCTCCCCTACACTTAACATGTCTTTGAAGGTGAACACATCTATGTGATCATTTTCAAATGGATCTTTGTATGTCTCTGATTTATCTAAATGCAACTGTCCAGTGTCTCCGTTAGCGCCAAACAAAATTACGAAAACATTGGCATCTGTTCCTGCTCCTCGGACATTTGATGTTTTCACATTTATTTTGTATGATGTTTCTGTGGAAAAAAAACAAAAACAATTGTAGTACGCAAAAATAAGCCTTAAATGTTTTCTGCATGAACATGAGGCTGTTATAGCCTCTGTGGTCTCATATCAGGATTCAAGCCACATTTGGGTTCAATAAAAACTTTGAGAATTTTATGCATGTAGTCTTTCTGTTAAAACACACGATAATAATTTACTTCTTGACGAGATGCTTACAAGTAGACATGTCGGTCAAGTCAAGACACATTATCCTGTCTCCAGGCCAACCACTGTTACCAGTCTTTGTTCTTACTCAACAATGCTGCATGCCAAGGAGAGAAGTGGCATACCACTTTTATAGTCTCATTTAAAAAAACATACCACTTTTAGTCTCGTTTAACAAGATGAACTGTGAGCAAATGCTCACTTATGATACCCCCGCTCTTCGGCAAACAGGAAGTAGGAATCTGACGGGTCAAAAAACACTTCCCACGATATGGGGTACCTATATGAAGCTTGTGACCAAATATCAGATTTCTGCCATCAATAGTTGCTTAGAAAAATGCGACGAAAAATGTGCATATACAAATGTATGTTAAATGTGTATAAAAATCAACAAAATCGACAAACAGGAAGTAGGAATCTGATGGATCCAAAAACACTTCCCACAATATGGGGTACCTATATGAAGCTTGTGACAAAATATCAGATATCTGGCATCAATAGTTGCTGAGAAAAATGCGACGAAAAATGAGCCTATATGTTCAATGTGTATAAAAATCCACAAAATCGGCAAACAGGAAGTAGGAATCTGACGGGTCCAAGAACGCTACCCACAATATGGTATACCTATATGAAGCTTGTGACCAAAAATCAGATTTCTGCCATCAACAGTTACTAAGAAAATTGCGACGAAAAATATCTTGGACGGACAGAGGTAAAACAGTATACCCCCCTCCCCTTTCGGGGAGCGGGGGGTATAAAAAAACATACCACTTTTATAGTTTCATTTAAAAAAGCTGGGATTGAACTCACGATTTACTACTCCTAATGGCTCTAAATGGCAGCACATTACCTATATTACACTATCAAGACAGCTTTCGGCAGATTATTGTCAAGTGTATAAAATTAATGGGTTATTACAGCAACTAAAAAGGTGTTCAGTAGACATGAAACAATATTAATAAAATGCCACTGTCTGAAGCTTCATGAATATTCATCACCAAGAGGCTTTCTATGTCTATATTTGGAACACACAAATTTACAAAGTACACAAAATATTTACCATCCAAGATTAATAAATTATTCTGCATTCTTAAATCATACTCAGGTATTTTACTATGAAATGACTTGCCCACACAGTTAAAAATTTTGAAAATAGGAATTGTTTCAAAAAGAAAAATATATGAAATATTAAATGATTAAACAAAAAAACGTTCGATTGTAAAAAAACATATACAGTAGAACCTGTCTAACACGACACACCAAGGGACCAGGGAATGTGTCAGATTGTACAGGATGTCAGAACCTGTCTAACACGACACACCAAATGACCAGGGAATGTGTCAGATTGTACAGGATGTCAGAACCTGTCTAACACGACACACCAAGGGACCAGGGAATGTGTCAGATTGTACAGGATGTCAGAACCTGTCTAACATGACACACCAAGGGACCAGGGAATGAGTCATATTGTACAGGATGTCAGAACCTGTCTAACACGACACATCAAGGGACCAGGTAATGTGTCAGATTGTACAGGATGTCAGAACCTGTCAAACATGACACACCAAGGGACCAGGGAATGTGTCAGATTGTACAGGAAGTCAGAACCTGTCTAACACGACACACCAAGGGACCAGGGAATGTGTCAGATTGTACAGGATGTCAGAACCTGTCCAACACGACAGACCAAGGAATGTGTCAGATTGTACAGGATGTCAGAACCTGTCTAACACGACACACCAAGGGACCAGGGAATGTGTCAGATTGTACAGGATGTCAGAACCTGTCTAACACGACACACCAAATGACCAGGGAATGTGTCAGATTGTACAGGATGTCAGAACCTGTTTAACATGACACACCAAGGAACCAGGGAATGTGTCAGATTGTACAGGATGTCAGAACCTGTCTAGCACGACACACCAAGGGACCAGGGGATGTGTCAGATTGTACAGGATGTCAGAACCTGTCTAACACGACACACCAAGGGACCAGGGAATGTGTCAGATTGTACAGGATGTCAGAACCTGTCCAACACGACACACCAATGAATGTGTCAGATTGCACAGGATGTCATAACCTGTCTAACACGACACACCAAGGGACCAGGGAATGTGTCAGATTGCACAGGATGTCAGAACCTGTCCAACACGACACACCAAGGAATGTGTCAGATTGTACAGGATGCCAGAGCCTGTCTAACACAACACACCAAGGGACCAGGGAATGTGTCAGATAGTACAGGATGTCAGAACCTGTCTAACACGACACACCAAGGGACCAGGGAATGTGTCAGATTGTACAGGATGTCAGAACCTGTCTAACACGACACACCAAGGGACCAGGGAATGTGTCAGATTGTACAGGATGTCAGAACCTGTCTAACATGACACACCAAGGGACCAGGGAATGTGGCAGATTGTACAGGATGTCAGAACCTGTCTAACACGACACACCAAGGGACCAGGGAATGTGTCAGATTGTACAGGATGTCAGAACCTGTTTAACATGACACACCAAGGAACCAGGGAATGTGTCAGATTGTACAGGATGTCAGAACCTGTCTAACACGACACACCAAGGGACCAGGGGATGTGTCAGATTGCACAGGATGTCAGAACCTGTCCAACACGACACACCAAGGAATGTGTCAGATTGTACAGGATGTCAGAACCTGTCTAACACGACACACCAAGGGACCAGGGAGTGTGTCAGATTGTACAGGATGTCAAAATACTCAGGTTTTACTTTAGTTAACAGATATACTTGGGGACCATAAATATTTGTCGAATGCCACAGGATGTCGGATTGCACAAGTTCCACTGTATGTGTGTATATTTTATCGTTTTTGTGAATTCTATTATAATTATATTTATTATTATTAATCACACTCTTATTATTGTTTGTTTATCTGAGGGCCTCAGAGAAGAATAGCTCTTATAATTGCTAATTGTGTTACCTCCTTGAAATAAAGAAATGACTTACTGACATATTTCAATGCCACCTAACCACAGTGGATTTTTACTATGTACTCATGTTTTATCTTCCAATAAAATTGACCACCACGATAGTATGAGATACTGGTTTTTTTTAAAGATGAAGTTAAAATACCCCCAAAAAATACTAGGGATGTCAAATCGATTAAAACCTTATAACCGGTTACTCGGTCAGGTTTCCGATCGAGTACTTGTTTACTCAGTAGAAAATTTATATTGTTCGGTTTAAAAAAGGTACAGCTGGGTTCAATGACACTTCTGTTTTCTTCCTTTCTTTTCATTATTTCAAAGTTGTATATTTCAACTATAATTGTAAAGATTCAGTTGAATGATAACAAATTAAAAAATATAAATTTATTATTTACAACACAGTACAAATTATTTACATACCAGGTTATGTCATGTCACATTCATGATTGTTATTCGGTCATTGTGGTACAGAGTTTTTGCTAAGGAAAATAATTTGGCCGATGCAAGACGATGACAGTCTGTTGCGAAGCTTCGTAACAATCAAACCTGCTGCCAAGAAGATTCTTTCTGACAGAACAGCTAAATACCGGCGCGCAAGAAAGGAGAGTCTTGAATATTTATCGGAATTATCTTTTAATAGTTCAATACTTTAAATTCGAATTGTGTTCATACCAGTTTAATCACTTTGTTTGGTTAACATTGTTAAACCTACAAGCTAGTGCTTTGCCGGGGAATAAACAGATCAGAGATCAATTACCATTTAATTGACCAATAATTGTTATGTAAACATCTGCCAAGCGCTGGTTTGTGTGTACGATTTTTATTATATCTAACATTAATTATTTATTTTCCGGAAAATTTTATCATTATTTTCATAAAAAAAAGTTTTCCGAGTAACCGAATACGAATTTTGGTATTCGATAATCGGACGTTCGAGCGAGTACCCGGTTAACCGGGTACTCGTTGCCATCCCTTAAAAAATACATAAACCTTAATTTAGATAGACATTGTAAATAGAGATTTTTAATCCTGGTAAAATGATTGTCCACTTACTGTCTAAAGCTTCTCTCCCTCTGATCTTAGCAGGGATATCTTTAACTAAAGTGTGTCCTTTCTCCTTACCGAACCAATCATCACAAATAAAGTTCGTTTTCTCACCGGTTTTCATGTTCATTAATGCAATCTGAAAGACAAGAACATTTTAAAATAATTCTAGCATATTTTTATATTTGGTTATTGTTTGTTTGTTGTTTGATGGTGTTTAACGCCACTTTCAACAATATTTCAGTTATATCGTGGCGGTCAGTTTTATTGGTGGAGGAAACCGGAGGACCCGGAGAAAACCAATGACCTGTCGCAAGTCACTGACAAAACTTTATATTTGGTAAAACCTTTAAGTAATAAATATTATTACACATATTATCAGGCATATAATGTAAAGAAAGCTTAAACAGTGATGGTCAACAATTCCACAAATCCCAACAAAACTAACAATCACCTCTCACCACAAATCATTGAACATAAAATAGTCAACGACATGAAACAATTTTGTTTTTGCTTTTTGATGGTTTGTTTGTTTGTTTGCTTTAATTTAGTTTAAGACGGATTTTCAATTTCATTAATGATCATTTACATCCAAGTTAACCACCCCCTCAAGTATTAAGGTTTACAGACACCTACCCAAGGCAGGGTTTCACCTGATCATTCTTGAACCTGTCTGGGATTTCCTGCCCCTATAAAATCTGACAAGTCACACTATAACAGAAAAATTGATGAAAGTGATGACAAACACCAGTTACATAATAATCCACACTCATTGTTGTTTAAATGTTATCTTATATACAGTGAAACCTGTCTAAACTGAACCTCCTTTACACCAACTTTTGTGTTCAGTATAGACAGGTGTTTGGTTTAAATTTACAAAGATTTCCTAATTTGAAATTGTTTTTAAAGTTCGGCTTACACAGGATTCCAAGATAATTCAAGGTTTGGTTTAGACAGGTTTCACTGTAATTTTAGAAATTACCTTTTCCAGAAACCAAGATGGCCGACTTCCTTTACCACTTGTCTCAACCCTCATTTTCTTTAATGGTCCAACATCTTCCATGTCAAGCTGTCAAATACATTGTACAAGATAAATATCTAATAAGCATAATTGTATAAGGGCATTTTCAAGATAAATTGAGTTCACCCCCGGTTTTTAGTGGGGTTCGTGTTACTCGATCTTTAGTTTAATGTGTATGTTTTGTAGATCATTGTTTGTCCTTTTGTCCTTTTTCTTTTGGCCATTGTGTTGTCTGTTCTTGCATTTACAGATTCTCATTACCCTTTTTGTATCTTCAAACAGATCTTTATAAAGGGAGATAAATCATAGGGTTTTTTCCACCTCAAAACTATGGATAGAAAGATATATTTAGAGAACAATTAATATTATAAAATTACGAACTATTAACTGACATTCAAGTACAATATATTATTAACTTTTTTCTTTAATGTTAAAATTGTAAAATAAATGATAAGCATACATGTCAGGTCATTCATAAACCTTAGCTAAAAAAAAGTTAAAAAGCTCTGATCAAAAATAGCATGGGTTTCATTTTAATTAAAAATAAGTTATTTTTAAATAGAACCCAAACAATCTGATTAATATCACATCTCTCAGTTGCTCTCCTTACTAATATATTGCAGTGCATGAGAATCTAAAGAAATCCTGTTACGAGTGACAAAATGTCATGATCTTTACTGTCCAAAATGGTGGTTAGAGATTATGAAAGCACTAGAATTTAAAATTAAACTGCTTTTTTTTATTACGAGCATTTCGATTTGTTGAAAAGGTCATAATCTGTATTCATAATATCATTAAATATTTATGACAACAACATCATTAAATATTCATGACATAGGGTCATATGCAACTCGAAATGTGGTTTCTGCATATTTCTCATGTCGCAACCTATCAGTGGGGTGTGTTATTGTGATAAACACCACTTTCAACAATATCTCGGTTATATCGTGGCAGTCAGTTTTATTGCCAGAAGAAACCAGAGAAAACCACCAACCTGCCGCAAGTTACTCACAAACTTTATCACATAATGTTGTATCAAGTATACCTCGCCATGAGCAGGATTAGAACTCCCAAACTTTAGTTGTGATAGGCACCGATTGCACATGTAGTTGTAAATTCAACAACCATACGATCATGACCAAGACAGCCTCCCAATATATCAGATTGGAACACCAACTGTTATATTATTAATTTTTCCAATGTCAATAAATTTTAAACAATATTGACTGGATGTATAAAACTAATTATAGAATGCACAAATATTTATGTCACATTTTAAAACATTACTAAACAAACCTTGATCAAATCTTCATTTCCTCTTTCAAATCTGTTACCACCTTTCTCTAGGATTGTGGGAGAGGAAGTACCACTGGTACCAAACAGAGTAATTGTTATCTGCATATCGGTACCAGCTTTGTCTTTGTCCCCTGTTATAATTGTGCACTCATAAGGTATCACTGAAATTAGATAAAACATTCATTTATCTTTCAAGTCATTTATTTATATACTGTCTTAAATGTAAGGGCTGGGTGGCTCAATGAGTTAGGTAGTTGGATTACCTAGCAACTCATACAAGCCTATAACCAGTACAACATGGGTTCGCGTCCGGCTTTGTAAATTACAAAAAAGGGTGCACTCGACTCGCAGCCACAAGTGATAAAGTTTATCAGTTGCTTGACCATGGTCAGTGGTTCTCTCCGGGTACTCTTCTTCAACCACTAAAACTGGTCACCATGATATAGCTGAAATAATGCTGACAGTGGCATTAAACACAATAAAGCAATCAATTAAATGTGAGGTTATATCTAATGTTTGGGCATGAAATGCAAAGCACTTTACGTTAAACAACAATCAATCACAACTCAATTTCTGTTGATATTACCTTGAAGTCTACGATCTTCAATTTTATCATTTGAATGAGACTCCCATCAGCTTGAAAATCAAAACCAGCGTCACGTGAAAAATTACCCACTACAAAGTATTTAGGCAAAACTAATTAGCTGCCAAGAGCATACATACTTGGTTTATATGATGTTGTTGTGCTGACGCCATCATCTAAAGCAAATGTTCTTTCTGTCTTCCCGTCACTCTTGTCTCTTGCCAGCCAGGTACCACAGCTGAACAGGTAATTTTTGCCTTTGACAGGAATGTCTATTGTGATTGATTTTACAAACCATCCGGTACCTGGTGCTGTACCATCATGGCCGACCTGTAAAATTATGAAAAGAAAGTTTTAACAGTGATGGTTAACAATTCTACCAATACCAACAAATAAACAATCACTCAATGAACATATAAAAAGATCACAACATTTTTTTTGGATATCCAGGTCCTGGCTTTTTTGGGAGTTTTGTTTTTGTTTGTTTGGGGGGGGGGTTTGTTTATTTTTTTTCTCTCTCATGGTTTAGACGACTGGTTTGCAATGAGAAAAAACATATACTGGTAGGATTTTTTGTCAAAACATACCAATATTATATAATAAACATAAAATAAGCTAATGCTCACCTATGATACCCCCGCTCTTCGGCAAACAGGAAGTAGGAATCTGACGGGTCACAAAGCGCTTCCCACGATATGGGGTACCTATATGAAGCTTGTGACCAAATATCAGATTTCTGCCATCAATAGTTGCTGAGAAAAATGCGACGAAATATGAGCCTATATGTTCAATGTGTATAAAAATCAACAAAGTCGGCAAACGGGAAGTAGGAATCTGACGGGTCCAAAAACGCTACCCACAATATGGTATACCTATATGATGCTTGTGACCAAATATCAGATTTCTGCCATCAACAGTTACTGAGAAAAATGCGACGAAAAATATTTTGGATGGACGGACAGACGGACAGAGGTAAAACAGTATACTCCCCTCCCCCTTCGGGGAGCGGGGGTATAATTACATATTCTTTTAAAAACCAGAAACTGATTACCAAATATCTTCAATTTCATTGTCAAGAACAAAAATGGGGATTGGTGGGGGTTGTAATTTTGTGATTTCGAAAACTGAAAAGGCAAAGAATAAAGATTTTGCTATACACTGTTATCATTTCTTACTGTTCATATTACATGAATTCAGTATCAGGAGACTCTTTTTGAATACTAGATGAACAAAAAAGGCAAAAATTTATTTGTATATCTTTATTGCACAGCAAATGTAATGACTCAGGGCTCACCAAACCAGGCGAAGTGGGCGACTTCTTTGCCTTGGTTTCAATGAAATCGCCAAATTTCTGTCAAAAAGCAAAGTTTTAGTCGCCCTGTCAGTTTTTTCAAGTCCGTATTTTTTTCACCAATAATCATACTTTTTCTTCAATATTCACATAAAAGGAGCTGAAATTTGACCCATACAGGGTTTGATGTTCAATATTGTATTTCAAACTCGTTAATTGCATCCTTTTTATGATCATTGTGCAGCATGTTCGTTTTGTGAAAGGTAGGGGAACATGCAGTAGTGGGGAAAGAAACGTTAAAATTTGGATAGATTTTCGGAAGTTTCCCAGGTTTTCCCTCAATTCGCCCTTAAGTAAAGAGAGAGAGAGAAGTCACCCTGTTTTTACTATGTGTGGTGAGCCCTGTAGACTGCAGAATAATTCAGAGAAAACCACAGACCTTTATTAGTCACTGACAAAGTAGATCATGTAAAGCTGTGTCAATTAAACCTTGCCAATCGTCAGTGGTAATAGGTTTTTATTTTTTTATTTTATGGTGTTTAATGCCACTTTCAACAATATTTCAGCTCTATTGTGGTGGTCAGTGTTATTGGTGGAGCAAACTGGAGTACCTGGAATAAAACCACCAACCTGTTGCAAGTCACTGACAAACGTTATCACATAATGTTATATCCAGTACACCTCGCCATGAAAAGGGTTCAAACTCATAGCTTTAGTGGTGATAGATACCGATTGCACAGATAGTTGTAAATCAAACAACCATAAGATTATGCCCACAGAGGCCTCTTCCTTGACTTTTGAAAATTAAAAATAATTGAAAAAGTTGTCAATCATTTCTTTACTATGGATTGAGTGAGTTTGGATTGTTTTTTAATGCCAATTCAGCAATTTTTCAGCTATATCATGGCGAGAACAAATTAATTTTCAATGAGATGATGATGAGGTCCGCTTTGTTCTAGAGCAACACTCTGGAGTTGGATTTTGATAGTGCTAGGTCACTGAAACAACAGTCTGCCAGTAGACATGTCGCCCCACTCGGACACATTATTCTGATTCCGAGCCAACCAGACTTTGCTCTTTCCCCTTAATGCTGCGTGCAGTGGTGAAGTAACAAATACCAGTTTTTTAGTATTTGGTTTGACCCAACCGGGGCTGGAACCCACTACCTATCACACACGAGGTGAGCACGTTAACCATTACGCCACCGATGCGGTTTACTATGGATTGTTGACAGATATTTGACAGACAAAGTGATACCAAGTATTGTCAATGTTACAAAAGCAAGTCAAATCCTTACATACCTTTATTTTTCTAACTTCGTCTACATCTAAACCTTCAAGACTGAAAGATTCTGTCGATCCAGGTTCAAATCTATCTTTATCAGTCAGATCTAAAAATAGCTTTCCTGTGTGTCTATTTTTAGGTCCACAAATATCAACATAGATATTACTTGTTGTACCGTTATCTTCTCCGTCGCCCGTGGCTACACTAACATTGTATGTCACGGCTGAAATTTAATAAAATTTGTAATGTTCTTGGTGTATTTTGATGACATAAAATGAAATCAAACGTACAGTATACATACAAGGTCTCAATTTTGTTAAAATATCATTTTCAAATTTAAGTTATGACTAAAGCAGTCAGCTGAAATGATTAAATAGGTTAAACTTGTTACAAGTCACTTTCTTATTAGGTTTACGGTGTTTAATGCCACTTATTAGGTTTGGTTTACGGTGTTTAATGCCACTTATTAGGTTTGGTTTACGGTGTTTAATGCCACTTATTAGGTTTGGTTTACGGTGTTCAATGCCACTTATTAGGTTTGGTTTACGGTGTTTAATGCCACTTATTAGGTTTGGTTTACGGTGTTTAATGCCACTTTCAACAATATTTCAGTTATATTATGGTGGTCCGTTTTATTGGTGGAGGAAATCAGAGTACCCGGAGAAAACCCCTGACCTGTCGCAAATCACTGACAAACTTTATCATATAATGTTGCATCAAGTACACAGCTCTGAAAAATCAATTCTCATACAACAAATCAAAGATAGTATATATATACATGTATATTGAAATAATGATGCTAAATAAAGGTTTCTAATGGGACATATTCTAAAAGGGTTATTACAAAAAAAAATACATTTTTAAAATATCATAAATTATGTCCAAACAGTTCTTAAATATTAAAATTACAAAAAGCATATATAATATACCGGTATATATAGTATATTTGAATGGTTTGTTTGTTTGTTTGATAGTGTTTAAAGCCACATTCAACAATATTTCAGCTATATCGTGGCGGTCAGTTTTATTGGTAGAGGAAACTGGAGGACCCGGAGAAAACCGGCATCCTGCCGCAAGTCACTGAACAATTGTATCACATAATGTTATATCAATTACACCTTGCCTGAACAGGATTCAACCTCACAACGTTAGTGGTGATAGGCACTGATTGCATAGGTAGTTGTAAATCCAACTACCATACAATCTCGACCATGACGACCCCGGTTTTCGAAAGGAGATGAACCTTTGGGTTAAATATAATTATATTATATGTAATTTTCAATAATAATTAATATATCTTATACAATTATGTCAGTGCAGAAACATTATTATGGGATAGGATTATTTATTGTATAATTGGTACATGCATAAACCTAATTTAAAAAAGTCCAAGCATTGCTGTACTATTTTTAACAACATGTGTCTTCATAGTGAGTAAAAAATAAAACTGTGTGAAGTTCAAGAAATAGTTCAGCTATAAAACTTAAAAATACTGCAAAGCTTTTTTTTCAAATATATTTTCTTGTGAAAAAATGGAAGATAAAACATATTGTACGATGTTGCATTTATTTGACGACCTATGATTGGATAAAATCATTCCTAAAAAAACGATAGAAAGGAGAGCCATATATGGAAATCTAGAGAATAAGATTAATACACTTTACCTGGCCAGGAGAAAATTCCATTCATAAAAATAACGTGCAGTAACGAAATGATGCAAATGGAAAATTACAGAAGGTCAGTGGGTGGTGCTTAATTTTGTGTAGCGACCATTACGTCTTTAGCCTTAGAATTCCATTCACAAAAATAACGATGCAGACGCTAGATAAACTTGCAGGTATTTGACCAGGCTTTCTATAAATATGTGTGTGTATTTTGATTTAGCATAATTAAACACAACTGCAAGAAAGATGATGATTTATATTTTCTTCTAAAATAACGTGCAGTTACAAAATGATGGAGACGGAAAATTACAGAAGGTCAGTGGGCGGTGCTTAATTTTGTGTATTGACCATTACGTCTTTAGCCTTAGAACTTCCAAGAAAGTCTGTCAAACATAGTTCGTGTAAAAAACTTAGTTACTGTTTCAAGTTATAGATCAGCAACATCGTACAAAAATGTTATAAGCTCCCGTGACCGACTATGGTTATTTAGACGGTAAGTAAATAGTTGAAGGGTTCGCGCTGGAGTGCTCACCCTTCAACGATTTACTGACCGTCTAAATAATAATGTGCTAAAGTATGATAATGAACTATATTTAATGGTCTCGTCTATTGCACGAACTGCACGACTACCGATATGAACAGTAGTGATACTGTTAATACATTAATATACAGCAAAACCTGCCCAATTGGTCACCTCTATTCAGCAGTCACCTGTATTAAGTGGTCACATTTTTCTTGTCCTGTCATAGAATATTCCATATGAATTGAACCTCTTTTAAGAGGTCACCTGTCTTGTAAGGCCACTTTTTCCTTTTCCCAAAGGTGACCTCTTAATACAGGTTTGACTGTACGCTTGACCTGATACAGACAGTTGTATCATCACATAGTATGTGATATGTATGTCCATGTATCATCAAGTGCAATGCATTGTGAACAAATTACCTATCTCTTTCCAGTTTAATTTCCAACCTATAATTTGTGACAGCAAAAATAAATAATTGTGCTAAAATATTACAGCTTGTGGAACAGAAAAAAAACCATTAAATATATTACACTGTCTTACATATTTTCTCTCAGTCTCATTTACTGTGAAATCATAATTAATCGTGGGGTTCTAATTTTCGTGGATTTCGTGATTCACTTAAAATTACGAAAATCAAAATCTAGCCAAATACAATTTTCCCATTTGACTATTGCCTGTAGTGTTTGAAACCACGAATTCAAGAACCCATGGATCAATGAACTTTGTAGAAATCACAAAAATTGGTGTCAATGAATAAAAATATTTTCATAGTATATGCAAATTAGTTATATATGTACAATATTAAGTACACTTCATCATCGTCATGAGTTTGAACTCTTAATCAATTGTGTACATAGTTGTATCAAGTGCACTTCACCATTGGTGCGAGTATAATTCTTAATACTTAATGGTGAAAATGAGCGTGGAAAGGCCCCTAGCTTTCAGCTGAGTGCTTCTCTTTACTTTTTATATTTATTGAGCTTTGTAGTTTTTGAAAAAGAGACTTTAACCTAACCATTTTGTTTCTGTCCATAGACAGGGCTTAGAAGTTCCATAGGATTCAGAAGTTGTCTCCTTTGAATCAAGAAACATCCCAGGAATATTCATTAACATTCATGCAGAGATTGTTTCAAAGAAGAACGTTTTATTTTTCTCCAAAAGTTTAAACTATGTTCTACAATGGCAGACATATTATAATTTTGATTCACAACAGAAACTCATATTTTGTACTAGCTTAACATCAAATATGCATATTTTTGTTTTTGGAGTTTTTGTGAAATTGTCTTATGTCCTGAGGTAGCTGCCATCTTGGCCTTCTGATCAACACCAATAATACCAATTTCGTAGAGTTCTGACCAAGGACTATTATTGCCAAATTACTTAAAAATACTTCAATGGTTTCAGATAAAAAAAAATTCTAAATAAAAGAAATTTCCTATACTATTTAATGTTAATCTACATTGTACTGTGGATCCCATCTATGATCTAAGATTCCAAATGGAAGGTTTGTAAATGATCATTCAAACATCGTTTTTGTACAATTTATATTCATTCACCTGATTTTTTAACAGTATCCTGTAACGTAATATTTTAAAGTCATGACTGGCATTGGCAGTCATAATGAAATTCCACTTAACACAAAAAGAACTAGGAAGAACTGTTTTAGATACCTAAAACTTATGTCTCCCCTTAATGCGGCAATCTGTACAACAATAAGTTACACATTATGAGTTGAATGATACTATTTAAAACACAATTATTTGACCCTGAGGTCAAAGGTCAAGGTCCCACAAAGGTCATTACAGTACACGACACCCACATACCCACATACCAAATATAATCGACCTATCTGGTAAGACAAAAAAGTTATGGTCCGGACAAGCTTAGCTGAGACATAAATATTATCTTGGAAATCCAACCATGGTACACTGTTGCCAAGCTAGCTTCCATGTTATTTTTTCCATATGGCCTTATTTTAAACTATTTCCTTAGATTAATCAATTTAGCCATTTCTTAGAAGACACTTGAATATTTTCCCATAGGGTCCTATGCTAAAACCATTTCCTGCTGTGGTGGCCATCTTGGATTTTTGATTGACAGGAAAAACAAAAAACATTGTACAGAGGATCACATCATGATCATTCATATTAAAATTAATTTTAAAATAAAGTTTTGTATCTGAACATAAGATCTTTTATGGCCATATTGAAGTTTAAATTAGTATAAAATTCACAAATTCTTAGGTCTGAGGAAGTCCATCAAAGGTCTACAGCCACAAGACCAAGAAGTCCCTAAGAGGAATCTAACATACGACAGACAGAGAGCAATCATAATGACTCCAAGGTCCTTTGGACCGGGCAAGCTAAACACTATATAAACTAAAAGCTCACATAACCTGGTGTCATTAAACTGGAGTAAAATATGAGTGTAAACAACACCTAACAACATCTTCGACCTAGTGACCTAATAATTTAAAACATAAAATAATATTTATTAAAGAAATAGAAAAGAAGTTGTGAAAATGTCCAAAAACCACGAAAAAGACGATTTTTCTCAAACTTACGTTGTTCTCCTTCAGGTATTCCCACAATACTGGATGCCATGGACATCTGTTTCCTACTCATTCTAGGGCTCTTAGAACTCTTCATTGAGTCCAGACTAAGGTTAGACCCATACTTCATTGTGTTGATAGAACCTGTGCTGGATCCCATATCACCAGTGTAACCCTGTAGAATGTAGATACGTATATATGAAATGTGATCATGATTGTAGGGTAGTTGGATTTACAACTACCTATGCAATCAGTACCTATTGCCACTAAAGTTGTGAGTTCGAATCCAGCTCATGGCGAGGTGTACCCGAGACAACATTACTGCCACGATATAATTGAAATATTGTTGAAAGTGGCATTGAACACCATAAACCAACCAACCTATAAAATGTGATCTCTGTGTTCACTAACTATAGTTATTATCTTAAACAAAGTTTTTTATTTAAACCAGATAATTTGGGCTTCATTTTTTTCAATCATGAGGAATGGTTGATTCAAATCCATAAAAAATAACCATAGTATTGATATTAACAGAATGTACTTTTATCAAAACATTTAGAAACAAAACATATGTTGTGAATCTTTTTTGTGTTCATCACTATTTCAACTGTCTTTTCATTATTCTATTAAACAACAGTCAAATTAAATCATCTCTCTGTAAAAAGCAACTGCTAGTTTGTATTAAATGTACAGGCTCTCTCCCCCACCCCCATTATGTCTGGTAGTCATGATATAGCTGAAAAATTGCTGTGAAGAAAAAGACTCGCTTTTTCGGTTTTCTAGTTCCGTTATGGCTTTCCTGAAACGTGTCGTGCACACTAAATTATATATTTACAATCTTATTACAGGGATCAACATCTATTAATACCCTAAACATATTTTATTATTCAACAAGACAAAAAAGGATAAGACACAAGTTAAACAACTAATACAGTTCTCTCCCTTTACATATATCACAAAATACACTATTGAACATTAAATATCTATTAATGTGATCAGATACATGTCGTTTTTATAATTACCTTGACATAAAGTGACCGTTCAATCTTTCCATCATCTTTATTTTTAGCCAGCCATCTTTCACAGTAGAACACATAAACTTCGTTGTCTTTAGGATCTTTGATCTCTATTTTGCTAAGGTACCAGGCTGATTTGAAGAAGCTAGAATTGTCATGACGTACTTTCACTTTGTACAATTTTCCTAGGTCTGCTGCTTCTATTTTGAAAATGTCACACTAAAACATAACAAATAGATGTCTCATACAATTTGTTTTTTATGTTGTGTAATCCAAACCAATTCATGGACCTAACAGTCCTCATTATATTTTTTAATCTTGTAATCCAAACCAATTCATGGACCTAACAGTCCTCATTATATTTTTTAATCTTGTAATCCAAACCAATTCATGGACCTAACAGTCCTCATAATATTTTTTAATCTTGTAATCCAAACCAATTCATGGACCTAACAGTCCTCATTATATTATTTAATCTTGTAATCCAAACCAATTCATGGACCTAACAGTCCTCATTATATTTTTTAATCTTGTAATCCAAACCAATTCATGGACCTAACAGTCCTCATTATATTTTTTAATCTTGTAATCCAAACCAATTCATGGACCTAACAGTCCTCATAATATTTTTTAATCTTGTAATCCAAACCAATTCATGGACCTAACAGTCCTCATTATATTATTTAATCTTGTAATCCAAACCAATTCATGGACCTAACAGTCCTCATTATATTTTTTAATCTTGTAATCCAAACCAATTCATGGACCTAACAGTCCTCATTATATTTTTTTATCATGTAATCCAAACCAATTCATGGACCTAACAGCCCTCATTATATTTTTTAATCTTGTAATCCAAACCAATTCATGGACCTAACAGTCCTCATTATATTTTTTAATCTTGTAATCCAAACCAATTCATGGACCTAACAGTCCTCATTATATTTTTTAATCTTGTAATCCAAACCAATTCATGGACCTAACAGTCCTCATAATATTTTTTAATCTTGTAATCCAAACCAATTCATGGACCTAACAGTCCTCATTATATTATTTAATCTTGTAATCCAAACCAATTCATGGACCTAACAGTCCTCATTATATTTTTTAATCTTGTAATCCAAACCAATTCATGGACCTAACAGTCCTCATTATATTTTTATCTTGTAATCCAAACCAAATTATGGTCCCTAACAGTGTTCATTATATTCTTTATCTTGTAATCCAAACCTAATCATGGTCCCTAACAGTCCTCAATCATATTTTTATCTTGTAATCCAAACCAAATCATGTCCCCTAACAGTCTTCATTATATTCTCTATCTTGTAATCCAAACCAAATTATGGCCCCTAACAGTCTTCATTATATTCTTTATCTTGTAATCCAAACCAAATCATGGTCCCTAACAGTCCTCAATCATGGTTTTATCTTGTAATCCAAACAAAATTATGGCCCCTAACAGTCTTCATTATATTCTTTATCTTGTAATCCAAACCAAATTATGACCTCTAACAGTCTTCATTATATTTTTATCTTGTAATTCAAACCAAATCATAGCCCCTAACAGTCCTCGTTATATTCTTTATCTTGTTATCCAAACCAAATCATGTCCCCTAACAGTCCTCATTATATTCTTTATCTTGTTATCCAAACCAAATCATGTCCCCTAACAGTCCTCATTATATTCTTTATCTTGTTATCCAAACCAAATCATGTCCCCTAACAGTCCTCATTATATTCTTTATCTTGTTATCCAAACCAAATCATGTCCCCTAACAGTCCTCATTATATTTTTAGGCAGGTTTTTTTTAATGTCGAGTCACAAAATGTTGGATCGTTGGCTTTCAATGCTTTTTTTTAAAATTAAAACATGGTAAAAATTTAATATGACTAATAAAATCTCATACACATACAATAGCATTTTAAAGCTTGATTCATGTTGTATATGAATGAGGATGGACCACAATGGCTGCAATCACATGGTAGTATGACTTAAATCTACCTATACAATCAATGTCTATCACCACTAAATTCATGAGTATGGTTGCTGCTCGTGGTGAAGTGTACTTGATACCACTTTATGTGACACAGTTCATCAGTTGATTGCAGTAATCCCACGGTTTTCTGTAGGTACTCCTGTTTCCTCCAAAAATAAAACTTTCCGCCACGACAGAACTGAAATATGGCATTAAATCCCAAAATCTATTATCAATGAATTTGATTCCTTTTTTTTTTTTTAATATAAAACAAGTATATACAACAACTTACATGATTCTTTTCAAATTTATCCATGTACGTTTCTGATTTGTGTAGCTTTCTTTCTCCAGCGTCACCATTTTCACCGATGATATTTAGGAAGACATTAGCGTCCGTGCCTGAACCACTTTCATCACCAGTGAAAACACTGACCTCGTAAACTTTTTCTGAAAACAAATCGACAGAACTATCAGTAAAAACAAAAACTGTAAAAAAAATTGTATTCATTTATCAAGGTAGATAACTATATTTATTTGGCAAATATCCCATCAGTTACAGTACTGATTCTCATTTTCCAAAAATTAGACTAAGGACACGAATATTAGAGTCCGATATCTGGTTTTAATACAAAATGAACAAATTCTTCGTGCATTGCTATAGAAATTATATAGCTTAAAAGTCATTAGGTCATAAACCTCCATCCATCAAATCAGATTGTATATAAACCAGAGACTCCCAGGAGCCTGTAATCGCTCACCAGGATCAAAGCTGCTTTCAATAACAACACAACTGCACTGTGGTTGGCCATCTTGGTGGGAGAGCGCGACTGTCGGACACAATTTTGGAAGAGGACCATCCAATGACTATCCCATCAAACATTGGTTCTAATTGAGCCTCTGGTTCCAGACAAGATGGTTTTTATGTGAATTTCCCATAGCCATAAGCTCCTAAGTTCAGCCGTACAGCCATCTTGGTCGAAGGGCCGAACCGCCGGACACATTTTTGGAAGAGAACCATCCAATGATTATTTCATCAAAATTTAGTTCTTATTGAGCAAATGGTTTCAGACAAGAAGATTTTTATGGGAATTTCCCATAGGGTCCTATGTTAAATTAAGTTCGGCTGTAGCGGCCATCTTGGTCGGAGGTCTGAAATGCCGGACACAATTTTGGAAGGGGACCACCCAAGGATCATTTCAGCAAAGTTTGGTTGAGATTGGCTCAGTAGTTTCAGAGGAGAAGATTTTTTTTTAATTCCATCCCCCCTTTTTTCTATTCTTAGCTTGGTGATCATCTTGGTTGGAAGTCGGGATCACTGGACACAATTTGGAAGGGGGCCACCCAAGGACCATTCCACCAAAGTTTGGTTGCAATTGGCACAGTGGTTTCTGAGGAGAAGATTAAAATGTGAAATGTTGACGTCCGGACGACGGACGAAAAGTGATGGCAATAGCTCACATGGCCTAAAGGCCAGGTGAGCTAAAAACAGCAGTGATGAAGGTAGAAACAGACATTGACAGTATTGCAACAAGTCTGATATTAGTGATGATGTGTGTTGAGACACTCAATACTGACATTATTATCCCCTCGCCAACGAAGTTGCGAAGGGATATAGTAATGATACCGTCCGTCCGTCCATCCTTCCATAACATCCTTGTGACCACTCTAGAATCAACATCCTTCAATGGATTTTGACCAAACTTGGTACATACTTAGTCCTTAGGAGAATCTGGAACCCTATTGATTTTCAAGGTCATAGGTCAATGGTCACCGGGTCAAATTTTTACAGCATAACATCCTTGTGAACACTCTAGAATCAACATCCTTCAATGGATTTTGACCAAACTTCAAGGTCATAGGTCAGGGTCACCGGGTCAAATTTTTACCACATAACATCCTTGTTAACACTCTAGAATCAACATTCTTCAATTAATTTTCACCAAACTTGGTACATACTTAGTCCTTAAGAGAATATGGAACCATATTGATTTTCAAGGTCAAAGGTCAAGGTCACCAGGTCAAATTTTTAGGCAAGGGGATACACCACGCTTTGCATTGCCCTTGTTGTTTTGGCAGCATCATAGTGTGTTTGACATCAAATTAATATTGAAAGATAACATTCAATATCAGAATCAGTCCATATCACTCAGTGAGATCAAAGAAAAAAATGTCAAAAGTACCGAAAAAATATCATCGTAACTCCTTTTCATAATTTTAGTATGGTAATATACCAGTTCACTTTATCATCTTTAGTAGTAAATTATTCACTTTTACAGTGAAACTCTTTATATTGGATTCTGATGGACTGTAATTGAAAAGGTAACAAAGTTATGATGATATCTCCAACGATTCTTCCAAATCAGGCAAGCCAAAAATCACTTACTATCAATTGTGATATTGTTCCATAACAAAAATAACAACGGCCATTCAATTGTCACATCATGTACCGTACAAAATAAAAATGCACCGTTAATCAATCATAGTTAGGTTAGAAAATTCAAATTCCTCTGAATTTACTGCCTTTTATATTTGAAACATTATAGCTTCAAGAAAACTTACTGGTTAGTTTATCTCTGAGTTTGACCTCCTTGACCTTAGCTTGCCCTGATGATGTCATAATCTCTTGTAGTTTTTTATCAGGTATCAGCTCTCTTGATATACTATAATCATCTTCATCACGTGCTAACCATCGACCACACTGGAAGACGTAGGTGTCTGATCCCTAAAAATAGCACGGTAAGTTAGTGTAAATAAGTAAATGGAGTTTTATCTTGTTTATAAAAATTAAAATTAAAACATTCGTTGATTTCTTCATTTTCAGCATATTATTATTTTGAAATCTGTTTAAAAAAAATTGAAAAAAGAAAAAAAAGTTGCTATAAAGAAAAATTATTATGATTCCTATATTTTTTTTTTAAACAGTAAAGACTTATTGGATAGCAGTATAGTAAATATTTAAATAAGATTAAATTAAAATATATCAATTTTCAAATAAACAATATATAAAATTTTAAATTTAATTGGCTTGCTGTAACTTGACTGCCCATCCTCAGTTTTTGTTATCAGAAATCTCCCCCCCCCCCCCAAAAAATCCAAAACAATATAATAAATTTTCATCTTTTCATTGACCTACCTACCCAATTGAAATTTTGTAAGTCAAGCTACAGGAAACCAGTTATTTTTCATTATTATTAAAGTGCGGCCTTAATTTTTCATAAAGTCCTGGTAAAATAAATAACTAGCGCTCTGCAAAATCAATATTATAAAAAAAACCACACAATATAATTGGGAAGGAAGCATCTATCAAGCTCTATCAAATACGGAAACAAATTTATGTACATTACGAGCTCTAGATCATGTATGAAATGTAAATTTACTTTTATAAACTAAACAATTTACGACAAACCAATTTACATTTCCAATTTAAATAATCACATTTTTTAAGCATGTTTTACTTAATTAATCAACAGCTGAGTATTCTTCAGACCTACCACATTTTACAGTTAACAATATACTATCATATATTTACAGCTGAGTATTCTTCAGACCTACCACATTTTACAGTTAACAATATACTATCATATATTTACAGCTGAGTATTCTTCAGACCTACCACATTTTACAGTTAACAATATACTATCATATATTTAAAGTCCACATAAATAAATGGGGAGGGGAGTAAAGGTCAATTTTATTTTGTTGCTCGAGATCTTATAGAAACACCTTTTTCTTGTTTTCACAATCAAACTTTTTATTATTTCAGACATCAAAGTTTGAGAGAATATGTCCATAGTACACGGACGCCCCCACTAAAGTAAATAGGGTAACTTCAGAACTGAAAAAATGGTTCAGTCCAACTTGGCCTTCGGTTTATGGTCTCTGAACTTTAGTATAAATTTCAAATGATCTGCTTTAGGGGAACTTAAGCTATTTAGGGACTAATGCTTGGACGGACAGACACAGACATGGGTAAAACTAAATGCTCCCAATGGCTTGCGGTGGTGCTGTAAAAAATATTTGCATTGTAAAAATAAACAGTTGTCATTAGATCATTGAACATGTAGTTGATATACAATACAGTACAAATAAATAAACACCGTGGTTAATAGACAGGTTATAAAATAGACATAGACAGGTAACAAAATAGACAAAGACAGGTAACAAAATAGACATAGACAGGTAACAAAATAGACAATAAACATTCCACAAGGTCATTCCGCAAAAATCCACATTTCAAATAGAATCTGAACAGGAAACACTACTGACAAATTGAAAACTCCAGAACTCTTTCTCCAGATATTGACACATGAAATCTCTGTCTTTTTACAGATTTAAAAATAACAGTAAAACCTATTTAAACAAACATATTTGGGACAACTTTTTTTGAAAAATGTAAAAGTTAATAAGAAAACAGTTACTCTCCAAATCAAAGATGAATTTGTATCTTTAACAGCCATTGAACAATAAATACTGGGTAAAGATATAGATAATTATCTCCTTGCAGAAATGGTGGACTTACATAAAAAAAAAATTGAAAGCACAATTTGATATGCATGAAACATTATAGAAAAAAGATGAACAGGAGTTTAAAATTTGTCAATAAATCAGCATTATCTTGTTCCTCTGAAGTACAATGGATTAAACACATCTTGATTGCAACACAGAAAAACAATTCACAAATTCTTCTAACTCATATCCTGTTTCTATAGACAAAACTCAAACTAAAACTTCATCAGACATTTTGCAGACATCATGGTAATTAAAAAAATACAATTTCAGTATATGTTATATTTAATCCCACAAATTATCACTCCCATGCTTTGAGATATCTATTAACAGAGCTCCAGATAATTTTCAAGTCCAAAGGGTAATTACCCCCTACTTTTGAAAATGATGCATATTTGCATATTTCCTTTGCACTGTTGTACTCTCTACTTCAGAAAAGATTGCTTACATGTACACTTTTAAAATTATGTTTGACACAAGTGTTATTCAATAAACACAGGATGCAAGTGAAATGTATATCTCTGTTTAATTTGACACGATTGTGTCATGTTTATTAATAAAATGTTGTAAATATTTTGTTTTTTGCTCGTCGACTTCTGCAGTTTTCACAGCCGTGTTGATAATGTCATCAATGATTCCTTTAACTATACTGTCACTAGACACAGATGAAACTGTCAGGAACTTTTAAAAAAGTATATAATTTTCCGTAGCGCGCTTATTCATGTTCTTGCTCATTTTCAACGAACAACGTGTTCCCAAATTCACTTTCGTTTTAGTTCTTAACTAAACCGCATTTATTTGTAATATTGACCGCGATTGGATGATTTATCCTAAACATCCAATCAGATCTCTTTTGACATCGATGCTTTGAAAGGCAAACATTCGGTACCCCTCGGATGTATACACTTTCTCTTTCGAAAAGTATAAAGAGAAGTAATTACGGGGAATTTCTCAAAGTCAAAAATGTATTGTTTATGTACACGATGTATTATCGTCAACAGCGTACAAGTACGCTCCGAATTTGTACACATATCTTATTTACGTCAACTTTAGCAAGCACTACCAAACAAAACTAGCAACAAATCAACACAGAAACATACGTCTACACTTGGTTGACTGTGTAAATTCCCAAGACTTGAAGTCAACTGAAGAGGAAATAATTAGACGATAAATAAAGGAAAATAAAAGTAGGCGAAACAAAGGGTTAAGTGATATCTAAATTTAAAATGTGAAAGAACTCAATAAAAGTTTAACAAATGAGCTGAAACAGTGTACATGTGTACTTATAAATATTTCGCATCATTTTGATAACCAAGAAACCCTCCCCCCCCCCCCCCCCCACCCTTCTGAAATAAAATAAAATTGTGCAAATATAACATCCAAAAATAATGTGTACAGGCCAATCAAGTGCTTAAAGCATGAAAATCATATCAATGATTTAAAAAAAAATAATTTCAAATTCCAAATTTTCATTGAAGTCGATGAAACTCAATATGTAATAAGTCGCAACTGTATTAAGGTACAAAATTGTAGACTACTTTTTTTCCTTGAAATTTGTATCAAGATTTACCAGTGCACCCACCTGTTTCAAACAATAAATTGGACAGTCTAAACACATCCTCATACATGACATATTAAAGGAGAGTTGGTTATTTGCTAAGACTGTCAAATTTGTGCTTAAACAGGTGCACAGATAAAGTTTGAGGTGAATCTGAAGCAAAAATCTATAAAACACAATTTAAATAATTTTGGAAATTTTGAAACAAAACAAAACATATACTAAATAAATGTATTAATTGACTAGTTGATATATAAAACAGGTACACTGGTCAAGTTTGAAGTAAATTTGAAGCAAAAATTTGACCATGTAAAACTCAATTCAAAAATTTTGGAAATTTCAAAACTTGAAAAAACTAGTTGATATATATATATATATACATTTGTATTTAGGTACTCATTTACTCAGTCTTACAGCTCATTAATAACAAAAAAATTAAAAAAAAAAAAATCAACAAAGGCTAAATACTAGGACAAATCTTGTGACTATGGTAACAAGGAACATATACAAACCTGCAAACTAGATCCCTAATTATATAAGAAATAAGACAAAATATGTTATAAGAAGTCATATTACTAGTGTAAATAATGTCTGAAAGAACATGAAATGTTATTTAACATATTAATACATTTTTACAGTAATACCTCACTTATAAGACCCCTTCTACCAAAGGCCACATCTCTTATCAAGGAATATTAGTAAATAAAAACTACTAAATTGTCTCCCTAAAAGGGGCCATGTCTCTTAAAAGGTCAATATTTAATTGCAGAAGGAGAAGCCTTATAAGAGGAGTGGGGTTACTGTGTTATATTACTAAAAGATTCAAAGCTTTGATATTTAACATTGTCTGTTAATGAAAAGCTGATACTATTAAAAAAAAAATTAATTTCATGTAAAAAAAAAAAAAAATTTAAACTTTTCATGTTCTCTCACTGCATTGTAAATTATTAACCTAAAGTAGACATTTTTAATATGTTATTTAATAACATTCAAAAAATCATTATAAAAGAAAAGATATATCTTTCACATACAATCAAACCTCTTTGTATCAAAGACAAGATAACCTACACACTACAATTAAAATGTACATGACACCCAGGGATGGCACTTTGAAATCACCTCTATAGATGGGTGTCTTAAAACATTTTTATAGAGTGAAAATTCAACAGAAAAGGTAAAATTCTTACTACTACTATAATTGATCAACCAATGGTTATGGTTAGTGCTATGGTGTTTAACGCCACTTTCAACAATATTTCTGGTATATCGTGGCAGTCAGTTTTATTGGTGGAGGAAATCCGAGTACCCGGAGAAAACCACTGAACTGCAGCAAGTCCCTGACAAACTTTATCACATTATGTTGTATCAAGTACACCTCGCCATGAGCGGTATTCAAACTCACAACTTTAGACCTATTTTCAAGGGATTGGGTTTATCGTGCTTAACGCTACTTTCAACAATATTTCAGTTATATCGTGGCAGTCAGTTTTACTGGTGGAGGAAACCGGAGAAAACCACCAACCTGTCGCAATCCTATTTTCAAAGTGACATGCCTTGGTACCATGTAATCTTAAATCGAACAGCCCGAAGACATTTCCTTGGATAGTTCGACATAAAATATGATCCGTTGTAGAAGTTGTAAGTATAATGCACTAGCAGTAACTCAAATATTCATTTATTTTTATAAAAAGTAAAATTGTAGGTGCATTTTGTCTTTGATACCACCAGTTTGACTGTAGATTTACAACTAAGCTACTTTTTTTTTATAAGATTTACTACATTAGTTCCTGATAGTAACTTGTGTCAAGAGTCTTGGTGCATTAAAAGTCTAAATTGGCCCTAAAAGTAGATATATGTCACACAGAAAATTGATGTTAATCTCAAAATGTACGTTAGATATTTGGAATTCCAATAAAATAATAATATCCCTTAGTGCACCTTTATATCTGAGTTTTAATGCAACAACAGGTATATTTATTATTTTGCTTAAACTATATTTCTCACAAAATGACATAAATTTCAAGTTTGGTCGATTTTCTAAACTACTCCATATAAATGTAGAGATCAATGTTTATCCGACACATGTGCGAAATAAGTTTAGAAATCATGTTTATCCTACACATGTGCAAAATAAGTTTTGAAATCACATTTATGACAAATGTGCAAAATAAGTTTAGAAATCATGTTTATCCAACACATGTGTAAAAATAAGTTTGGAAATCATGTTTATCCTACATATGTGCAAAATAAGTTTGAAATCATGTTTATCTGACAAAAGTGCAAAATAATAATTTTTTTCATAAAATTTGAATTGACATTATCTTCTTCCAAGCACAGAGATCACATCCTTGAAATATTCAAGCCCTTTCTCATTATATATAGGCTATCATTACTTATGCCATAACTAAAAATCTGAATAGGTTCCAAAAAAATAATTTTGTTCATCATACAAATTATTAATAAACAATGTGTGTGCCAGTAATATCTGATGTCGGATTATGTAAAAATTAATTGAAATACATGTATTAATAAAGAAATGTGCATCAATAGTACAGAAAAAAATGTTGTTATCTCTATTTATTTTAATTTCTACTCTATAACTTACCCTAAATTTCTAAAAGCATAGGAATTTATTATTGGTAAAATTATATATACTTCTATGAATGGTTTTGTACTTTATTAAAAAAATAAAATAAAATTCTTTCGATAGACTAAATGGGAAATACAATAAAAAAAAAACTCTTAAAAACTTGCTTTTAATATTTTGCAGGAATTATATCAATATATATATATATATATATTTATATATATATAAGGTAAAAACTACCATTTCAAAACCCAAGGGATTAGGGTTATGGGGTGTAAAACCACTTTCAACAATATTTCAGTTATATCATGGCCGTCATTTATATTGGTGGAGGAAACTGGAGAAAACCACCGACCTGTCGCAAGTCACTGACAAACTTTATCACATAAAGTTGTATCGAGTACACCTCGCCTGAGCGGGATTCGAACTCACAACATTAGTGGTGATAGGCACTGATTGTAAAGGTACTATTTCAAACCCAAGTAGACAAAGATATGCAATCAATTTAATATAACATATTAAAAAATTTTCAAGAAGCATTTCGTGATATGCTTTATGTGTGTAATGTGTAATTCAGATATGCTTAAAAAAAAAGAATGCAGATTTAAAATGCACATCTAATGAAATTTTGTCAACTTGAAACATGTGCACCTATTTCACCCTAAACCCATGAATAATAATTTGTATTTCAACTCTGAAATAGATATCTAAATAACCACGTACCTTTCCAGAATCATGCAATTTACGTATTTCGACTTTGTCTAATTTCCAGCCAGCAGTCAAACCCTCGTTATCATGCCATATTCTCATTTTGTCTATAGAGTCTCCTACATCTTCCATCTACATTAAGTTAAAAAACAATCGCTGAAATTATATTCCCAAGGATACACCACGGGTTGTTGTTATAGTGGTTAACGCCACTTTCAACAATATTTCAGCTATATCGTGGTGGTCAGTTTTATTGATGGAGGAAACATGAGTATCAGGAGAAAACCACCGACCTGACACGCAAGTCATTGATAAACTTTATCACATAATGTTGTATCTTGTTTTTACAAGTGAGTGAGTGATTGTGGTTTAACACAAAGTGATCAATATTTCTGTTATATGATGATAACATTTCAATGAGATGATGGTAATGTGTGCTGTATACTAAACCAACACACTTACTTAGATTTTTATAGTTCTAGCTCACTCAAACAACATTCCATAGGTAGACATATCGTTCCATTCATTTTGATTCCAACAAACCACTCTTTGTATTTACTCCTTTATTCTGTGTACTTAGTGGAGAAGCAACAAATACCAATTTCATAGTCTTTGGTTTGACCAAAACGGGTTTCAACCCACGATCTACTTGTACTTGAGATAAGCACACTAACATTACACTTGGCTGCCAAGGCCTTTTTTTCATTACCATGCCTTTGCATTCTATGTAAACTATGACAAAAGAAGTATATTAATTTCTGTTGTGTACAACTCTTTGAAACATAAATTTTATCCATCATCAGATAAATTGGAACATTTTGTTTTTGATTTTTTTGTTTTTTTTTGTTTTTTTTTCCCTTAGATTTGTCAGTTCTGGATAAGACAGAAATGAATTTATTCCTTTAGCTAAACAAATGACTTCTAATTACTTAGTTAACATACAAACTATACTTTTTTATGTGGTGACCGTTGTTTCCCATGCATTATTTTATTCAGCAACATCAGCCAGGTAAGTAAACAGTAACATATACATGTAAAGTGTTATAGGGGTATTTATTTTTCCGGTTTCTATGATTTTTCCATTAGATTTTAGAACTAATCCGACTATGTTGTATTTTTTTTTTCAATTTATTATTGCTAATGTTTTAAAATAATTATTTAATAAAATGAGGGAAAAAATATGAACTTTAAGCCTGCATAAAGCTTTCATTTCCCCCAATTTGTCTCGAAAGGGTAGGAATTCGGAAAACACAAATGTAATTTCTAACCTCCACAGTAAAGAGGTCCATCTTTCCTCTCTTGAACTTGCCGTCTCGTTCTCGTTTATTACACAGTGGTTTTTCCTCTGTAATGATCTCTTTCCCATATAACTGGACGTAAACATTCGCTGATGTGCCTGCACCTCTCTCGTCTGCTGTGTATGTCTTTACCTCGTATGGAACACCTACAAAATTACATTTCAATTAAAGGTAAGTTTTGACGCAAAAACAAATGTATTCCTTCTACATTCACTATATAAAAAAGTAACAAAAATGACCTAAGGCCTTTCATTAATATGTACATTATAAATGTAAATCCTTTCAAGTACAACTTATAATCCTGTTTTCTTATTTTAGACAAATAGACAATATCTGTAACAGACCTTGTACGGAAACTCATCTACATGGTTCATAAACACCTCCTTTAGGGGCCATAATGGTTGTGATCGTATGGTAGTTGGATTTACAACTATCTATGCAATCAGTTCCTATTATCTATAGTTGTGAGTTCGAATTCTGCTCATAGGCGAGGTGTACTCAATACAACATTATGTGATAAAAGTTTGTCAGTAATTTGCAGCAGGTCAGTGGTTTTCTCCTGGCACTCCAGTTTCCTCCATCAATAAAACTGACAGCCACAATATAACTGATATATTGTTGAAAGTGGCATTAAACACAATAACCCTAACACCTTAACAGTTTTTCCCTAAATTTTTTTCACCTACCTGCCTGAATGCCAAATTTAGAAAAAAATTATATTTATTCAAACAAGTTCTCTCATAATTTTCACTTGTCCCAATCCAGTTTTACTTGTCCCGGCCTCGGGCAAGTGGGTTAGGGTGAAGACTGCCCTATAAACCTATGTAATAGACTAATAGTGGAGAAAAACAAATGAGGACTATAGTCAGACTGTATGGTCCTCCTTGAAGACTTACATGGATTATATTCCACAGTTTCTAGGTCCTGTGGGAACAATTCTCTCTCTAATTGACAGTCATCTTTATTATCAGCCAACCATTTGCTACAAGGGAATGTCCAGCTACATCCTAATGAAGGAGCATCAATGATTACTTTATCTAAGAACCAAGCTGCTCCAAACACTCCCGAGTTGTCATGGCCAATTCTGAAATTAATATTTACATTTATAATAAATAAATAAAGGATTCTTAAAGGAATGAAAGGGACTGTCATGGTTGTGATAGTATGGTAGTTGGATTTACAACTACCTATGCAATCAGTGCCTATTACCACTAAAGTTGTGAGTTCGAATCCCACTCATGGCAAGGCTTGCTTTATACAACAATATGTGATAAAGTGTGCCAGTTACTTGCAACAGGTCGGTTTTTTCCAGGTGCTCCGGTTTTCTCCATCAATAAAACTGACCGCCACGATGTAACTGAAATATTGCTGAAAGTAGTGTTAAACACAATAACCCTAACTTCAAAATTAAAGGAATGAAATGTCTAAATTCTCTATATTTAATTGTACATTTTGATTTTGCAAGTTATGCTGCTTGTTATTAAATAGAATAAATGTTAAAAGAATTGACATTGTTACGATTATTAATGAATGTTAGACGCAAGGAATCTGCAGAGGGAAAATTGCATATTAGAAGCAAGGGCTCTGTAGAGGGAGTAATGACTGTTAGAAGCAATAGCTGTACATGTTCATCAATTCATATTAAAAGCAAGGTTTCTGAGCAGGTTTCAATGAATATTCAGAAGAAAGGGCTCTGCTGAGGAAACAATGAATATTAGAAGCCAAGGCTGTGTATAGTAGGCATCTATTTTTTGTCACAGTGCTTCTGTCCCGTTTCCTTTTATTTTAATACCCAATTTGCATGCAATTTTAATATTTTAGCTGAATCTAAAATATCCACCACCACGAAAAAATATATTGCATTCCAACCATATTTCAAGAAAAACACTTACTGTGAGTATCTTTTTGTCATATTTCCTCAGTAACTCAAAAACGTTTTAATGACTTACTTGATCTTATGAAGTTTTCCAATATTAACAGCCTCCAGTATAAATTCATGACTTATTTGATCTTGTGAAGTTTTCCAACATTAACAGCCTCCAGTATAAATTCATGACTTACTTGATCTTGTGATTTCCAATATTAACAGCCTCCAGTATAAATTCATGACTTACTTGATCTGATGAAGTTTTCCAATATTAACAGCCTCCAGTATAAATTCATGACTTACTTGATCTTGTGAAGTTTTCCAATATTAACAGCCTCCAGTATAAATTCATGACTAACTTGATCTTGTGAAGTTTTCCAATATTAACAGCCTCCAGTATAAATTCATGACTTACTTGATCTGATGAAGTTTTCCAATATTAACAGCCTCCAGTATAAATTCATGACTTACTTGATCTTGTGAAGTTTTCCAATATTAACAGCCTCCAGTATAAATTCATGACTTACTTGATCTGATGAAGTTTTCCAATATTAACAGCCTCCAGTATAAATTCATGACTTACTTGATCTTATGAAGTTTTCCAATATTAACAGCCTCCAGTATAAATTCATGACTTACTTGATCTTATGAAGTTTTCCAATATTAACAGCCTCCAGTATAAATTCATGACTTACTTGATCTTGTGAAGTTTTCCAATATTAACAGCCTCCAGTATAAATTCATGACTTACTTGATCTTGTGAAGTTTTCCAATATTAACAGCCTCCAGTATAAATTCATGACTTACTTGATCTGATGAAGTTTTCCAATATTAACAGCCTCCAGTATAAATTCATGACTTACTTGATCTTGTGAAGTTTTCCAATATTAACAGCCTCCAGTATAAATTCATGACTTACTTGATCTTATGAAGTTTTCCAATATTAACAGCCTCCAGTATAAATTCATCTGTTTGTCCATTTTCAAACTTATTCTTGTATGTCATGGATGATTTCAAAAACATTTTGTCTAAAAATAAAAAATTAAAAGACTTAATATATAATTTTATAAGAGAATTTGATTATTTATTTTTTCTATATCTATTTTTTACCAGACAATGATTTTTATTTAATTTATACATTTTTTTTTCATTTTCAGAACAGTTCAAACAAAAATGCATACCAATCAAAACAAAGAAGAATGATCTCAAATGAATTAAACACCATTGCATTTGTTCAACAAATCAATCTTAACTTCTTGTAAATTTTTACAGTAGCCCCCATCCCATCTTACAAGGCCACCCCTTCTGCAATGAAAATGTGGCCTGATAACAGGGGTGGCCTCTCTTGAGGGGGACACTTTAGTAGTATTTTACTATCTCTGTGTATCAGAAATCTGGCATGACAAGAGAGGTGGCCTTTGGTGGGAGTGGCCTTATAAGAGGTGGAATACTGTATTCATATTTACAAATAATATAAACTCATATTTCTATGTACCTGTGTGATCTTTTTCTCCATACAATATAATATAAACATTAGCATCAGTTCCTGCTCCAGACACTGTCCCTGTTATTACCTTGGTGTAGTATGTTGTCATGGCAGCTGTAAAACAAGAAATGTGTGCATCACAAAATATGCCTGTCTATATAAATTATCAAACGGTATAATGGTAATGACCCCAAAATAAACAGGGTTCTTCCCCTTCCACAGGGGAATCATGTGGCCAAGTTTGATAAAGATCCAATATACAGAACTAAAGTTATCGTGCGGAAACGATCCTGTTGTAAAAAATTATATTTATAGTAATGGTGACCTTGACCTTTGACCTAATGACCCCAAAATGAATAGGGTTCTTCCCCTTCCACAGGATAATCATGTGGCCAAGTTTGTTAAAGATCCAATATACAGAACTAAAGTTATCGTGTGGAAACAACCCTGTTGTCAAAAATTATATTTATAGTAAGTGACATTGACCTTTGACCTAATGACCCCAAATAAAGAGGGTTCTTCCCCTTCCACAGGGGAATCATGTGGTCAAGTTTGGTAAAGATCCAATATACAGAACTAAAATTATCATGCGGAAACGACCTTGTTGTCAAAAATTCTATTTATAGTAATGGTGACCTTGACCTTTGACCTAATGACCCCAAAAATAAATAGGATTTTTCCCCTTCCACAGGGCAATTATGTGGTCAAGTTTGGTAAAGATCCAATATACAGAACTAAAGTTATCGTGCAGAAACGACCCTGTTGTCAAAAATTATATTTATAGTAATGGTGACCTTGACCTTTGACCTAGTGACCCCAAAATAAATAGGGTTTTTTCCCCTTCCACAGGGGAATCATGTGGCCAAGTGTGGTAAAGATCTGATATACAGAACGAAAGTTATTGTGCGGAAACCTGTGTGGACACCCGCCCGCCATACCCAATCACATAATACGGCCCATCGGGCGTATAAAAAAAGTATGTAATGCATTCTTATACATGTAAATAATTATTTTCTTTTGTTTTTTGTTTGTTTGTTTGTAATTTTTTTAATATACAGAGTGATCACCACCAAATAACTGAAATATTGTTGAAAGTGGCATTAAACACAATAACGCTAACCCTAACTATTATACAGACTTTCTTTTCTATTTTTAAAAATGATAGAGACTTTTTTCAAAGTTTTCAATAAATACAACATAGCCTTTTTTATTTTTAATAGTAAAAAAAATATAACGTAAATTTTTTGTTCCTTTTCATATTTTTACATGTAAATATAATAAAGACTGTTTTCCTCTTTTTATATTTATATAATAATGTGGTCTTGTCCAGGTAATATGCCAAAATTTTACCCAGGTCTGAGAGACATATTACCCGACCGAAGGGGAGGGTAATATGTCTCTCAGACATGGGTAATATTTTGGTATTTTACCTGGACAAGACCACATTAATATCATTATTATACTCAGTGTCTAATTGTCCAGGTAATATGCCAAAATATTACAGTACCAAATATCACTACAGAAACTTACACGAAGTATAATAATTATATATACAATGGAGACTTTTTTTTATAATTACACCTTATATAAGAATGCTGGATTCTGATTGGTTAATAGCCATTATATTTTTTACAAATTCAGGCCTTGCATTGTGAATTTGCAGAATTTTTACTTCATGTAGGTGTATTTGCATAAGATTTAACTTTTTTTCATGGTATTTGCAAAATCGTATTTGCCGTTTTTACCCTTCACCGAGACGGTTGTAACAAATTTGTAAAACGTTATCAGTTGTGCGTTTTATGTAACAATCGTATTTGCCATTTTTACCCTTCACCAAGACGCTTGTAACAAAATTTGTAAAACGTTATCAGTTGTGCGTTTTATGTAACATCATTCGGTAGAATTAAACAGATACATCATGTTAGGTCCTGAAAACGACAAACAAAAGGTATTATTTATTTAGCCAGTGTTCTAAATAATATGCGGTGTAATTAAACAGATATATCATGTTTGGGAGGGGTATTTGCGAAAAATACCAGTCTTGAGACTAAATTTCCCTTGCCATTTGGCTCGGGAAATTTTTCGAAAATACCCCTCCCAAACATGATATATCTGTATAAAATACAACATAGATATTTTCTCCCTATTTTAAATATGATAAATAATTTTTTTTTTTTTTTTTAATGATATAGACTCTTCCTCATTTGATATTATTACTTTTACTTAATATCTACGTGGCTTGTCTCCATACATATGTTTAAGAGGTCATGAATATAGCTGAAGTCTTGAACACTTGATGTTAAACATCACTCAATAAATAAAAGTATGAAAGTAACTTTATCTGAAACATGAATTTGCATAATCTATAACAATTCTTTGCTTTTATGATAAACTATGAAGAAAATTCTATAAAAACTCCATATGACCATATGCCCTCGCTTTCAGCTAAGCAGAAAGTCTTGCTAAAAAAAAATTCTTATGACCACTGTCATATATATGGAAAAACCATACCTTTAATTTCCAATGCCACATCTTGTCTAGCACTGTCCTTCCTACCACTACCAGATTTGCCCGACTTTTCTAGCACCGACTTGTCTACAGGAATAAGCTCCCTTGATATCTGTCCATCATCTTTACCGACAGCCAACCATTTTTGACACAAGAAATAATAGCTACAAAAATGAAAAATACAAATTTTGTTTAGCCATAAGATGTCGGCAAATTCAATTTCCCAAAATTCACCCGTTTTCTTGATCTATTCATATTATTACGTTTTCTATTTCTAGCACATACATTTCTTGCTTTGGATTTCTTGATCTTTAATTAAACTTTTAACAAATTACATATCGTCTTAAAATTTTCATGATATTCATTAAATCTTAGGTTCTCCAATTCAGGTCCTTTTGTTTTCTACCTCCAAAAGACTTCTAAATTAGCCATAAGATTTTGGCAAATTCAATATCCCAAAATTCACCCTTTTTCTTGATCAATTCATATTATCACATTTTATATTTCTAGCACAGAACTTTTTGATCCTTAATTAAAACTTTCAAATAATTAAATATCCGCCTAAAATTTGGTTCACAGTTATTAAATCTTTGGTTCTCCTGTTCAGGCCCTTTCGTTTTCTACCTCCATAAGACTTCTAAATTATTTATCTTTGTGACCTTTTGACCTTTGCATGTACCTGTTGATGGTTACTCCAGAAATGCATCATGGACACTAAATTAAATATCTACGTTTTTGTTACATACATTTTCTTTCGTTTTGAATCTTCCACTTCAATCTTGTCAAGGAACCATGCTGCCCCCACACCTTTGTTGTCATGACGAACCTTCAGTTTGACCAGCTTTCCTAAATCTACAGCCATAAGTTGGAATGTATCAAGCTGTAAAACAAACGGAAAAATTTAATATGTTGTAAACTGGTGTTTTTTTTCTTCTAAATTAAGACTTCTTTCCATAAACCCACTGTTTTACTTCCTGGCTAATTTTTCAATGAAAAAAATATCCAGGAAGTAAAACAATGTTTTTTTTTCGTAACTATTTGTTGATTTGTGGTATGTTAGTTGGATTTACATCTACAGTAGAGTTCGTTTATAGCGAAATCCAGGGGACTCTCAATCTTATTTCGTTATAGGCATCGTTCGCTATAAGAGAAATAATGTAGAATTACATCCCCTTTTGCAAAATGATGTATTTAAAAAAAATTATTTCAAGTGATGTGTAACTGTTTTGTTTGCTTTGTTTTGTTATTTTTTGACAGATAATAATGTTTTTACTTCGATGATTTTGTTGTAATAAAATACTTTCAGCAGTCTTTGTTTTTTTGTAACACCATTCATAATGCAAGCTATGTTGTGGAATAAATTAACGTGACCTACACTGTTAAAATATGATATCGTTTTTCTGAATAGAGAAAAACAAAAACGAGAATTGTTGAATAAAATTTATTAATTCAGCCGTTAAAATAAAACTGATCTGATCTGATATTTTGTATCAAGATCTATTGCCTTTCTCTTTCTGCTAGCCACACTGATTACTGAATGATCACCACGAGGATGTGTTACCATATTTATGACAATGTTCGGCTTGCAGTGTGAAAAACAACCGTAGAATTAAAATTTAAAAGCCGCTTTGTTGTTTAATTAAAGAGTCTATCATCAAAGAAAAAATAAACAATAGCGAATGAATTAATCTCACACATGACTTTGTTTTTAATTTCTTTAGCTTGTGCATCCATTCATTAAAATTTAGATTACGCTTTATTAATTTTAATGCAATAAATTAGCATGTGTGTTATTAATTAACAACTTGTTAATCATTAATATACATTTTATTGTTTGAATATTTTAAAGAAAAGTCTTGATTGATATCATTAACAACATCACAGGTGGGATTATTGATTTTTCAATTACCGATAAGGAAGTATCAAGTGCCATTCTAATATGTGATCATCTGTGCATAACAGAAGACATGTAAACGATTTGTTTGTTCAACAATTTTCTTGGTTATATCAGGTCAATTTTGAGTAATAAAAACGTTGTTTGAGTTTAAAATTCTCTTCGTTATAAGCCTGATTTTTGCTATAAAAAATTTGTAATAGGCCTTCAAAAATACATTGTTTAAATAGCGATTGGACCGGGGATTTATCTTTACTTGGTTATAAGCCTGATTTCGTTACAAGCCTGTTCGTTATAAACGAACTCTACTGTATCTGTACAATCAGTGCAATGCATATGGCGAGGTGTACTACATCAAACAACCGGGATAAAGTTTGCCATTGACATATGGCAGATCTGTGGTTTTCTTATAGTGCTCAATTTCCCTCCACCAATAAAACTCACATGCGATGATATAACTGAAATATTGTTGAAAGCGGTGCTAAACATCCATGATTTTAATAATAAAAAAAACCAACACATGTTGTTTTATCATCAATAATAGCATTGTTCCTTTACTTTAATTTGTGTCTAAGTGTAATGTTGGATAGTCTCTCATTTCAATTACATCCATATCCTTTCTTACTACATGCTGTTCCCTTACTTTAATTTGTGTCTAAGTGTAATGTTGGATAGTCTCTCATTTCAATTACATCTATATCCTTTCTAACTAATTAATAAAATCTTATCACAATACATAATATAAAATTACTTACACATCCTGTTTCAAACTTGTTGATATTATCTGCCGAGTCTTTAAGCTGTCTTTCTCCAGAGTCATGTTTTTCTCCATACAGATTTATAAATACATTAGCATCAGTGCCAGCCCCACTTGTTTTACCAGTATACACCTTCACTGTGTACTGAACCTCTGTTAAAATATAATAGAAACATTTTTTTTTATTTGGAATCAAACATTCAGCATTTTATTTTCTTTATACAAAAAGGAAAAAAAGAACTTTTCTTATGGTAAGGAAGACATAAATG
This sequence comes from Bathymodiolus brooksi, assembly GCA_963680875.1. Lineage (NCBI taxonomy): Eukaryota > Metazoa > Mollusca > Bivalvia > Mytilida > Modiolidae > Bathymodiolus > Bathymodiolus brooksi. Next base: position 34,632,469 of record OY804585.1, read on the forward strand.
GTGAAATAGTTAGTAAGTTTGGGTCAAACTAAACACTATAAAATAGGTATTTCTTACTTCTCTGCTTACCATCTCATCGAAATGTAACATGTACTCGCCATGATATAACTGAAAAATTACTACCATGGCATTCAACAACAATCAATCACTCACTCTTATAATAAGTTTTACTTCCACAATAACATATTAAAAATAAAAATTAAAACGATAATGTCAGAGATTACAAAGATAAAAGATTTATGGAATGAATGCTTAATTATTCCCTGTTGATTAAATGAAAGAGTTGTCTGTCTTTGGTAGGTAGTTTGATAAAATTTCAATGAGGGGAAATAATTTAAATATGCAACCAAACAAAAAAACAAAAAAAAACCAAATGAAATTTAAGATAACCCAAATACGAAGTATCAGAGAATAAAATAAAAGTTATAAATATTAAAATGCAAAAGAATTTCATTAGAAACTATACATAACTCTTACAGAAGTTAAGACGGAATAGAGAAAGCCTTCAATGCCTCATTTAACCAATGTATGACTGACCCATGGATTGCTAATTAAAACAATTCAACTCTTCTAAACAAGGTACATATTCAACCATACAAACAAAAATTTTAAAAAACCAGACCTTCTAAAGTATGAAGAGGATTTCCTTTCTCGTCCGTGGGCATCAATTCTCTCTCGATAGCTTTGTCGTCTTCAGATGTATCAAACCAGCGATTAACAAAGAACCAATAATCTTCTGTTTCCTCTCCGTTATAAACATCTTCCTCCTCCTCAATCTTCTTCAGACTTGGTTTCCTTATCTTTCTGGCAGAGCTCTTACGTCTCCTGGGTGAACTAGATGAACTCGAATCGGAATCAGAATCATCCTGATTTCCTGACATCTCAGACAGAATTTCTTGGCGTCTTTTTTGTTCCGATGGACCTTTCTTTCTCCGTTTTTTAGTTCCAGCTCTAGGTCTTCTCCTGATTAGCACCTGTAAGTAATAGTTTCAAAAATCATTTCTTTAAGACAGAAATAAAATAGAACAAATACTGTAAATGGTTGTGTATTGTGTACACCACTTCTTTTGACTTGTCAATGACAGATTTTAATATTTCAGTAGATTATGGTGCCCAGTTGCGAAGGAAGCATGAGTTTTTGAAGAATAATCAATGAGCAGTGCTCACGTTCAAAGGGTTCAGTAGTTTCAGAGAAGATTCTTGTGTGATTTCTGAGAAGTTATTCAAAACTTCAGTTAACAAGATAGCATAATTGACCCTCCAATCCATTTAGAGTTTCTGAATGGAACAAAAATCATAGAAAATGTTGAGGAACATTTAACATCTCTGCCAAGCTTGTCGTCAATTAGTGTCAGCTCTCAAAAAAAGATAGAAATACAACAACCTTAACAGATACTGATGATAATAACAGATGCTAAATGAGGAAAATAACCTAAAGGGTCATGCTGAATGGTCTCTCTCTGATTTCTGAGAAAAAACATTATATCTTTAAATACCTTATTAAGATGCCACCCAGACATAAATTTCTTGCCATCATGTCCAATTCTGACTTTGACAATCTGTCCTACATCTAGAGCCTCGATCTGTAAAAAGAAAAAAACCTCAGAATCAAATTTACCATAAATAATCATGTACTGTACACACTTATGTGTATAATTACTTTTCAATTCGTTATTTATATTAAAGTTCATCAATTTTCATTATTGTCTGAATTTTATGATTAAAGAAACAAATTCCTCCACCGTAATCAGAGTATCATAAAATTTGTAAATATTTTGACAATTTGAATTGCATGATTTTAACAACCCAGTGTATACAATGAAACAAATCTATATCAATATAGTGTATTTGGGCAAGGCTAAGCAAATCAGTGCTGTAATGTACCAATGGTGTGGGCTTGAATCCCACCGAGGGAAGAAAAAATAACTGACTATTATAAATCTAACCTTAAACACATCTTTCTGAGCCCTTTCAAAGTTATCGCTTCTGTTGCGTAGCTGATTTTTCTCAGTTTTACCATCCACACCATAAATCTGTAGAAATACATTAGAATCTGTTCCTGCCTTAGAAATATCTGATGTCCATATCGTCACTTCATATGGAATTCCTACAAAAAATCAATAAAATTAAAATTAGTATATGCTTACATCCAATTAAGTGAAAATTCAAGCAATTTTGTTTAACTGATATCTGTTTTGTTGGGTTTTTTTTAAACTAATTTTGTTCAACTGATGATCTAATCCAAGTTATTCCAATGGTTTAAATGTTGGGGTTTTTTTTCAGAAAAAAAAAGACTATTAGAAGTGTAAATATATACTATACAAGTCTTTCAAACCTTACTAATTTGCTAATAATTTTTAAAATATCTTGAGTGCCTCTAAAAATGTATTCCCCCACCCCCAAGGTGGAGAAATCTCTGTATCTTTAACTGGCTTTGGGGATTATAAACTTCATGACATATTTCATTTATTCCTGGTTTTTGTGGGACATCATATTTTCCAAGCTTTTGTTCCTTTGCTTTATTTCTGCCTATGTTGTTTTTGGGTATCTGAATCATCTCTATTCTCAGATATCTCTAAATATGTTTGGATTTTTGTACTCTACATTAGTATCACCAGCACAGATGTCATTTTCAGGTAGACAATATCTTATCAACTGTTACCATAAAGTTCAGGACACAAATTTATATTCTTATAATTGGCACAGCTGTGTGGCTGACACGATGTAGACATTTATTTGTGATTATTTATCATTACTTTTCATGAAGCCATCAATTATATTTCATACATGTAAAAACACTCATTGTCATAAAATTAAAAATAAGAATAAAAATGACAAACTTCTGCCTATTACATTGTTTTATTTCTAATTAAGTGTCTTCTAATTATGGTAAATACATTATATAATATGTTCATGCCATTATTATACATATGAAACACTGATAATGTTGACATCAATAAATCACTGTTAAGCAACTATTTATCATGCAGCTACAGTTTAAGTAAATTTCTGTTCTTAGACATGGTGGCCATCTTGGATAGAGGATGGGGCTGTAAGATATATGGTGGCCATCTTGGATAGAGGATGTGGCTGTAAGATATATTTCTGCAAGGACACCATCCAAGGAATATCCAAGCCCACTTGTGCTTAATTTGTCCCAAAGGCTTCCAAGGAGAATATTTAAATGATGGCAGACCACAGATGACAGTTGCCACCTGATGACAAAGCTCAAATATTTGATTAACTACAATGTACAAACATAACTAACATAAACATACTAATTAAACAGTTACTAATGGTTAAAGCAAATGTGATTTTCATGATGAAACAAACTTTAAATTTGAGTGTGAAACTTCTCTAAATCAGTACTGGTATCTGGATTATTGTTTCAAGTCACACCAGTAAGGTTGCTTTCATAACAATGAAAAGAACTGGCCCAGGTAAATTTTATTCAGTTTAGAGAAGTTTCTTGTATTTGATAATAGTGAATTAATGAACAAAATATTTTCTTTTTATTTCTGAGAACACTGTCAGTATCATATAATGATAAGTATAATAAACACAATTAGGTAAATATTAAACTAGAGGCTCAGTGGGCTGAGCCTGTGTCGCTCACCTTTCATTCTGCTTTGAGGAAACTTAATACAGAACCTTTCATAGGTGCTTCCCACCAAGTTTCGGTTCATTTGGCTAAGCAGTTTCAGAGAAGAAGATTTTTAGAAATCAACCAACCAGAAACAAGAATTGTCTATGGCAGCCATGTTTATTAACAGATCGGGATGAAATTAGCAATATTTATAGAGGACCTTCCATATAGATGCTTCCTACCAAGTTTTGGTTCAATTGGCTAAGCAGTTTCAGGGAAGAAGATTTTTAGAAATCGACCAATCTGAAACAAGAATTGCCTGTGGCAGCCATGTTTGCTAACGAATCAGGATGAAATGAGCAATCTTTATAGAGGATCTTCCATAGATGCTTCCTACCAAGTTTCGGTTCATTTGCTATAGTGGTTTCAGAGGAGAAGATTTTTAGAAATCGACCAATCAGAAACAAGAATTGCCTGTGACGGTCATGTTTCTTAACAGATCGGGACAAAACGAGCAATCTTTATAGAAGACTTTCCATAGATGCTTCCTACCAAGTTTCGGTTCATTTGGCCAAGCGGTTTCAGAGGAGAAGATTTTTAAAAATCGGCCAATCAGAAACAAGAATTGCCTGTGACTGTCATGTTTGTTAAGATATTTTATTTCCAACATAAATAATCTTACCTTTTTTCTTTTTTTTTGTAATAAAAAACAAGTATGAAGTTTTAAATTTAAATTTTTTTTTTTTTTTTTTTAAACAAATATGTATAACGTTTTGTTGATAGTGGCATTAAATACCATAACACCACCCCCCTCCCCCTGGTATGCAGTTTTATCTTTCATGACATCAACAGTAAGATGACAGCATTAAAAGGTTTTAAACAAAACAAAGGGATAACAGACAAAACTAAACATTAACAGTAACATTTTGGCATAAATTTCTGTTAATACATATTCTGTTGTGACTCTGACAAGATTTATATTGAAAGCTTGAAGAGAAAAACAATATTTATTAGGTGAAGCCATCCTTACAATATTACTGCTTTTCTGTAACCCATTTTTTTAAGTGGATAGGTATATAGAAAAATTATGATTTTTGTCCCATAAAATATTTTATTGAAATTTTGGGTAGAGGCAGTTTTTGTGGGTCGATTGGGTAATAGAAAACCAAAAATTGTTTCAGGATGGCCTAATCTAAAATTTGCATCACAAAGTTAAAAATACTTCCATTTCACTGTATAGCCTAATGAATGCTTTTAATTCACAAATAAAATAAATTTTCTAAGAAATAGGCCATACAAATTAAAATATTTTGATCCTCAGGTCTTTTATTTATCCAACCATTAAAACAAGAGGCTTACCGGCTTCTCATTCTACCAAATACTGATCGGCTTCAACAAGTTGAAGATTATGCATTGTTCATCATGATCCAATGAAAACATATGTATAGGTTGGTTTCAGCAGGACTACTATGGTTATTTCTATGAAAATTATATTATCCAATTGAGTTCTGTTAATTTTTTTTTTACAGTAATGGTGGCCATTTTTATATTCCAATCAACATAAAAAAACATTTGTAGAGGACAGTATAAGAAACATTCCATCCAAGTTTCGTTTCAAAGTCAGTCCTCGAAACAAAAATTTGGATCTATTGGTCCGAATCAAATTCTAGAATTTATTTTTTTATATATTTCTAAATAAAAACTGAAAAAATGACTGGTCCAATCAAAGTTTTACTGGTCTTGAGCCAGAGGACCAGTTCTCATCGTGAGGACTGCAAAGTGTCCCATGGATGATTTTCACAAAAATAAAATTCAAAGGTCAGCAAATCAAATTGTATTATTGGCTCATGTGACCATGTAGAATTTCAGATATGAAATAAAACCAAACATTATGATTGGTCCAACAAAGGAACATTCCTGTAAACTTTGATTAAACTTGGCCAAGTATATCCCTCTTGATAGATGTTCAAAATAAGATAATGATGCCTACGACTGAACACAAAGTAAAAAGAAAATAGCTCACATGGTTCAAAGTTCAATTACTGAAAAGGGTAAATGAATGATTTGTCAAGGCTGTATTTGGGCCATGTCAGTGGGGCCTGAGAAAAGGGCCATGTTACAGGGGTCTGAGAAACAGGCCATGTCATTGGGGCCTAAGAAACAAACACAGGGGTCTGAGAAACAGGCCATGTCATTGGGGCCTAAGAAACAAACCATTTAGTTATTTGTATGACCTTAACTGATATTGGTAAAAAAGAGTAAATTTAATTAATTTTGTCAGAAACACTAAAAACAAGACATTTTTTTAAAGCAAACACAAACAAAATGGCACATGAAACATGTTAGTAGCTTACCTATTCTGCCTGCTCCTGACATATAAATATAAAAGAATGCTCAATACTTATCTATACTAACAATAATAAATTAATCAGAAAGAAAACATCATTAAGGTCAAAGTTAAATAATTCACAACATTAAGGTCAAAGTTGAAAAATTCATAAAAAGGAACTGCAGATACTGGTAGTAAGTGAAAGACAAAAAAATCATAAGTTGGGTAAATTTGATGGAATGAAGTCAAAATGGTTTTTTTTTAAATTGCACAAATAACCTATAACCTTCTTTAAAGATGTCAAGATCAAAGGTCAAGGTATTTTAGTTTCTGCATTGCAGCTTGCTTTTCCTCCATGTTTTTATATAAAAAAATTCAAAGAAAGGGAGAATGAAAGAAATTGTTAGGCCATCAATAAAAATAAAATGGTTTGCTTTTTTTCCAACCGACTAACAAAAATCAGTCCTTCCCATTGTTTTTTTTAACAAATTATTTCAAACATGTTCATTACTGCAAAAAAATGTATCTTTTATGAATTTTGAAAAAGAAAAAAAAATTGCCTACCTACCAACCCAATTAACGAAAGTGGTCAGAGAAATAGCAAACCAACTATATTTTAAAGGATGGCTTTAAAAAGAGAATTGAATGATGAAACACGAAAACATCGTCAGACATTAAAACCTTTAAATTGTCCAGTTAATGACAAAAACCTGAAGGGCAAACACATGTAAATAATATATACATAATAATTTTGATATTTTCACACATGAAGGTGCTAAAGAATCGTCATTTTGAATTTTTTGTGATTTGTGATACTTAATAAATTTTTATCATGTGATTCGTGAGCAGTTTAAATTAATATCAAGTGAAGGGTAAAAGTAAATTTGACATAATAGTTTTCGTGATTACATTTGAAAGAGTAGTGAAACAGAAATTTTATGTGTACAGATACTTAACATAATTCGTGTATAAAGGTAATAATTAACATGGCTCATACATGTGCATATAGGACAACCAACCTTCCGTGAAATAGTTTCAACATAAAAAAAAAGTGCAGAGTTTTTTGTTTCCATTGCATGCACATGGGGTAATCTTCTGTGAAATGGTTTCAACAAACAAAGTGCAGAATTTTTGTTTCAATTACATTGCATTTCATTGTTCACATGTGTGCAAAAAAAGTTCCATATAAACATTAGTGCAAGGAAGTCAATCAATTTGTTGTTAGTGAGTGAAATTGTGTTACACAAAAAGGATAATACATTCCTTCAACCAAAAATTGCATATTGTGACAAATATATATATGTATATATACAGAAAACATCACAACCCAAAACAAACACAGACAAAATCTGGTTTACGGAAAACTTACTTTTTTCTCTATCTTCTTTGAACGACGGCTCAATTTCAATTTCTGAGTTACCATCTTCACTGTCTTTTCCTAGCCACCTGTGACAAGCAAAAACATATTGTTCTCCTCTTGATGGAATGTCAATACGAACTTCATCTAGAAACCAGCTGGCAAACGGTTTAGAATTGTCATGACCAATCTTGATTTTCTTTATCTGAAAAGTAACATAGAATTCTTAGAACATTTAAATATTCATCAATTCTACACAGTCCTGACGATGAGCACCGGGGTCCTCTGGCCCAAGACCAATAAAACTTTGTTCCGACCAGTAAATGTTTCAGTTTTTATTTAGATATATAAAATAAATTCAAGAATTTGATTCAGACCAGTAAATTCAAATTTTTATTTAGAAGACTGTCTACAGGTAAAACAAAATGGGACAGTGTGCCCATATGACATGCATGCCCTGGCCTCAAGCTACCGTAAACAGGCATTATTCAGCAAATCAAAGATAATAATTCCACAACCGAAAATGTAGTCAAATCCAGAATCGAACTTGGCCTTCCTTTTCTGGTTCCTGACCTATAAATTTCAAATGATTTGCTTTTTCTTTCTTTCAAACTTTAGTAATTAACTGTTTCAAATTTGAAAGTATAAGCAAGTTAGGTATCAATCATCAATGTAATCTACTTTTTCCAATAAAAATTCTTTATTTTATAGATAGCTGTGAATTACAGAATTTTACGATTTAAATAAAACAAGAAATGTGTGCATCACAAAATACGCCCGTCTATATAAATTATCAAACGGTATAATGGTAATGACCCCAAAATAAATAGGGTTCTTCCCCTTCCACAGGGGAATCATGTGGCCAAGTTTGGTAAAGATCCAATATACAGAACTAAAGTTATCGTACGGAAACGATCCTGTTGTCAAAAATTCTATTTATAGTAATGGTGACCTTGACTTTTGATCTAATGACCCCAATATGAATAAGGTTCTTCCCTTTCCAAAGGGGAATCATGTGGCCAAGTTTGGTAAAGATCCAATATACAGAACTAAAGTTATCGTGCGGAAATGACCCTTGTCAAAAATTATATTTATAGTAACAGTGACCTTGACCTTTGATCTAATGATCCCAAAATAAATAGGGTTCTTCCCCTTCCACAGAGGAATCGTGTGGTCAAGTTTGGTAAAGATCCAATATACAGAACTAAAGTTATCATGCGGAAACGACCCTGTTGTCAAAAATTCTATTCATAGTAACAGTGACCTTGATCTTTGATCTAATGACCCCAAAATAAATAGGATTCTTCCCAGTCCACAGGGCAATCATGTGGTCAAGTTTGGTAAAGATCCAATATACAGAACTAAAGTTATCGTGCGGAAATGACCCTTGTCAAAAATTATATTTATAGTAACAGTGACCTTGACCTTTGATCTAATGATCCCAAAATAAATAGGGTTCTTCCCCTTCCACAGAGGAATCGTGTGGTCAAGTTTGGTAAATATCCAATATACAGAACTAAAGTTATCATGCGGAAACGACCCTGTTGTCAAAAATTCTATTCATAGTAACAGTGACCTTGATCTTTGATCTAATGACCCCAAAATAAATAGGATTCTTCCCAGTCCACAGGGCAATCATGTGGTCAAGTTTGGTAAAGATCCAATATACAAAACTAAAGTTATCATGTGGAAACGACCCTGTTGTCAAAAATTCTATTTATAGTAATGGTGACCTTGACCTTTGACCTAATGACCCCAAAATAAATAGCACTCTTCCCCTTCCACAGGGAAATCATGTGGCCAAGTTTGCATCATTTCGTTCTCGGAGCTGCTTTTCTGTAGGCTTTACAGTTATGTCCCTTTGACCGTTTCGTATGATTTCGTTGACTTTAATATCACATCTTAACAGAATTAAATAATAAAATACACATTGAAAGGTAATTTTAATAATGTATATCTGAATTTTTATAATAAAAAATAATTAAATCATACCTTTCCAATATCCGAGGCCTCCAATTTGAAGTGATCCGTTCTACCCTTTTCAAATTTATTGCTGGTATTTTCGGTTGTGCGTAGTTTAAGGTCTCCTGTGTCATTTTTGGAACCAAATATTTTGATGTTGACATTAGCATCTGTACCTGCACCACTGACATCCCCAGTTTTTACAAACACATTATATGTTGTTGCTAAAAAAAAAAATGTGAATATATTTTATTTTATTTTTGGTGTTTAACGCCACTTTCAGCAATATTTCAGCTATATCATGGCGACCAGTTTTAGTGGTGGAAGAAGCCGGAGTATCTGGAGAGAACCACCGACCATGGGCAAGCAACTGGTAAACTTTATCACTTGCGGCTGCGAGTCGAGTGCACTCTTTTATGTAATTTACAAAGCCGGGTGCAAAGTCATGCCGTATTGGTGATAGGCTTGTATGAGTTGTTAGGTAATCCAACTACCTAACTCTTTGAGCCACCCGGGCCCTCTAAATAAAATGTGTGATTAGCAGTTCTCAGATTTTGACAAATGTAAATGCCCTTTCTCCTAATACTGTAGTCTCTCTTATAAGACCACCCCTTCTGCATTGAAAAAAGTGACCTTATTACAGGCATGACCTCTATGGAGGGGGTGCAATTTACAGTAAGACTAGTATTAAGAGGTCACATTTGGGAAAAGGGAAAAAAGTGGTCTTTTAAAACAGGTGACCTCTTAAAAGAGGTTAAATTCCTATGAAATTTTCTATGACAGGACAAGAAAAAGGTGACCAAAAAATACAGGTGACTGCTTAATAGAGGTGACTGTTTAATAGAGGTGACTGCTTAATAGAGGTGACTGCTTAATAGAGGTGACCACATTGGCAGGTTTAACTGTAGTAGTATTTTACTTAGTGCATCTGAAATCTTGCCTGAAAAAGAGGGGTCTATTCAGAGGGGGGACTACTATACCTATTATTTGATTTGAGAATATCTCTGACACTAAATAGATCTTTTTCGTTTTAAATATTCTGTGTTAATTCTTTTTATTTGGAAAACAAACACAAGGTTCTGAGGTACATACCATAGAAAGGCTTGTATTATCCGCAGAAATTTACCCTTAAAGGGATTTTCGGGGATGGGGGTATGGATTATATACTACGATAGAATCTGAGAAACTTTTACCAAGATGTCGGATCTGACGGTACAGATATTTCTTCAGAAGTTTGGGTGCATATCCAACCTATTGTTCCAACTTTGGAACCATTTCATTGTTATATCTATGTATGAGCGTCTTTGTTTTGTTGTTATTGTTATATCTATGTATGAAGGTCTTTGTTTTGTTGTTATTGTTATATCTATGTATGAATGTCTTTGTTTTGTTGTTATTGTTATATCTATGTATGAACGTCTTTGTTTTGTTGTTATTGTTATATCTATGTATGAACGTCTTTGTTTTGTTGTTATTGTTATATCTATGTATGAACGTCTTTGTTTTGTTGTTATTGTTATATCTATGTATGAACGTCTTTGTTTTGTTGTTATTGTTATATCTATGTATGAATGTCTTTGTTTTGTTGTTATTGTTATATCTATGTATGAACGTCTTTGTTTTGTTGTTATTGTTATATCTATGTATGAACGTCTTTGTTTTGTTGTTATTGTTATATCTATGTATGAACGTCTTTGTTTTGTTGTCATTGTTATATCTATGTATGAATGTTTTTGTTTTGTTGTTATTGTTATATCTATGTATGAACGTCTTTGTTTTGTTGTTATTGTTATATCTATGTATGAACGTCTTTGTTTTGTTGTTATTGTTATATCTATGTATGAACGTCTTTGTTTTGTTGTTATTGTTATATCTATGTATGAATGTCTTTGTTTTGTTGTTATTGTTATATCTATGTATGAACGTCTTTGTTTTGTTGTTATTGTTATATCTATGTATGAACGTCTTTGTTTTGTTGTTATTGTTATATCTATGTATGAAGGTCTTTGTTTTGTTGTTATTGTTATATCTATGTGTGAACGTCTTTGTTTTGTTGTTATTGTTATATCTATGTGTGAACGTCTTTGTTTTGTTGTTATTGTTATATCTATGTATGAACGTCTTTGTTTTGTTGTTATTGTTATATCTATGTATGAATGTCTTTGTTTTGTTGTTATTGTTATATCTATGTATGAACGTCTTTGTTTTGTTGTTATTGCTATATCTATGTATGAACGTCTTTGTTTTGTTGTTATTGTTATATCTATGTATGAACGTCTTTGTTTTGTTGTTATTGTTATATCTATGTATGAATGTCTTTGTTTTGTTGTTATTGTTATATCTATGTATGAATGTTTTTGTTTTGTTGTTATTGTTATATCTATGTATGAATGTCTTTGTTTTGTTGTTATTGTTATATCTATGTATGAACGTCTTTGTTTTGTTGTTATTGCTATATCTATGTATGAACGTCTTTGTTTTGTTGTTATTGTTATATCTATGTATGAATGTTTTTGTTTTGTTGTTATTGTTATATCTATGTATGAACGTCTTTGTTTTGTTGTCATTGTTATATCTATGTATGAACGTCTTTGTTTTGTTGTTATTGTTATATCTATGTATGAACGTCTTTGTTTTGTTGTCATTGTTATATCTATGTATGAACGTTTTTGTTTTGTTGTCATTGTTATATCTATGTATGAACGTTTTTGTTTTGTTGTTATTGTTATATCTATGTATGAATGTCTTTGTTTTGTTGTCATTGTTATATCTATGTATGAACGTTTTTGTTTTGTTGTTATTGTTATATCTATGTATGAACGTTTTTGTTTTGTTGTTATTGTTATATCTATGTATGAACGTCTTTGTTTTGTTGTTATTGTTATATCTATGTATGAATGTTTTTGTTTTGTTGTTATTGTTATATCTATGTATGAACGTCTTTGTTTTGTTGTTATTGTTATATCTATGTATGAACGTCTTTGTTTTGTTGTTATTGTTATATCTATGTATGAACGTCTTTGTTTTGTTGTTATTGTTATATCTATGTATGAACGTCTTTGTTTTGTTGTTATTGTTATATCTATGTATGAACGTCTTTGTTTTGTTGTTATTGTTATATCTATGTATGAACGTCTTTGTTTTGTTGTTATTGTTATATCTATGTATGAAGGTCTTTGTTTTGTTGTTATTGTTATATCTATGTGTGAACGTCTTTGTTTTGTTGTTATTGTTATATCTATGTATGAACGTCTTTGTTTTGTTGTTATTGTTATATCTATGTATGAACGTCTTTGTTTTGTTGTTATTGTTATATCTATGTATGAATGTCTTTGTTTTGTTGTTATTGTTATATCTATGTATGAACGTCTTTGTTTTGTTGTTATTGTTATATCTATGTATGAATGTCTTTGTTTTGTTGTTATTGTTATATCTATGTATGAATGTTTTTGTTTTGTTGTTATTGTTATATCTATGTATGAATGTCTTTGTTTTGTTGTTATTGTTATATCTATGTATGAACGTCTTTGTTTTGTTGTTATTGTTATATCTATGTATGAACGTCTTTGTTTTGTTGTTATTGTTATATCTATGTATGAACGTTTTTGTTTTGTTGTTATTGTTATATCTATGTATGAACGTCTTTGTTTTGTTGTCATTGTTATATCTATGTATGAACGTCTTTGTTTTGTTGTCATTGTTATATCTATGTATGAACGTCTTTGTTTTGTTGTTATTGTTATATCTATGTATGAACGTTTTTGTTTTGTTGTCATTGTTATATCTATGTATGAACGTTTTTGTTTTGTTGTTATTGTTATATCTATGTATGAACGTTTTTGTTTTGTTGTCATTGTTATATCTATGTATGAACGTTTTTGTTTTGTTGTCATTGTTATATCTATGTATGAACGTTTTTGTTTTGTTGTTATTGTTATATCTATGTATGAACGTTTTTGTTTTGTTGTTATTGTTATATCTATGTATGAACGTCTTTGTTTTGTTGTCATTGTTATATCTATGTATGAACGTCTTTGTTTTGTTGTTATTGTTATATCTATGTATGAACGTCTTTGTTTTGTTATCATTGTTATATCTATGTATGAACGTTTTTGTTTTGTTGTTATTGTTATATCCATGTATGAACGTCTTTGTTTTGTTGTCATTGTTATATCTATGTATGAACGTCTTTGTTTTGTTGTCATTGTTATATCTATGTATGAACGTCTTTGTTTTGTTGTTATTGTTATATCTATGTATGAACGTTTTTGTTTTGTTGTTATTGTTATATCTATGTATGAATGTCTTTGTTTTGTTGTCATTGTTATATCTATGTATGAATGTTTTTGTTTTGTTGTCATTGTTATATCTATGTATGAACGTCTTTGTTTTGTTGTTATTGTTATATCTATGTATGAACGTCTTTGTTTTGTTGTTATTGTTATATCTATGTATGAACGTCTTTGTTTTGTTGTTATTGTTATATCTATGTATGAATGTCTTTGTTTTGTTGTTATTGTTATATCTATGTATGAATGTTTTTGTTTTGTTGTTATTGTTATATCTATGTATGAATGTCTTTGTTTTGTTGTTATTGTTATATCTATGTATGAACGTCTTTGTTTTGTTGTTATTGTTATATCTATGTATGAACGTCTTTGTTTTGTTGTTATTGTTATATCTATGTATGAACGTCTTTGTTTTGTTGTTATTGTTATATCTATGTATGAACGTCTTTGTTTTGTTGTTATTGCTATATCTATGTATGAACGTCTTTGTTTTGTTGTTATTGTTATATCTATGTATGAATGTTTTTGTTTTGTTGTTATTGTTATATCTATGTATGAACGTCTTTGTTTTGTTGTTATTGTTATATCTATGTATGAACGTCTTTGTTTTGTTGTTATTGTTATATCTATGTATGAATGTCTTTGTTTTGTTGTCATTGTTATATCTATGTATGAACGTCTTTGTTTTGTTGTTATTGTTATATCTATGTATGAACGTCTTTGTTTTGTTGTTATTGTTATATCTATGTATGAACGTCTTTGTTTTGTTGTTATTGTTATATCTATGTATGAACGTCTTTGTTTTGTTGTTATTGTTATATCTATGTATGAATGTTTTTGTTTTGTTGTCATTGTTATATCTATGTATGAACGTCTTTGTTTTGTTGTTATTGTTATATCTATGTATGAACGTCTTTGTTTTGTTGTTATTGTTATATCTATGTATGAATGTCTTTGTTTTGTTGTTATTGTTATATCTATGTATGAACGTCTTTGTTTTGTTGTTATTGTTATATCTATGTATGAATGTTTTTGTTTTGTTGTTATTGTTATATCTATGTATGAACGTCTTTGTTTTGTTGTTATTGTTATATCTATGTATGAACGTCTTTGTTTTGTTGTTATTGTTATATCTATGTATGAATGTCTTTGTTTTGTTGTTATTGTTATATCTATGTATGAATGTCTTTGTTTTGTTGTTATTGTTATATCTATGTATGAACGTCTTTGTTTTGTTGTTATTGTTATATCTATGTATGAATGTCTTTGTTTTGTTGTTATTGTTATATCTATGTATGAACGTCTTTGTTTTGTTGTTATTGTTATATCTATGTATGAACGTCTTTGTTTTGTTGTTATTGTTATATCTATGTATGAATGTCTTTGTTTTGTTGTTATTGTTATATCTATGTATGAATGTCTTTGTTTTGTTGTTATTGTTATATCTATGTATGAACGTCTTTGTTTTGTTGTTATTGTTATATCTATGTATGAACGTCTTTGTTTTGTTGTTATTGTTATATCTATGTATGAACGTATTTGTTTTGTTGTTATTGTTATATCTATGTATGAATGTCTTTGTTTTGTTGTTATTGTTATATTTATGTATGAACGTCTTTGTTTTGTTGTTATTGTTATATCTATGTATGAATGTCTTTGTTTTGTTGTTATTGTTATATCTATGTATGAACGTCTTTGTTTTGTTGTTATTGTTATATCTATGTATGAACGTATTTGTTTTGTTGTTATTGTTATATCTATGTATGAATGTCTTTGTTTTGTTGTTATTGTTATATCTATGTATGAATGTCTTTGTTTTGTTGTTATTGTTATATCTATGTATGAACGTTTTTGTTTTGTTGTTATTGTTATATCTATGTATGAACGTCTTTGTTTTGTTGTTATTGTTATATCTATGTATGAACGTCTTTGTTTTGTTGTTATTGTTATATCTATGTATGAACGTCTTTGTTTTGTTGTTATTGTTATATCTATGTATGAACGTATTTGTTTTGTTGTTATTGTTATATCTATGTATGAATGTCTTTGTTTTGTTGTTATTGTTATATCTATGTATGAACGTCTTTGTTTTGTTGTTATTGTTATATCTATGTATGAATGTCTTTGTTTTGTTGTTATTGTTATATCTATGTATGAATGTCTTTGTTTTGTTGTCATTGTTATATCTATGTATGAACGTCTTTGTTTTGTTGTTATTGTTATATCTATGTATGAATGTCTTTGTTTTGTTGTTATTGTTATATCTATGTATGAATGTTTTTGTTTTGTTGTTATTGTTATATCTATGTATGAATGTCTTTGTTTTGTTGTTATTGTTATATCTATGTATGAATGTCTTTGTTTTGTTGTTATTGTTATATCTATGTATGAACGTCTTTGTTTTGTTGTTATTGTTATATCTATGTATGAACGTCTTTGTTTTGTTGTTATTGTTATATCTATGTATGAACGTCTTTGTTTTGTTGTTATTGTTATATCTATGTATGAATGTCTTTGTTTTGTTGTTATTGTTATATCTATGTATGAACGTCTTTGTTTTGTTGTTATTGTTATATCTATGTATGAACGTCTTTGTTTTGTTGTTATTGTTATATCTATGTATGAACGTCTTTGTTTTGTTGTTATTGTTATATCTATGTATGAATGTCTTTGTTTTGTTGTTATTGTTATATCTATGTATGAATGTCTTTGTTTTGTTGTTATTGTTATATCTATGTATGAATGTCTTTGTTTTGTTGTTATTGTTATATCTATGTATGAACGTCTTTGTTTTGTTGTTATTGTTATATCTATGTATGAACGTCTTTGTTTTGTTGTTATTGTTATATCTATGTATGAACGTCTTTGTTTTGTTGTTATTGTTATATCTATGTATGAACGTCTTTGTTTTGTTGTTATTGTTACATCTATGTATGAACGTCTTTGTTTTGTTGTTATTGTTATATCTATGTATGAACGTCTTTGTTTTGTTGTTATTGTTATATCTATGTATGAACGTCTTTGTTTTGTTGTCATTGTTATATCTATGTATGAATGTCTTTGTTTTGTTGTTATTGTTATATCTATGTATGAACGTCTTTGTTTTGTTGTTATTGTTATATCTATGTATGAACGTCTTTGTTTTGTTGTTATTGTTACATCTATGTATGAACGTCTTTGTTTTGTTGTTATTGTTATATCTATGTATGAACGTCTTTGTTTTGTTGTTATTGTTATATCTATGTATGAACGTCTTTGTTTTGTTGTCATTGTTATATCTATGTATGAATGTCTTTGTTTTGTTGTTATTGTTATATCTATGTATGAATGTCTTTGTTTTGTTGTTATTGTTATATCTATGTATGAACGTCTTTGTTTTGTTGTTATTGTTATATCTATGTATGAATGTCTTTGTTTTGTTGTTATTGTTATATCTATGTATGAATGTCTTTGTTTTGTTGTCATTGTTATATCTATGTATGAACGTCTTTGTTTTGTTGTTATTGTTATATCTATGTATGAATGTCTTTGTTTTGTTGTTATTGTTATATCTATGTATGAATGTTTTTGTTTTGTTGTTATTGTTATATCTATGTATGAATGTCTTTGTTTTGTTGTTATTGTTATATCTATGTATGAATGTCTTTGTTTTGTTGTTATTGTTATATCTATGTATGAACGTCTTTGTTTTGTTGTTATTGTTATATCTATGTATGAACGTCTTTGTTTTGTTGTTATTGTTATATCTATGTATGAACGTCTTTGTTTTGTTGTTATTGTTATATCTATGTATGAATGTCTTTGTTTTGTTGTTATTGTTATATCTATGTATGAACGTCTTTGTTTTGTTGTTATTGTTATATCTATGTATGAACGTCTTTGTTTTGTTGTTATTGTTATATCTATGTATGAACGTCTTTGTTTTGTTGTTATTGTTATATCTATGTATGAATGTCTTTGTTTTGTTGTTATTGTTATATCTATGTATGAATGTCTTTGTTTTGTTGTTATTGTTATATCTATGTATGAATGTCTTTGTTTTGTTGTTATTGTTATATCTATGTATGAACGTCTTTGTTTTGTTGTTATTGTTATATCTATGTATGAACGTCTTTGTTTTGTTGTTATTGTTATATCTATGTATGAACGTCTTTGTTTTGTTGTTATTGTTATATCTATGTATGAACGTCTTTGTTTTGTTGTTATTGTTACATCTATGTATGAACGTCTTTGTTTTGTTGTTATTGTTATATCTATGTATGAACGTCTTTGTTTTGTTGTTATTGTTATATCTATGTATGAACGTCTTTGTTTTGTTGTCATTGTTATATCTATGTATGAATGTCTTTGTTTTGTTGTTATTGTTATATCTATGTATGAATGTCTTTGTTTTGTTGTCATTGTTATATCTATGTATGAACGTCTTTGTTTTGTTGTTATTGTTATATCTATGTATGAATGTCTTTGTTTTGTTGTTATTGTTATATCTATGTATGAACGTCTTTGTTTTGTTGTTATTGTTACATCTATGTATGAACGTCTTTGTTTTGTTGTTATTGTTATATCTATGTATGAATGTCTTTGTTTTGTTGTTATTGTTATATCTATGTATGAACGTCTTTGTTTTGTTGTTATTGTTATATCTATGTATGAATGTCTTTGTTTTGTTCTTTTATATTTATATTAATAAAATAAATAGATCACGAGTGTTTTTCTATTTCCGTTTTGCACAACTGATTCAGCGATTGTTGCCACTGCCCCTCTAGCTGATACGTGCATGATCTACTAACAATATTTATGTTTCCTTAACCCCCACCTCCAAAACTATATGTTTACATAGTCCCTACCTGTTACTTATTCATAATAATAGATTTTTCATATTAAATGAAGTCACGATGCTTTGTTTACAACCGCCTTTTTTTTTACAGGTAAGTTGCACACATGATAAAAAAATATTTATTATTAAATTAATTTTAGAGTCACATGTCATTTTATACGTGTTTTGATTGGTTTAAAAAGTTGAGGTTATTTGTATATGTACTGAATCTGAAAATAGACGTCGTTCTCAAGGTGTTGCGTGCCGTTGTCATCAGGCGATTTTCTTTAAATGAGGCACCTTTGGGGTTATTTAAATTTATTTCCGATTAGTTGCCTTATTTTGAAAAAATAAATATATTTTTCAATATCATAACAAAAAAAGTTTGAATCAATTTATAAAGATTGATCGAAATTATTAGTTCGGTTCATTTGAAATAACCTCAATCAGGTTGTACACACCCTTGCGTAACACGCTATGCGGGTTACATGGTGTGTACATCCTGATTGAGGTTATTTCTTCATGAACTGAACAAAAACTGCGATCAATCCTTAATTGTTTTATGTTTTTGTTAATTTCTTATTTAAAATTGCTTACTATAGCAAATATTTAACTTTGCTTACTATAGCAAATATAGCTTTAAAAAGCAAATATAGTTTTAATCTTTCACTTTTATAAATAAATAATCAGGTTTTTGAAAATGAATCTTGAAGTACTGGTCCCCATGAAATATTTCTGTCAACATTCGCTTAAAGTGTGGTAACAGATCAAGGTAAACACGGGTTGATTGTATGATTAGGCTATATATAGCTACCGACGAGTGATTGAAGTTGAAAACATTTGTCACTATTAAAATTTCATTGTTAATATTTAATGTTTAATTACGATAACAATTAAGATAACAATAAATTGATAGTTGTTGAAAGAAAGTAGGTTTAGGTTTATGATGTTAAAAACCCTGAATAATTAATAGAAGAAAAACGTAGATTTATTCTTTTTTTTCTCTCTTAATGTTATAAGGACGGAAATATTTTACCGATAATTGAACACGTTTTTCATTGCATTACACATTTTTCTTGCCAGATTTTAAGCAGTATACATGCATTTGTCCTCCACACAAATGAGTTAAAAGTCGATGCGGATTATATACCCGAACTATGTTTTTTCTCCCGAGATTTTGGGAGCAAAAGGGAGTGCAGATTATGTACCACTGCTGATAATAGAAGGTCATCTACGGTAATGTGACAATTTCGAAATTATTTGGCTTTTTACAGTGCTTCCTCCCCCCACCCTATGAGTTCAAAGTCACCTAAGGCCAACCCTGTTATCCGGCCAGATTTCAAATGGACTTTAATTGTACAATACCACAAAATTGTCTCCATCAAAAGATGACACTCTTTCATTGCAGAAGGGGTGACCTTAAAAGAGGGGGGGCTACTTTATTTCACAAATAATGACAAGATTTTTAGTTAAAGAATGGACATGGAGATTTATTTAAATAAAAAATATATATATACTGACAGAAAAGATTCTGACCCTAAAATATATGAAGACTTACTAGCTAATAACTGTACACCAGAAGCTGTGATTTCTCTTACAATCTGTCCATCATCTTCATCAGCATCTAGCCATCTAAAGGAAGAACAAGTTAAACCATTACTTATGTAATAGGATTGCTTGGTAAGGTTATAAAATTCTCAGCAAGCTTACATTTTTTTTTGTATTTGATCATAATTCGTAAAATAATAACAGGTTTATTATAATGTTGTTTTTCAACTGTTTTTCCGACATACTGAACCACGTACTGCATATTAATTTTAAATTTGTAGATATGAATTTTCATGGACATCTAAATTCTTGGAATCCCACCCAGAAAACAAAATACTTTATAACTAGAAAAGAAGTAAATGTACGCCCCCGCACTTGATAATTATGGACAAAGTTGTTTTGTTAGGAGTGATTTTTAAAAAAATGAAGTGTGTCTGTAAGACACAAATGATGCCCCCGCCTGACCATAAGAAATTATAAACAAGTCAACCTCCATTATGTGTATAAACATCATACAAAATATTAAAGCTGTAGCTCCAAAAATTTAGGAGGAGATAGCCATGTATCTATATCCAGACGGATGAACAAAATGACTAAGTCCAACTACCTGTCATTTTGAGAATATTTGATGAAAATCAAAATCCTGTGGACATGCACACCTCCATTATGTGTATAAACATCCTGCAAAATATTAAAGCTGTAGCTTTAAAACTGTAGGAGGATTTAGCCGGACAAACCATGTTCCCTTTATGCAGCTAGTACAAAAACAAATACTAAGTCCAACTACCTGTCTTTTTGAGAATATTTGAAGAAAATCAAAATCCTGTGGACATGCACACCTCCATTATGTGTATAAACATCCTACAAAATATTAAAGCTGTAGCTCCAAAACTGCAGGAGGAGATAGCCGCACAAACCATATATCTATATCTGGACGGACGGACAAGGGGTAAATTAATATGTCCCCCCCCCCGACTTTTCGTCGTGGGGGCATAAAAAAACATCTTTATGAAGTCTTGCATTGTTTTTGCAATTACATGTAAATTTTCATTGTAACATTTATATATGAGATCTTACTCAATAACCATGAAATCTACGAAAATTGGTATACCCCTAATAATAATGAAGCCCAGTACTGGTGGGGGTGTATTTTGTTATATTCTACAACACAATGAAAATGAAACATGATTTGAAGGGTATGTAGATGATAGATCCAGAAGTCTTCCACCTGTCAATGGAAGGGAAGCACAAGAACTTTTTCCAAATATTGTACTGGGTATTCTACATTAAGGCCAATTTGGGGAAAACATTGTCTTTTATTTCAAAGAAATATGGAACACTGGGAAAATGCATTAGAATGAAATTTAACATCTTTGATTTCTTTTGATGAGATATATTTTAACTAACGGTATACATAATAATTATTATAATATTATATTATAATTCTTTAATAATTAACAAAATTTTATAATTACCTTTCACAGGTAAACGTTTGGTCATATTTGGAATTTCCCTCCTGTTTGACAATAACTTTGTCCAAAAACCAACCAGAACCAGGATTTTTAGCATCATGGCCGATTACAATTTTCTTCAGTGCCATTAAGGTCACAGCTTCGATCTTAAAAACATCTTTCTGTAAAATAATTATTTTAAAAATTGCAGTTTATTTCTTCTTTGAACTACTGAATTGTTTTCTACATATTAAATTTACAAATTGTTAGTCAATCAAACAGACCTTAAGATTATTTGCATGAAATATGAAGATTCTTATCACAAAAAATAGCTATATATAGGATAAAGAATCAAACTGTGCAACAAAAAATTAGTAAACATACTATATTTATTTTCTATATTCTACAGCATTGTGCCAAAAGTATGTTAGATTTTCAAAATCACAATTATGTATTTCTTATAAAAACACATTTTCTTTTTAAAAAAAATCTCAAGAGTTTGCTTCTTGTCCAAGTAAGATGAAATACAAACCATTAAAAGAAAAAATTCTAGTTTCATCCATTTATTATAAAATTATTTTATTTCTTATAAAATAACAAGTTTTTGTGAATTAAGCACAAAATTTAATATCTGACGTCATAGTTTACTATAAATTAAGAGTAAATTATGAAGTAAAAACTGTTAATTTGTATTTAACTTACTTTTTTTAATGAAAATTTGTTTTTTATAGGGTGATTTTGAAAAATTATAATACTTTTGGCACGATACTGTATTTTAATTAGTGGGTTACATTTGAGTAGATATATGTTAGATCTGAGTTAGTATAATCATAAGTTTTCACAAGAGCAGAATTTCTTGTTTAAATCTATAAATTCCATTTGAATTTCAACATAAATTTGAGCAAATAATTAAATTTTACACTATAATAAAGAATTTAATAAATATATTGAAATGGTCTATGGAGAATGCTATGCTTCATACACGAAAAAAAAAAAGACAACTTGCATATCTTGTAAGGGAAGGTCCTTAAAGACATATATTTTTAATAATATACAACACCATTAAAATATTATAGTCTTACAGTCTAGATGAAGTATGGGACACGTGTAAGGGTGAGGTAAGTCTATTGGAAAAGGATATTGATTGTCTATGATAATCCCAATCCTCCAACATATGAGGTACAGGTTCAAACACACCTCACCTAAAGGTGAATTTGACTTGCTTGGAAAGTGAAAAAGTTGACCAGAAACCTACTAACTCTTCATGGCTTTCTCTAAGAACATTGGCTTGATCACCAGTAAACCTGGTCATCATGATATTCCTGAGAAATTGTTGAAATGGCAAATTTTATACAATAAACGAAACATGAATTAGATGTACAACAAAAACTACAAACTACCACAGACAACATCACATCACCAAGATAATAAATCTAAACAATTATTTGTGGTCAGTTGAAGATGTTTATAAAGCCAGGATTTAACAGGAACATGCTAAATAAGTATTAATATAGTATTTAGCATAGGAATAAATCTATTCTAAAGCATTAATAGACATTTTAAGTCCATTTTAGCAATTAGCATATAGGCATAAATCTGTTCTACAGCAATAATAGACATGTTAGCAATTAGCATAGGCATAAATCTACTCTATAGCATCAATAGACATATTAAGTCAATCTTAGCAATAATTAGCAACTGTCATTCAAATCTAAACAGTTGCTTTGTAGCATCTAACAGCAGCTTTTTACTTCCACACTGAAATTAGCAAGATGATAAGATATCCTCATGTCTTTTTTGCTTGGCTTTTTGGGGGTAATAAAAACTAAAGAGAAAATACATTTTAAGGAATGGAGTTTAAGCTTCAGCCAACTGCTGCATTAAATGTACAGAAGTTCTGGTATTTGAAGTAAATTTTGCTATTCCAGCTTAAAATTTAAACAATTCGGTAAGTAAAACAAAGAGTATGAAGGCATGGCTTATCCACCAAGAATGATATCTCTAATGGCGTTAACTAATGGTGTGACAGAGGTGATCGTGGTTGACATAGGATTACCCAGAATCCTTTGTGTGGAGATTGGAGAAGATCATCCCAATAAAGACGTATCAAATTTTGTTGTCATAAGTATGTTAAGCCATGAGGATATCTTTAGTAAAACACAATGCAATATACAATTTTACTGACAAAGACAAAAAAGAGATACTATATACAGAGAATATAACATCTGATTTTGAACGACATGGAACAGTCTATTATTTTGTGAATGGTTGGTTATGTGAGTAATAATAACAAATTAACTACATACTACTTTCTTCATCTTCTATATTACTGTCTCGGTGAAGTAAAACATTTCGTTAAATAACGTGATATTAAACAAGAATCAGTAATAATAGTCATGCAACGACCATTCTAAACTAACTCATACAACCATTCATTCAGGGGAGGTAACAAAATTGTAAAAACTACCACCATTTTAAATAATAAAATAAAATTTTATATAGATTACACTGGAAGTTTCAAAACATGCTCTTTCTCCAACCTTCTGTGGTCTCTGTGTTTGAATTTGTAAAAAAGATAAATAAATATATTTTAATAAAGTTGCTGTCTGAAAAACAATATTGATGTGTGACAATTTGTTTGTGACTTCACATTAGAACAATAGATTTAACGTGAATAATAAAAAAAACAAATTTATTGTCATTATATAATTAAATATATATATATAATTTTGCATGCTTCTTAAATTAGTTCTGTTAGTATAATATACAGTAAACCTTGTTGTCTTATGTTGGTTCCTTGGTGAATTATATGTTTGTTCCTAGTAGCTTTATCTTAGGGACAGGAGACAGACCATTTCACGATTAGGAGGGTCTATATTTTATACCCCTGTGTCAGAAACATTTTCCCCTTCAAAATCAAAATCAGATTATTTTTCTTAAGATTTCTCATGGAACACTACAGGGTCAGATTATCTATTTTTTTGGCATTTTTCAGGTCCCCCCTCTCCCTCCTAAAAATAAAATAGTTGTTCTGTTAATGACTTTTTGAATTTGATTTAACATCGTCAAGTCTCTTCGACTTGGATAAAGCAAGGTTCAACTGGCATATTATAAAACTACCAAGAATCAGTCATAAATAATCAATTTTGCAGAAAAAGTGAAATTATTTTCACCAAATTGGTATTATAAGCAATTTTTAGAAACTACAAGAGTTAATACATTAATAATTGTTTCTATCTTCTATGCTTTATCTATCTATCTATCTATCTACCGTGAATTCATTTTTATTCGTTGAATACCAATTTTCATGGCTGTCGTCTACATCATCAAACCATGAAATTGTGTGCATCATGAAAGTAAAATGTAAGAAGAGAACTTAGGAGTAAATATCAAAATCACAAATTCAAATGTCAACGAACACGTCACTATCCGCTTATCTGCGAAAACTGATATTAACGAATATAAATGAAACCACGGTAACTAATGCTGCAATAATAGTCCACTAAATCATTGTATCTGAATGCTATAAACAAAAGTCTCTGAGGGAACCATGGGGTATAGAAATTAAGACAAATTTTGTCTTAATACCATGCATGAGAATGAAATTTATCATTAGAGGTTTCTCAAATCATCATGTTTTTTTTTCCTTAACTTTGCTTTCAATAAATTTGCATAATATTCAGGACAAAAACAGTATGTTAAATATACATGAGGTCCAGGGTGTTGCTTGATGAATAACTGTTCAATGTTCTATATATACTAATGATGCAATAGCACTAATTACTGTAAACATGGCTTATTTTAGATGCAAATTATATTGGTATGGATAATACAATTAAATTTTATTCACATTTATGATATTGATCTCCCAATGAAGAGATGTGTACCCTGTCTTTGAATCAATGTATTCATGAGGATGTACCCTGTCTTTGAATCAATGTATTCAAGAGGATAGGAATGTGATATCATGTAAAACAATTCACAGTAAATTTTTTGCTTAAAATAATTAACGATGAAATTTTATTTCAACATGATGCCAACGGTAGCTCGAAAAACTGATTTAATCAAATCACAAGGATTTCAAGTCCAAAAGAGGCTAAAGATAAAGGGCGTTTGACGCTTGCCAGTAAAGGCACTCCCACCCCCACATATAAAAGTTCTTTCCCACCCACATATAAAGGCTTTTTACTCTTTAAAACATGCTCAATAACATTTTTGAATATCCTAATGCACAAAGTGATCAGTATGAGTCGCTAGTGTATGCATACACTACAAAATTAGTCCTTTATTCTACCCTGTGCAAGATTATTAGACAAAACAATAACATAATTTACCTGTCCCTTTTCAAACTTGTTTATATTGCTAGATACTGGATGCTTTAGCCACCTTTGACCTGTATCACCAAGTTCACCGAATATGTTAATGTAGACGTTAGCATCGGTTCCAGCATACTTCACACTACCCGTGTACACTTCCACGATGTAAAATACCACTACAAAAAGGTCAAAAGGTCAATGAATAATTAATTTTTAAAACAAATAGCTCTAAAAAGATCTGTCCTTACAAATTAATCAACATCAACAATGTTCTTTTAGTATTACAATAAAATATAGTACTGCACAATTTGATTAAAATCAGATATCTTACGTGCTCCCATTAACTGATGTGTCACAACGTGGGAGATATGAGGAAACAACATAACGGGTCACACGCGACTGACATTATGTCATGAATATATAATGATATGACAAATATGGTTGTAACCATTTTCGACTAAGCAGATTTCTTAATCAGACCAAAATACTCAAATCAAAATTATCGTAGTTTATTATATTTAGCCTTTGATCTCACTGAGGGATATTGTTATTATCAACAGACTGGCTCTGATACTGGAAAATATCAATCAGTGTGGTGTCAAACATATCATGTCTTACTGATAAAGACAATAACATCAGATTTGAAGGCCTCCACATACATTATAACTAGTACCACAGCTCATCCTGTCAGGCTAGCTAGCATACTAGTAATGATGTCTGTCTTGACACATAACTGCCGTTATTCTATATAAATATATATATATATATATGTATTATGAAATTCTAGGTAACTAATTTTATAGATATTCAAGAAATTAAGGGCTTCAGGCATTTTTTTGTTCTTTCTTTGTCATTAAAAAGTGGAGCAAAGTTTTTTCAAATAAAGGCAGGAAAATATATTCAAGAAATTAAGCATACACAGCTTAAGGCATTTTTTGTTCTTTCCTTGTCATTAAAAAGTGTAATGATGTTTTTTTTTTTTAAAGGTGGGAAAATAATTAGTATAACATACATGGTAGAGGTCGGTCAATGTTGGGTCCAGTAGCTGGCATTTCTCTAACACATTCATGGTCATCTTCGTCATCAGCCAACCAACGGTCACAATTGTACAAATAACGATTCTTTGTTAACATTTCTTCCATTTCAACCTGTAGCAATGCATAACATATTTCATCAGTAATAATAATAAAACCAGAGGCTCTCAAGAGCCTGTATCGTTCACCTGGTTATAAAAAAAAACAATTGGTCCTATGTAAAAACTATGTCCTGCAGTGGTAGTCATCTTGGAATTACGATCAACATAAAAAACACAAAGTTTGTAAAGGACCTTCCAATGATTGATGCACAGTTTAGGTTCAATCAGTGCAATAGCTTCAGAGAAGAATATATTTCTGTATTTTCCCCATATGGTCCTGTGTTAATACTATGACCTGTGGTGGTAGCCATCTTGGATTTCCGATTGGCATAAAAAACAGAGGACCTTCCAATGATCATTCCTGGGCAGTTTGGTTTCAATTGTCCAAGTGGTTTCAGAGAAGAAGCGTTTTGAAACATTTTTCCCATAGGGTCCAATATTAAACTAAGTCCTGCCGTAGCCGCCATTTTGAATTTCATATCAGAACAAAAAAAGTAAAGTTTGTAGAGGACCATCCAATGAACATTCATGTACAGTTTGGCTTTAATCATATTTGTAGTTTCTGAGAAGAAGGCATTTGAACATTTTCCCATAGGGTCCAATGTTAATCTATGTATTGCGGTGGTGGCCATCTTGGATTTCCGATCGGCATAAAAAACACACACCTTGTAGAGGACCTTCCAATGATCATTCCTGGGCAGTTTGGTTTCAATTATCCAAGTGGTTTCAGAGAAGAACCGTTTTGAAACATTTTTTCCATAGGGTCCAATGTTAAACTAAGTCCTGCCGTAGCCGCCATTTTGAATTTCTTATCGGAACAAAAAACGTAAAGTTTGTAGAGGACCATCCAATGAACATTCATGTACAGTTTGGCTTTAATCATATTTGTAGTTTCTGAGAAGAAGGCATTTGAACATTTTCCCATAGGGTCCAATGTTAATCTATGTCCTGCGATGGTGGCCATCTTGAATTTTCGATCGGCATAAAAAAACAGAAACTTTGTAGAGGACCTTCCAATGATCATTCCTGGGCAGTTTGGTTTCAATCCTCCAAGTGGTTTCAGAGAAGAAGCGTTTTGAAACATTTTTCCCATAGGGTCCAATGTTAAACTAAGTCCTGCCGTAGCCGCCATTTTGAATTTCATATCGGAACAAAAAACGTAAAGTTTGTAGAGGACCATCCAATGAACATTCATGTACAGTTTGGCTTTAATCATATTTGTAGTTTCTGAGAAGAAGGCATTTGAACATTTTCCCATAGGGTCCAATGTTAATCTATGTATTGCGGTGGCGGCCATCTTGGATTTCCGATCGGCATAAAAAACATAAAATTTGTAGAGGACCTTCCAATGATCATTCCTGGGCAGTTTGGTTTCAACTGTCCTAGTGGTTTCAGAGAAGAAGCGTTTTGAAACATTTTCCCCATAGGATCCAATGTTAAACTAAGTCCTGCCGTAGCCGCCATTTTGAATTTCATATCGGAACAAAAAAAGTAAAGTTTGTAGAAGACCATCCAATGAACATTCATGTACAGTTTGGCTTTAATCATATTTGTAGTTTCTGAGAAGAAGGCATTTGAATATTTTCCCATAGGGTCCAATGTTAATCTATGTATTGCGGTGGCGGCCATCTTGGATTTCCGATCGACATAAAAAACAGGAACTTTGTAGAGGACCTTCCAATGATCATTCCTGGGCAGTTTGGTTTCAATTGTCCAAGTGGTTTCAGAGAAGAAGCGTTTTGAAACATTTTTTCCATAGGGTCCAATGTTAAACTAAGTTCTGCCGTAGCCGCCATTTTGAATTTCATATCGGAACAAAAAACGTAAAGTTTGTAGAGAACCATCCAATGTACATTCATGTACAGTTTGGCTTTAATCATATTTGTAGTTTCTGAGAAGAAGGCATTTGAACATTTTCCCATAGGGTTCAATGTTAATCTATGTATTGCGGTGGCGGCCATCTTGGATTTCCGATCGGCATATAAAACACAAATTCTGTAGAGGACCTTCCAATGATCATTCCTGGGCAGTTTGGTTTCAATTGTCCAAGTGGTTTCAGAGAAGAAGCGTTTTGAAACATTTTTCCCATAGGGTCCAATGTTAAACTAAGTCCTGCCGTAGCCGCCATTTTGAATTTCATACCGGAACAAAAAACGTAAAGTTTGTAGAGGACCATCCAATGAACATTCATGTACAGTTTGGCTTTAATCATATTTGTAGTTTCTGAGAAGAAGGCATTTGAATATTTTCCCATAGAGTCCAATGTTAATATATGTCCTGCGGTGGCAGCCATCTTGGATTTCCGATCGGCATAAAAAACAGAAACTTTGTAGAGGACCTTCCAATGATCATTCCTGGGCAGTTTGGTTTCAACTGAGCAAGTGGTTTCAGAGAAGAAGCATTTTGAAACATTTTTCCCATAGGGTCCAATATTAAACTAAGTCCTGCCATAGCCGCCATTTTGAATTTCATATCGGAACAAAAAACCTTAAGATTGTAGAGGACCATCCAATGAACATTCATGTACAGTTTGGCTTTAATCATATTTGTAGTTTCTGAGAAGAAGGCATTTGAACATTTTCCCATGGGGTCCAATGTTAATCTATGTCCTGCGATGGCGGCCATCTTGGATTTCCGATCGGCATAAAAAACAGTAACTTGGTAAAGGACATTCCAATGGTCATTCATTTACAGTTTGGGTTCAGTCAGTTCATTAGTTTCAGAGAAGAAGATCTTTGAAATTTCAGCCAATCAGAGCATATTATTGGCCCTGGCAGCCATATTGAATATCCGACTGGAACGAAAAACTTTGTAGAGGACCATCCAAGGAACATTCCTGCTAAGTTTGGTTCCAATCGGCCCAGTGGTTTCAGAGAAGAAGCTTGAAATGTGAAAAGTTTACAGACGACAGACGCCAAGTGATGGCAATAGTTTGGTCCAGGTGAACTAAAAAAAAGCATGAATAAGTCCATAAGACCTGGATGCCCCTGGTTTGTTTCAGCTAAAGTAAACTAGAGCATAACTCCAAAATGGGAAAGGTGGCAAACGATCTAAATTAATCTTAGATAGAAAATGGGTAAACCCTTACTTCTAATTTTAGAGTCACATGAGGTTAATATAACGTTCCAAAGGCTCCTCTGGAACAATCTAAATTAATCTTTGTGGAAATTGAAGGCTTAGCAAGTATTCATAAAGTTCTATCAAGAAAAAATTTCATGCTTTTAGCCAGTCAGATAAAAGAAATATTTATAGTCATATAATAAAATATAATATTTGTTCAAAAAAATTTAATGACGGAAATTATATTTCATCTAAGAAATCAATAACTGGAGAATATGCTAAAGCGTTAAAGTCTCACCTTATTCAAATGCCATCCAGAGAATGCTCCGGACTTGTCATGCCACACTCGTATTTTATAAGGTTTCCCAATATCAATTATGTTCCTCTTGAAGTAGTCAACCTTTCCTTTCTCAAAATTGTCCGTCTTATTTTCAAGCAATATTTCATCAGATTTTCCCTTTTCACCATACACACAGATGTAAACATTAGCGTCGGTTCCTGCTAAACTTATATCACTGGTATACATCCAAATATTCCATGGCGTTTCTGAAAATATAAATTCAATGATGTCGATACCACTGCTGGTGGATTATTAGTTCCCAAGGGTATCATCCTCTCAGTAGTCAGTGCTTCTGCACTGACATGGTTTCTTAGATATATTTATTACTGAAATTTACAGTTCTTAAATAATATAATTATTAATAATTTTAAGGATCTCCTCCCTCAGGCATAGGTTACCATAGCCGATGTTGGCTATCCTGTTTAGGCCCTTTGGTTTTATTGCTCCCAAAACTTTAAATTATTTGGCTTTCCAATCTTTTGATTTTGAGCGTACCTGATGAAGATTATTTTGAGCGTACCTGATGAAGGTTATTTTGAGCGTACCTGATGAAGGTTATTTTGAGCGTACCTGATGAAGATTATTCCAGAAACGTATCGTGCACACTTAATTTGATATCTACGTTTTTATTTGTAATGAAAATTCCTTTTTACTTTATTTGAATATTTTTGCATTGCATCACTGATTTCTGTGAAACTTTCTAAACTGAAACCTGAATAAAACAGAATCCTTTATAAACCAAACGTTAAATAGTCTGAATGTGGGAAATCTTTTGTTAATTTAACCTGTATAATCCAACCACCTGTCTATTCTGAACACAAAAGATGGTCCCAATGAGGTTTAGTTTAGACAGGATTGACTGCACTTTAAAAACAAATTTGTAATGATGTGGATTAATGTTGTTCCATGTGACTTGCAGTATGTAAATGTTTAGCTATATCATCAAACTAACAAAAACAACTTTTATTTTGAGATGTCTGCTAATCACTATTTCTATATAGTGAAGTTATAGTCTTTAGTAGGCATTTAACACCACATGACACTTTATTTTGAGATGTCTGCTAATCACTATTTCTATATAGTGAAGTTATAGTCTTTAGTAGGCATTTAACACCACATGACACTTTATTTTGAGATGTCTGCTAATCACTATTTCTATATAGTGAAGTTATAGTCTTTAGTAGGCATTTAACACCACATGACAATTTATTTTGAGATGTCTGCTAATCACTATTTCTATATAGTGAAGTTATAGTCTTTAGTAGGCATTTAACACCACATGACACTTTATTTTGAGATGTCTGCTAATCACTATTTCTATATAGTGAAGTTATAGTCTTTAGTAGGCATTTAACACCACATGACACTTTATTTTGAGATGTCTGCTAATCACTATTTCTATATAGTGAAGTTATAGCCTTTAGTAGGCATTTAACACCACATGACACTTTATTTTGAGATGTCTGCTAATCACTATTTCTATATAGTGAAGTTATAGCCTTTAGTAGGCATTTAACACCACATGACACTTTATTTTGAGATGTCTGCTAATCACTATTTCTATATAGTGAAGTTATAGTCTTTAGTAGGCATTTAACACCACATGACACTTTATTTTGAGATGTCTGCTAATCACTATTTCTATATAGTGAAGTTATAGTCTTTAGTAGGCATTTAACACCACATGACACTTTATTTTGAGATGTCTGCTAATCACTATTTCTATATAGTGAAGTTATAGTCTTTAGTAGGCATTTAACACCACATGACACTTTATTTTGAGATGTCTGCTAATCACTATTTCTATATAGTGAAGTTATAGCCTTTAGTAGGCATTTAACACCACATGACACTTTATTTTGAGATGTCTGCTAATCACTATTTCTATATAGTGAAGTTATAGTCTTTAGTAGGCATTTAACACCACATGACACTTTATTTTGAGATGTCTGCTAATCACTATTTCTATATAGTGAAGTTATAGTCTTTAGTAGGCATTTAACACCACATGACACTTTATTTTGAGATGTCTGCTAATCACTATTTCTATATAGTGAAGTTATAGTCTTTAGTAGGCATTTAACACCACATGACACTTTATTTTGAGATGTCTGCTAATCACTATTTCTATATATTGAAGTTATAGTCTTTAGTAGGCATTTAACACCACATGACACTTTATTTTGAGATGTCTGCTAATCACTATTTCTATATAGTGAAGTTATAGTCTTTAGTAGGCATTTAACACCACATGACACTTTATTTTGAGATGTCTGCTAATCACTATTTCTATATAGTGAAGTTATAGTCTTTAGTAGGCATTTAACACCACATGACACTTTATTTTGAGATGTCTGCTAATCACTATTTCTATATAGTGAAGTTATAGTCTTTAGTAGGCATTTAACACCACATGACACTTTATTTTGAGATGTCTCTAATCACTATTTCTATATAGTGAAGTTATAGTCTTTAGTAGGCATTTAACACCACATGACACTTTATTTTGAGATGTCTGCTAATCACTATTTCTATATAGTGAAGTTATAGTCTTTAGTAGGCATTTAACACCACATGACACTTTATTTTGAGATGTCTGCTAATCACTATTTCTATATAGTGAAGTTATAGTCTTTAGTAGGCATTTAACACCACATGACACTTTATTTTGAGATGTCTGCTAATCACTATTTCTATATAGTGAAGTTATAGTCTTTAGTAGGCATTTAACACCACATGACACTTTATTTTGAGATGTCTCTAATCACTATTTCTATATAGTGAAGTTATAGTCTTTAGTAGGCATTTAACACCACATGACACTTTATTTTGAGATGTCTGCTAATCACTATTTCTATATAGTGAAGTTATAGTCTTTAGTAGGCATTTAACACCACATGACACTTTATTTTGAGATGTCTGCTAATCACTATTTCTATATAGTGAAGTTATAGCCTTTAGTAGGCATTTAACACCACATGACACTTTATTTTGAGATGTCTGCTAATCACTATTTCTATATAGTGAAGTTATAGCCTTTAGTAGGCATTTAACACCACATGACACTTTATTTTGAGATGTCTGCTAATCACTATTTCTATATAGTGAAGTTATAGCCTTTAGTAGGCATTTAACACCACATGACACTTTATTTTGACTGGTTTGGCCATTCCTTGATTTTATCTCCCTAATGGTGCATGATTATTGAACAAAAAACAATTTACAATTTTACAAAAGGCTTTGGTTTGATCCAGAGGATTCTAAACTTTGACATCTCACTCACAATTCAACAAAAAAAAAAACCACTTATAAAGTGAAACCTGTCTAAACCAAACCCTGAGTAATCCAAAACCCTGTCTAATTCAGACAGACTTTACAGTTCCATCTACTTAATATCTATGTAATTTGAACCTGTCTAAAACAAACACCTGTCTAAACTGAACAAATTCTTCAGTCCCAAAGGGGTTTGGTTTAGACAGGTTTTACTGTATATTGAACTTTGTAATGTCCAGAAGTATATTGTTTTCATCAAAATGAAAGTTAAAGAAGTAGGGTATCAAGCATGTGTATTCTATGTTAGACTTAAGGGTGTCCAACACAACTATCAACAATATATCAGTTACAGGGGCGTAGCTAGGTATAAAATGAAATGTAGGCACAATTTGTGGTGAGGGGTCTAGGGGCCGTTTAAGGCTCGCAGCAGGTCCAGGGCAGAGCCCTGGTGGGGGGCTAAGCCCCTCGAACGGAAAACGATTTTAAGGGTAAATAGATGTACAAATGGCGAAATCTGAACAATAAAAGACATGAAATATATTCTTATTTTATCATGGAAACAATACAAAAATCGAAGTTGTTAATATATCTTTGCTGAATATGAGAACTTTTGACTGAATGTTTCCACGCCGCTTTTCAGAATAATTTTAACAGTTACAAAAATTCAGCATCACAAAGCATTGAATCTATAGCGAAGATTATCATAAATGCAAAATGTATGAAAGAAACATTCCCGGAAACATTCAAAGAATAAAGTTTCAGAGTTCATGTAAGCACATGCAACCATCATGTCCAGCAACACGGACTGGTAATTAGATAAAGTCCAGACGTCTGTTTTTTCTCACTGCAAATTTGTTGATAACATCTTTGACGCTTAGATTTCTTGTTCTGTGGATAAGTAGCAACGATAAATTTGATAATCTCTCATCACCCATTGTAGCTCTAAGACAGTTTTCTACGCGGCGCATCGCACTGAATGAACGCTCGCTAGACACCGAAGACACTGGCATTGTTATCAATACTGTAAAAATTGCATAAATATTAGGGTACAGTACAAGTCTTGGTTTGTGACATTGAGTGTCTCCAGTAATGTTTGTTGTTTTTGCCCATCAATCATATTCCAGCGTGTTTTCCACCTAGCAACTTCATCAAGAAACGCTTGTCTGTCGCCAATGTCCATACGAAAAGAATCAAAGATTGAATTAGTTGTCTGATCTGTTAATGTGTAGAGCTTATCTTTTTAAACATTTCATCCAAAGTTCTAACTTTAAGCTTAGGTTTAGAGCCAGACATTTTTACACTGCAAGCCAATAGTCTGACAACAGTTCTTTTGACGGTCAATGACAAACTAGTAAATGTATCAATTCATTTCTAGATTGAGATGTTAATAAGCATATGAAAAACAAATTGTGTTTTATTTTATGTCAAGACAAAACCTTTGAAGATAAAATGAACTGTCGATTTCAAAGAGTTAGTTAAGGTCACAGTACTCATTACAAATGTTTATCTTTCAACTTGTGGAAGCTTGTCATCAGTACAATAAACATAAAACAGACATAATTAAAATATGTAATGCGTTGTTTGTCATTTTTCATCAATAAAAAATGTTTGGGAAAAAATCATGTGTAGGCACGTGCCTAAAGTGCCTTACGGTAGCTACGCCCCTGAGTTATATTGTGGAAATCAATTTCATTGGTGGTGGAAACCAGAATACCTGCAGAAAAATCATAGAACTTGCCAAAAGTAAGTGGTGATATGCACCGATTGCGTATTCTGATAAAACTATAAATATCTTATCATGTAAAATCCTAGCAATTAAACAACAGTACAAGGTGATGTGACTGGGTTTGTTCCTAGTCCTCACGCGTGGGAGTCATGTTTTAAATACAGCTAGTATCCTACTTACTCTTAGGGGCCGTCGTGGCCGCGATCATATGGTAGTTGGATTTACAACTACCTATGCAATCGGTGCCTATCATCACTGATGTTGTGAGTTCAAATTCCGCTGAGGGTGAGGTGTACACCATTATGTGATCAAGTTTGTTAGTGACTTGTGGCAGGTCAGTGGTTTTCTCCGGTTTCCTCCACCATTAAAACTGATCGCCACGATATAACTGAAACATTGTTGAAAGTGGCATTAAACACCATAAAACCAAAACCAACCAACTTACTTTTCTCTCTCTGTTTTCGTACAGCTTTCTGTTCATACAATGTTCTCTGAATCAGTCCATCTTCCTGGTCTGTAGCTAGCCATTTTCCACACAGGAAAACTTGTTCAATACCAGTTGCATAACATAAAACTACAACTCTGTCCAGGAACCAACCAGGACCGAGGCCTTTATTGTCGTGTCCAATCTCTATTTTAGATACAGGACTTAACAGAGTAGCCACATCAATTTCAAATATATCTGTCTTGTTTCTCTCAAAGCTGCCATTGTCCAACCATATCTTGCCACTGGTCTTTTCTTTTCCATCTTTCCCAGCATGCAGTATGATAAAGACTCGAGCATCAGTTCCCCCATTGCGTTCATCACCAGTAGACACAGTAATCCTGTATGGAATACCTGTAATACCATAAAATCAAGATAATTTTTTATATAATGCCCTGCAGTGGAAGACATAGAATATATGTCTTAACCCACTTGCCCCAAGCCCAGGACAAGTTAAACTGGATTCGGACAAGTGAAAATAATGAAAGAATTTGTTTGAATAAATATTTTTTTTTTCTAAATTTGGCTTTCTGGGAAGTAGGTGAAAAAATTAAATGAAAGACTGTTAAAATCAAGATCATTTTTATATAATTCCCTGCAGAGGAAGCCATAAAATATTATTTAAAAACATTTCCCAAATGGTTCCTATTTTAAACAGAAGGTGGCCATCTCGAATTTTGGGTCAACATCAATTACAGGAACTTTGTAAATAAAGAAATAGCCAATGATTATTCATGTACACATTTTATTTATTTTCCTATAGTGTGCTATGTCTGCCAATGTCCTGAATTTCCCATTGACACAAAACATACACCGATTTAAAGAACCACCCAAGGAAAACTCCAGCCAAATTAATTTTTAAATGGCTTAGTGGATTTTAAAACATTTTCCTACAGTCATATGATAAACATTATCCAGAGGTGGCAGTCATCTTGGATTTCAAATGAATACCAAAAAGTATTTTTTAAGGAACCTTTTTTTGTTTTTGAATTTTATTTTCATTTCCTGGTTGCTCCCATACTGACAACTGAACAACATAGCCAGTAACATATTTGTTTCATTCAATGTCAATAAAATGGACAATTCGAACCATTGGTATAGGCAGCTGGATTTAGGGGGGGGGGGGGGGGGGGTGTAGATTGATACTAGCAAACGTTTTTATTTACCTGGAGCTGATGTTGTAGCTCCAACACCAACCAACAAGTCACGTGAGATCTGTCCATCATCTTCATCTGTAGCAAACCAACGGTAACATGGGAACTCGTAAACAATGTTGTTCTGGCAGTCATCAACAATGACCTACAATTGTAAGATACCTATACAGTAATATGGGTTATAAGTTAGGGTTGTGGTGTTAAAGGTCACTTATTGTTATAAGTTAGGGTTGTGGTGTTAAAGGACACTTATTGTTATAAGATAGGGTTG
Organism: Bathymodiolus brooksi; assembly: GCA_963680875.1. Taxonomy (NCBI): domain Eukaryota; kingdom Metazoa; phylum Mollusca; class Bivalvia; order Mytilida; family Modiolidae; genus Bathymodiolus; species Bathymodiolus brooksi. Next base: position 34,669,566 of record OY804585.1, read on the forward strand.
TGGTGTAAAAGGACACTTATTGTTATCAGTTAGGGTTGTGGTGTTAAAGGACACTTATTGTTATAAGTTAGGGTTGTAGTATTAAAGGACACTTATATAAGTTAGGGTTGTGGTGTTAAAGGACACTTATTGTTATAAGTTAGGGTTGTGGTGTTAAAGGACACTTATTGTTATCAGTTAGGGTTGTGGTGTTAAAGGACACTTATTGTTATAAGTTAGGGTTGTAGTATTAAAGGACACTTATATAAGTTAGGGTTGTGGTGTTAAAGGACACTTATTGTTATAAGTTAGGGTTGTGGTGTTAAAGGACACTTATTGTTATAAGATAGGTTTGTGGTGTAAAAGGACACTTATTGTTATAAGTTAGGGTTGTGGTGTTAAAGGACACTTATTGTTATAAGTTAGGGTTGTGGTGTTAAAGGACACTTATTGCATCTGTATAAATGTAAATATAATTATCATATGATCATGGTCATCAAATAAAATTTAAATATCGCATAAGTATTCTCTCTTTTTTTCTTCTTCAAGTTAATCTTGATATAAAATAATTTGAATACTTTTAATTCTGTTTATTTTTGTTTTTCACTTGTTCAATCAAGTCTTTCATTTTGATTGATTTTTAGAACATCTGGTGTTCCATATCTCCATGACTATAATATGACAGGTGCACATAACTCTTTTGATTTAATATTTTTTTACATTCAAACATTTACCTTAATTTAAATTATAAAAATAAACCTAAGGGTACAAGTACCTATTTTTTGGTAGGTTTTCTTCATTCCTTTTTATATCTACGATGAATTATGCAAATAAACTACACATAGTTCAGTTATTAAAAAAATGCAAAAATCAATTAAATTCCGACTCAGTCAAATAGTACATGTACATCACTCTAATATCAATAATTTATTAAATATGAATATTAACAATATTTCCTGAAATTCAAAATTATTTCAACATTCTTTATATTTTATTTATTTTAGTCTAATTAATGTATTCACAAATTATTTATTCAAGTATGCTAGCTTCCAACTTCCCATATACATATATATATATATATATATTTACTTTTTTTCTTCTTTTTTTTTTGTGAAATCAATTTCATTTAAGGATTCTAGGCCATTCCTTGATCATGTCCAGGAATAGTATCCACTAATTTCTAACATTAATTGAAATCTTATTTAATATTTAGAAAACTGCTTCATATGCTAGGCCCCTTATATCAATTAAAAAATAATCCTGAAAGCATTATCATAGTTGGAAAGTTTTCAAACATATGGTCACGCTTAAATTTAATTATTTAAAATTGGTATAAATTAAAAGTTTATTCCAATGTGTCCCCATTCATTCTATCAACAGTACTTGTAATCTCTTTCTTAGACACTCCCAATTATTTACACCTTCTTTTACAGAAAATTGACCCTTTCACCCAAATAAACAGCAAATAGTATGATAAGAAATACAAATCATTTAGTTTATTCAATAAGATAAAATTGTTGGTAAATAACACAGGATCTGACACTTCTATTTTTCTAGTCAGATAATTTTAAAGTCTTTTTCTCTCAGGTTCAGTGATATTTAATTGACCACTAATTAGCACATATTCATTACTGATGGGGGGTACTCCTGGGGGGAGAGAGAAAGGTTAATTGTCTAATATTTGAAACATGCATGACTTCCTATAGTGGAACCCAAATTATATGAAGATTTCAACTGTACAGAAATATTTTCCAAAAAATTATATTAAATATTTCCAAAAATTTCAGATTTCAATTGTGTAGACGGCTTTCAACAAAAAAATAATAATTTCAGATATCAATTGTGTAGAATAGATGGTTTTCAAAATATCTTTTTTCAAATTCAGTTTTTAATCAACTTTTAACTTTATATCTATATTGGACTGTTGCATAGAAATATCAACATGATTTTGATCAAAGTATATCAAGGATTTTACTGAGTTCATTGAAATGCATTTGTAAAGCAAAATATCATAAAGAGCAAAGAAAAATCTTTTAGATTTCTATTTAAAATGTTAACTTTAGAAAAATTGCTTCCCTACTCAATTTCCTATTAAAACAGCAATACCAATTCAATTTAACTTTTTTTTACCAACTACAAAAAAAACATTCAAATTGAAATTTTTTCATAAACCATTTCCCCCCCCACTAAAAACTGTATGTCCCAGTTCAATGAGCTTGAAATAAAGAGAAACATTAACTATTTTTCATAAATTGACTAAAATAAAGTGCTTCAGCATATTTTTTTTTTTTAATTTTAACTTACAATTCACTTTTTTTAAGAAAATTCATTTCACATATTTATATACTCTAAAATCTAAAAATATTACAACAGATCTTAAAATAATAATTTGTCTGTATTATGAAATATAAACTAGAGGCTCCCAGAAGCCTGTATAGCTCACCTGGGTATAATAACAACATCAGTCAATAAAACTTGATAACTTCGGTAAAAAAAATTAACAATTGTAGCCTTCGTCATTTTTATAAATTTGATGAAAAAAGGGCAAGAACTCCAAGATCGGTAATCAGATTTACTTCAAAATTGCAGGTAAAAAAAAAAATTGATCGAAAGGTCGAACCGCCAGACACATTTTTGGAAGAGAAACATCCAATGACTATTTCATCAAAATTTTGTTCTTATTGAGCAAATGGTTTCAGACAAAAAGATTTTTATGGGAATTTCCCATAGGGTCCTATTTTAAATTAAGTTCGGCTGTGGCGGCCATCTTGGTCGGTGTTCTGAAATGCTGGACACAATTTTGGAAGAGGACCACCCAAGAATCATTTCAGCAAAGTTTGGTTGAGATTGGCTCTGTAGTTTCAGAGAGGAAGATTTTTTTAATTTCATCCCCCCTTTTTTTCTAATTTGCATAATCGGTCAAACTCGGTAAAAGTTTTAAGTTCATAAAAAATCCCGTAATATATGTTAAAAAGCTCATCATTATGCTTATACAGTTCAAATTTGGGCACTTTCTGGCTTAAAATAGAGCAGTTTTGGCCATTTGAAGAAATTTCTATTTTTAGTAATGGTGGCCATCTTGGATACAGGACGGTGCTGACGGACACAATTTTGAAAGGGGACCACCTAAGGATCATTTCAGCAAAGTTTGGTTGAGATTGGCTCAGTAGTTTCAGAGGAGAAGATTTTTGTTTAATTTCATCCCCCCTTTTTTCTAATTTGCATAATCGGTTAAAATCAGTAAAAGTTCAAAGTTCTTTAAAAATCCCGTAATATATGTTAAAAAGCTCATCATTATGCTTATACAGTTCAAATTTGGGCACTTTCTGGCTTAAAATAGAGCAGTTTTGGCCATTTGAAGAAATTTCTATTTTTAGTAATGGTGGCCATCTTGGATACAGGACGGTGCTGACGGACACATTTTTGAAAGGGGACCACCTAAGGATCATTTCAGCAAAGTTTGGTTGAGATTGGCTCAGTAGTTTCAGAGGAGAAGATATTTTTTTTTATTTCATCCCCCCTTTTTTCTAATTTGCATAATCGGTCAAAATCGGCAAAATTTCAAAGTTCATAAAAAATTCCGTAATATATGTTAAAAAGCTCATCATTATGCTTATACAGTTCAAATTTTGGCACTTTCTGGCTTAAAATAGAGCAGTTTTGGCCATTTGAAGAAATTTCTATTTTTAGTAATGGTGGCCATCTTGGATACAGGACGGCGCTGACGGACACAATTTTGAAAGGGGACCACCTAAGGATCATTTCAGCAAAGTTTTGTTGAGATTGGCTCGGTAGTTTCAGAGGGGAAGATTTTTTTAATTTCATCCCCCCTTTTTTCTAATTTGCATAATCGGTCAAAATCGGTAAAAGTTCAAAGTTCATAAAAAATCCCGTAATATATGTTAAAAAGCTCATCATTATGCTTATACAGTTCAAATTTGAGCACTTTCTGGCTTAAAATAGAGCAGTTTTGGCCATTTGAAGAAATTTCTATTTTTAGTAATGGTGGCCATCTTGGATACAGGACGGTGCTGACGGACACAATTTTGAAAGGGGACCACCTAAGGATCATTTCAGCAAAGTTTGGTTGAGATTGGCTCAGTAGTTTCAGAGGAGAAGATTTTTTTTTAATTCCATCCCCCCTTTTTTCTAATTTGCATAATCGGTCAAAATCGGCAAAAGTTCAAAGTTCATAAAAAAATCTCATAATATATGTTAAAAAGCTCATCATTATGCTTATACAGTTCAAATTTTGGCACTTTCTGGCTTAAAATAGAGCAGTTTTGGCCATTTGAAGAAATTTCTATTTTTAGTAATGGTGGCCATCTTGGATACAGTACGGCGCTGACAGACACAATTTTGAAAGGGGACCACCTAAGGATCATTTCAGCAAAGTTTGGTTGAGATTGGCTCAATAGTTTCAGAGAAGATTTTTTTTTAATTTCATCCCCCCTTTTTTCTAATTTGCATAATCGGTTAAAATCAGTAAAAGTTCAAAGTTCTTTAAAAATCCCGTAATATATGTTAAAAAGCTCATCATTATGCTTATACAGTTCAAATTTGGGCACTTTCTGGCTTAAAATAGAGCAGTTTTGGCCATTTGAAGAAATTTCTATTTTTAGTAATGGTGGCCATCTTGGATACAGGACGGTGCTGACGGACACATTTTTGAAAGGGGACCACCTAAGGATCATTTCAGCAAAGTTTGGTTGAGATTGGCTCAGTAGTTTCAGAGGAGAAGATATTTTTTTTTATTTCATCCCCCCTTTTTTCTAATTTGCATAATCGGTCAAAATCGGCAAAATTTCAAAGTTCATAAAAAATTCCGTAATATATGTTAAAAAGCTCATCATTATGCTTATACAGTTCAAATTTTGGCACTTTCTGGCTTAAAATAGAGCAGTTTTGGCCATTTGAAGAAATTTCTATTTTTAGTAATGGTGGCCATCTTGGATACAGGACGGCGCTGACGGACACAATTTTGAAAGGGGACCACCTAAGGATCATTTCAGCAAAGTTTTGTTGAGATTGGCTCAGTAGTTTCAGAGGAGAAGATTTTTTTAATTTCATCCCCCCTTTTTTCTAATTTGCATAATCGGTCAAAATCGGTAAAAGTTCAAAGTTCATAAAAAATCCCGTAATATATGTTAAAAAGCTCATCATTATGCTTATACAGTTCAAATTTGAGCACTTTCTGGCTTAAAATAGAGCAGTTTTGGCCATTTGAAGAAATTTCTATTTTTAGTAATGGTGGCCATCTTGGATACAGGACGGTGCTGACGGACACAATTTTGAAAGGGGACCACCTAAGGATCATTTCAGCAAAGTTTGGTTGAGATTGGCTCAGTAGTTTCAGAGGAGAAGATTTTTTTTTAATTCCATCCCCCCTTTTTTCTAATTTGCATAATCGGTCAAAATCGGCAAAAGTTCAAAGTTCATAAAAAAATCTCATAATATATGTTAAAAAGCTCATCATTATGCTTATACAGTTCAAATTTTGGCACTTTCTGGCTTAAAATAGAGCAGTTTTGGCCATTTGAAGAAATTTCTATTTTTAGTAATGGTGGCCATCTTGGATACAGTACGGCGCTGACAGACACAATTTTGAAAGGGGACCACCTAAGGATCATTTCAGCAAAGTTTGGTTGAGATTGGCTCAATAGTTTCAGAGAAGATTTTTTTTTAATTTCATCCCCCCTTTTTTCTAATTTGCATAATCGGTTAAAATCAGTAAAAGTTCAAAGTTCTTTAAAAATCCCGTAATATATGTTAAAAAGCTCATCATTATGCTTATACAGTTCAAATTTGGGCACTTTCTGGCTTAAAATAGAGCAGTTTTGGCCATTTGAAGAAATTTCTATTTTTAGTAATGGTGGCCATCTTGGATACAGGACGGTGCTGACGGACACATTTTTGAAAGGGGACCACCTAAGGATCATTTCAGTAAAGTTTGGTTGAGATTGGCTCAGTAGTTTCAGAGGAGAAGATATTTTTTTTTATTTCATCCCCCCTTTTTTCTAATTTGTATAATCGGTCAAAATCGGCAAAATTTCAAAGTTCATAAAAAATTCCGTAATATATGTTAAAAAGCTCATCATTATGCTTATACAGTTCAAATTTTGGCACTTTCTGGCTTAAAATAGAGCAGTTTTGGCCATTTGAAGAAATTTCTATTTTTAGTAATGGTGGCCATCTTGGATACAGGACGGCGCTGACGGACACAATTTTGAAAGGGGACCACCTAAGGATCATTTCAGCAAAGTTTTGTTGAGATTGGCTCAGTAGTTTCAGAGGGGAAGATTTTTTTAATTTCATCCCCCCTTTTTTCTAATTTGCATAATCGGTCAAAATCGGTAAAAGTTCAAAGTTCATAAAAAATCCCGTAATATATGTTAAAAAGCTCATCATTATGCTTATACAGTTCAAATTTGAGCACTTTCTGGCTTAAAATAGAGCAGTTTTGGCCATTTGAAGAAATTTCTATTTTTAGTAATGGCGGCCATCTTGGATACAGGACGGCGCTGACGGACACAATTTTAAAAGGGAACCACCTAAGGATCATTTCAGCAAAGTTTGGTTGAAATTGGCTCAGTAGTTTCAGAGGAGAAGATTTTTTTTTAATTTCATCCCCCCTTTTTTTTTATTTCATAATCGGTCAAAATCGGTAAAAGTTCAAAGTTCATAAAAAATCCCGTAATACATGTTAAAAAGCTCATCATTATGCTTATACAGTTCAAATTTTGACACTTTCTGGCTTAAAATAGAGCAGTTTTGGCCATTTGAAGAAATTTCTATTTTTAGTAATGGTGGCCATCTTGGATACAGGACGGCGCTGACGGACACAATTTTAAAAGGGGACCACCTAAGGATCATTTCAGCAAAGTTTGGTTGAAATTGGCTCAGTAGTTTCAGAGGAGAAGATTTTTTTAATTTCCATCCCCCCTTTTTTTTAATTTCATAATCGGTCAAAATCGGTAAAAGTTCAAAGTTCATAAAAAATCCCGTAATATATGTTAAAAAGCTCATCATTATGCTTATACAGTTCAAATTTGGGCACTTTCTGGCTTAAAATAGAGCAGTTTTGGCCATTTGAAGAAATTTCTATTTTTAGTAATGGTGGCCATCTTGGATACAGGACGGTGCTGACGGACACAATTTTGAAAGGGGACCACCTAAGGATCATTTCAGCAAAGTTTGGTTGAGATTGGCTCAGTAGTTTCAGAGGAGAAGATTTTTTTTAAATTTCATTCCCCCTTTTTTTAATTTCATAATCGGTCAAAATCGGTAAAAGTTCAAAGTTCATAAAAAATCCAGTAATACATGTTAAAAAGCTCATCATTATGCTTATACAGTTCAAATTTTGGCACTTTCTGGCTTAAAATAGAGCAGTTTTGGCCATTTGAAGAAATTTCTATTTTTAGTAATGGCGGCCATCTTGGATACAGGACGGTGTTGACGGACACAATTTTAAAAGGGGACCACCTAAGGATCATTTCAGCAAAGTTTGGTTGAAATTGGCTCAATAGTTTCAGAGGAGAAGATTTTTTTTTAATTTCATCCCCCCTTTTTTTAAATTTCATAATCGGTCAAAATCGGTAAAAGTTCACAGTTCATAAAAAATCCCGTAATATATGTTAAAAAGCTCATCATTATGCTTATACAGTTCAAATTTGGGCACTTTCTGGCTTAAAATAGAGCAGTTTTGGCCATTTGAAGAAATTTCTATTTTTAGTAATGGTGGCCATCTTGGCTACAGGACGGCGCTAACGGACACAATTTTGAAAGGGGACCACCTAAGGATCATTTCAGCAAAGTTTGGTTGAGATTGGTTCAGTAGTTTCAGAGGAGAAGATTTTTTTTTATTTCATCCCCCCTTTTTTCTAATTTGCATAATCGGTCAAAATGGGTAATGGGATTTACTTCAAAATTGCAGGGTAGGTAGATCTTGATATGCTGCACATTTTTGCAATAAACTTAACATCTATCTCTAAATAGTTTTTGAAATATAAGACGAAAAGTATTAAAATGAAAAAAAAAAATTGATGAAAAAAGGGCAATAACTCCAAGATGGGTAATCAAATTTACTTCAAAATTGCAGGGTAGGTAGATCTTGACATGCTGAGCATGTTTGCAGTTTCAACTTACCATCTGTCTGTTATAGTTTTTGAAATAAAGGACGAAAAGTATTAAAATTTTGAAAATTTAATGAAAAAAGGGAAATAACTCCAAAATGAGTAATGGGATTTACTTCAAAATTGCAGGGTAGGTAGATCTTGATATGCCGCACATTTTTGCAATTTAAAGTTAACCTTTATCTCTTATAGTTTTTGAAATATAAGACGAAAAGCATTAAAATTTTACAAATTTGATGAAAAAAGGGCAATAACTCCAAGATGGGTAATCAGATTTACTTCAAAATTGCAGGGTAGGTAGATCTTGATGTGCTGATCATTTTTACCCCATGTCAAATTTTTGATATTACTAACGGTTTTTGAGTTATTACCAAAAACCTGCAATTTTACCATATGTTCTATTTTTAGTAACAGCGGCCATGTTGGTTGGTGCACGGCATCACCGGACACAACTTTGAAACTAGATACCCTAGTAATGATTCAGACCAAGTTTGGTTTCCATTGGTCTAGTACTTTCAGAGGAGAAGATTTTTGAAAAAGTTTACGACGTACGACGACGACGGACGCCAAGTGATGAGAATAGCTCACCTGACCCTTTGGGTCAGGTGAGCTAAAAAATATATATCAAAGAAAAGTATGTTTCAAGATTTTTTTCTTAAGATTTAAAAAAAAAAACACCCCTGAGTGTAACATAAGCAACTTTTACAAACTGTTAAAATTTATTTAACATCAAGGTAAAAAAAAAAACCAAGATTATTTTTTAGAAACAGTATAACCTAATTTTACTATAATTTATATATTAAAGGAAATTACAACAATTGTATTTTATTGGAAAGGTGACAAACCCATTAACTAAAAAAAAAATGAGAAAGAAAGAAAGAGAGATCAGTATCTAGCATAGCTTCAGGGAATGTATCGTTCACTGTAAATTAACATCTTAACATCCCACAAAGAAAATCCTCTGTAATACAAACATGTGTAAACATGTTCTTAACTTGATGATAGCCAAATCATATGGAAATAGGTGATGATTGACTTCCCGAAAAAAAAAAAACCAGATCTAGAAAATTAAGTAATTGCAGCTGATGTATAGATATCTAAATGAAGTGAAATGAACAACTTGAGGAAAATGTAGATTTCTTTTGAGAGTTATCACATTGTGAATATGATACTACATAACACTCCTGTAAGGTGACAGTGATGCTAAACAATGTTTAAGAACAGTGGTTAGATTAATGAGGAAATTACTGGTAATTACAGGGAGTTTTATCAAGGAATGAAATTATGTAATGTTTATAAGAGTAGACGTGACTAACACTGGGAATGCCAAAAAAAATAATTTCTTTTGTTTATAAAAGAGATAAAAACGACAACTTCTTATTCTAGAAGGATATTTACATTGTGTGTTTGTTTATTTCATCAGACTGTCTTATTATTCATACATACATATTACTCTTTTTTTCATGCACACGAAATAAAAAAATGGAAAAAGGACTTCACGTAATATTTTTATTAACAACATGGATTTTTTTCATAAATGGAGCCCCGCCGTCAAGCTCCTTGAACCAGGAATCTTGTGTTTTAAGTTTAACAATTCCAAAAGACAGCATAAAGAGTAGTTGTAATATGAATGAGGAAGTTCTACGTAAAATGCATTCCATGGAGGTACAGTTTAACCATTATCGCACTCAAGTGGGATCTTTAGAAATTCGTTTTCCGGAAATTGTGCTTAATATGAATAGGTATAATGACAAAGTCGAGCAGCTGGAATTAGTTATAGCCAAAGAATCCACCTATTATAAACATATGGAGGAGAGGATTAACACTCTGGAAGAAGCTGTGGTCAAAGAGGAAAACACTGATTCAAAAAAACATATAAATGAACCAGACACATTACTTGACCCCCTACGACCTTATGTCATGGCAGAATTGCAACAAATGAAAGAAAATCTACAGAAAGAACTGAAAGAGGAAATGAAAAAGGAAAAGGAAAAAGTATTTACAAAAGAAGAATTAATTTCCACCATAAAACCACTCATCCTGGCTGAAATGCAATATGTAAAGCAGGAAATTATAAAAAGCTTAAAAGATACAATGACAATAAGAATCTTAGATCAAAATGAAGAAATTGGTTCGTCAGATGAAATCGGCAACCATATAGTCGAAGAAATAACTCCTTCCCCTGAACAAGAACAAGTCAATATGGTATCAGATCAAGGAGTAGAAAAAGATGAGACGCTGCTGCACGAAATGGCTCGTACACTACATACCCTCGAACAAAATAATGTTTCAATCATTTCAAACAAAGGTGATATCGAAAATCTTGAAAATAATACCAAAGAAATTAAAAATGAAAAAATGATTATCGAAAAATTGTCAGATAATTCCAGAGTTTTAACAGAAAATTTGCAAAGGACAATTGATATTCTACATCGTGTGGCAAAGGAAAATGTTGCTAAAGACCTGAATGAGAAAATTGAAAAATTAAGTTCGGAAATTGAATTGAAAATAGACTCTGTTATCAGTAAATTTGATGAAAAAACTTTAGCTATAGAAGGTAAGGCAAAAAAACTTGAAGACAGTTTGGAAGAAATAGCTCAAAATTTCTCCTCACAAAATCAGAAAGTGAATAATTACGTCCAAAAATTGAACTTTTCCGAGAGTATACAAAAAGTAAATAAATCGGTTAACAATATGAAGGTCGACATTCAGTCCATGGACAGAAGAATCGACAGTTATACAAATGACATTGTCTTAGACACAAAAATTCAGACCAAATTTGAAAATGTCAAATTCAATCTTGATCTTTCACTGATGGGTACGAAATCAAGTCTCGCCTCTTTTGAAAACAAATTGACACAAGTAGAGAGACAAGGTAACTTATCAATGACGCTACTTAATCATTTCAAGAAGACACTAGTCCACAATCACAATGAATCTAATGTAAAAATGGAAAATCTACAATTGGAAATTAAAGAGATGGAAAATAATCTAAAAGACGAAATGACCAACAAAATGAACACGGAAAATCTGGAAATCAAATTAGAAGATTTGGAACATGAATTTATGTTTTTCAAAAGAAGTGTCGACAACTTGCGAGAAAATTCCACCGTGGAAGACAGGAAACTAGATATTAAACTTGCAGAGCTTAGCTCAAAAACTCAAAGCATAGATTGGCAGCTAACGTCCCTCCATGATCATGCACAGAGAATTCTGGAAATTGAACGAAATCAAACATTGATTAAAAACAACTATGATCTGATGAGAGAACTGATGAAGCTCGTTCATTTGGAACAGAAATTGAAACATAATCGATGGATCAAGTTTAATTTTACCCATCATTCAACTCAAAATGCTTGTCAAAATAAACAATATGTCAAAAGGAATCATATTTCTAAGGATGGACTTGGAGCCTACGTTGGCGTACAGCTCTGTTCAGCCACGAGATACAAGTTATTTTTAGGGAATTCCTTGGACGAGGATTTCTTAGATATTGGGGACCAGTATGGACATGGTCAAGATCACTGTCAATTTATTGGAGGAAAATCTGAAACTGGGGTCAAAGTTGACACAAAATTTCCATCTGCAATGGGTGAAAAAGGTAATCCAAATTTAATAATAAATATACATTTATTTTTTATTATCATAGATTTCAGGGTTTGGTTTTATGATGTTTATCGCCACTTTCAACAATATTTTAGTTATATTGTGGTGGTCAGTTTTATTGGTGGAGGAAAACAGAGTACCCGGAAAACACCACTCACCTGTCGCAAGTCACTACCAAACTTTATCACATAATATTGTATTGAGTACACCTCGACTGAGCAGGATTCAAAGTCACAACGTTAGTGGTGATAGGGACTGATAGCACAGGTAGTTATAAATCCAACTACCATACGACCATGTCGTTCCCTTTGATACATTTAGCAAACTATTTTTGGACAAGTAAATTCACCATTTAAATATACCCCCTCCCCCCCTAACATTATTTGTTTCCATATTCTTAGTGATTTTTCTTTTTTTATTAAATGTAACCAAATCTAAATGTTGAAAACAATTTATATCTAATATCTTCACATTAACAGCATCAATAATATTTTTTGTCTAAAAAATATGGAAACAAATATTATTGAAGGGATTTGAGATATGACGGTCCAAAAAAAAGTTTAATAATTTTGTTCTCGATAGGATAAATAACAGTGACAGCAATATCATATTATATCTACATAGTATCATTGTCATTGGAAACAGGTGGGGGGGGGGGGGGGGGTAGGGTTATGATGTTTAATGCCACTTTCAACAATTTTTCAGTTATAATCGTCGTGGTCTGATCATTGGAAACAAGATTCCCTTTTTTAAGACAACAAACCAAGAGAGTCACAAATATAAATGAATGCTAATTCCCCAAATTATGTCACTTAAAATTCATCATATACAGTAGATTTATGATATATACATTTTTTTACATTATAAATCAGTGCTACATACAGACTGTCCTGAAGACCCCCCACCCCCCTTTCCCCAATTTACCATAATAAATGTCATAGCTTTATGGATGATTTCATAGCTAGAATTTCCTATCATAAGGCTTAATAATGTGTTACCTTGTTGGAATGTTGAAAGATATCCACACACACACCACCCACTTAAAAAAGACTGACAATATCATGTGAGATAATAGGTCACTTTTACATCTTATATTTAAATTAAAGAGGGTTAGGGTTATGGTGCTTAACGTCACTTTCAACAATATTTCAGCTATGTCATGGCGGTTAGTTTTATTGGTGGGGGAAACCGGAGGACCCGGAGTAACCCACCGACCTGTCGCAAGTCACTGACAAACTTTATTACATAATGTTGTATCGAGTACACCTCGCCTGAGAGGGATTCAAACTCACAATGTTAGTGGTGATAGATAGGCATTGATTGCATAGATAGTTTTAAATCCAACTACCATATGATCAAGACCACAACAGCCTCTTTAAAATAATCAAGCTCATATTTAGGTCCTTGACTTGAAATAATACAGTGAAAATATGTATTACAAAGCAAATACAACTTATATGGGATTAATTATACTAAAAGCTACATAATGAACAGAAAAGGATTTAACCAAGTTCAAGATAACAGCGTTCGACTGTATTTAAAATTATGCTTTTTCAAACTATAATATGTATTTTTTTAATTATTGTAATTGAAAAAAAAAGCCCAAATATGTTTAATGCAAATTTATAAAAAAAAAATTTGCTTAAAAATCAACCATTTATGCGATAATATATATATATATATATATATTTTTTTTTTTATAAAATTGAAATAAATATATACAGCACAAATATCAATTTATTTTGTTTACTTGTTTACTTAAAATCAATAATTTATGCAATATAAAACATTTTGCAGAAAAATATATTTTTAATTAAAAAAAATAATTTACAAAATAATAATCAAAATATATACAATATTATTTTTGGCTTAAAAATCAATCATTTATCAACGTGTGATATAAATTAATAAATCTTGCAGAAAAATTCTTGTCATTTCAACATCATGTTTCAACAATATCACACAGGCATAATTGCCATTCCAGCATAAGGTTATATATTCATTCCCATGCATCAAAGGTCTTTTGATATATTACAGTAACATGGATGGAATATTATTCTAGCACATGTTTTAATAGACCTATATCATGTTGTAAACTAATTACTATATACTTATATCTACAAGTGGTTAACCTTGATTTCACCTTATTACATATATTCTTATCATTATATCAAATACTTCAAGTACTTAGAATATATTATCAATTATATCAATTACTACCAGACTGAGTATCAATTTTTCCAACCCCCCCCCCCCTTTTGGGGTCAATATAAAGAGGTCTGACCTCACCTACTGCGAGATGAGAGTCTGGGGATTCCCAGAATCAACTTGGGAAGAACCTTTAAATATGTTATTTAATCCCCTAAGGCCTAACAAAACAATAAATGTGATTTCTAATTACTTGAACCACATGGGTGGGGTAATGGTTAGCATGCTTGCCTGGAATGTAGTAGATCATGAGTTCAAGCCCTGATCGGGTCAAACCAAAGACTATAATATTGGTATTTGTTGCTTCTCCTCTACGCATGCAGCATTAAGGAGAAAGAGCAAAGACTGGCTGGTTCAGAACCAAGATAATGTGTTGGGTAACATGTCTATTCACGTATTGTTATTTCAGTGAGCTAGCACTAAACAAATCCAACTAAGCTGTGTTGGTCTAGTACAAAGTGGACCTCACCATCAATAAAATAATCAAAACAAAAAATAGCATATTCGTCATTGTCAAAACAATTCCAAAATCCAATAAAATTATAAATGTAGAAACAAAGGCAAAAAAGAACAGAATAATTATGGTACTTCAAATAAAACACTTTTGATTTCAAACATATCTTATTTGTTCACCATATACAAAGTATTTAATGAGATAATACAATTTTCTTCAGTGTACAATGAACCCACCACATTCGGAAGAAAAAAAATATTCTCACTTCAAAATACATCCGGTAATTAACCCACAAATTAGCTATGAATAGCCAAATTATCAACTGTGTATATCAATTCAACTAGTACAACGTTTATCGTGTTTATGGTTTATAAGAAATTAATCAAATGATCTTGACCCCTAAAACATGGCAGACATCATAGATAATATTTGTCCTAATTATAAGTATGCAGGTCTTTCAATCAGGGTGGTACCAGGTACTTTTACCTGCCTAAAATGGTCTATGATACCTCCTGCTTTTAAAGAGTGTTGTGTAAGATATTCATGAAAACTTTTCCAATTTTAATAAAAAGTACCACATGTAAATAGTGAAGTACATGTACTAGTAGACTTGAAAAATATTGAAAGCCCTGAGTATGAAAAACAAAAATACCCAGCTCATAAAGCATTTAATACAATTCCTCTATCATACCATTACAGCAAGTTTAATACAGAAATATATAGTTCCATTTGCTGGTCAAAAGTTTTTCCACACTAAGATATTTCCCTAGATATTTCATATGAAACCACTTATTTTCAAAGCATTCTCCTGAAGTCATTCCTTATCCGATTTTCTTGAAATTTCCACATTTAAAAGCAGAATTAATTATTAAGAGTTTATTTTAATATTTTTGTGTAATTTTTACGAACTTTTATTTACAAGTATTTATGATTTAAAAACAAAAGTAAATTCTCGATGTCACAATTTTCTATGATTATATAGTAAGATTTGATGAAAAAAATTAAACTTTGTGTCCCGTCTTATAAGGCCATCCCTTCTACATTAAAAAGTGACCTTATAAGAGGGTTGGCCTGTCCTGAGGAGGACAATTTACTAGTATTTTACTATCTGAAATCTGGCATGACAAGAGTGGTCTTATAATAGGGGGAACTACTGTATATTTTTTTCTGCAAATTATTCATCTATATTAATATATAGCCATTTTCAATTTGCAGCTTTTATGAGAAGACAGTGGGACGAGAAGCCACATTTAGGATATCTGTCCTTCATGACGCCAACGCCAAGCTGGTATGAATGTGGTATTTCATTACCATAAACTTTGAGGAAAGCTGGAATGAATGTGGTATTTCATTACCATAAACTTTGAGGAAAGCTGGTATGAATGTGGTATTTCTTTACCATAAACTTTGAGGATGTGGTATGTCTTTACCATAAACTTTGGAGAACACTTGCATTTAAAATATTCATTGTACAATATACCATGCATATTCAGTATTCAAAGAAACAATAAAATGGCCTTGTGAGAGGATATGGACTTCGAAAAAATAATAAATGCAAAATATACTGTTCTAAAGAAACAAAAGGTTGTGTACGTGTGTGCATTAGTGCATTATAACAGATTTTTATTGTCTATTATGCTCCTTAATGATGGTTCTAGATCTGCAGTAAATCAGATAACAGATATTATTTGATAAATCTGATTTATATGTTTTTGAAGTATTGTACCTTATGACTGCAAAGAAAAGGCTTAAAATATAATCTTATGATGAATAGAAATAAACTTTACCAGGAAGTAATACATCGGGAGGAAGATTGATTGACTGACAAATGTTGATTGCATTGTGGTTGTAGATTTCATACATTTATCAGACAACAGATGTGAATAATCAAATAAATCTTTGTTGATAAACAGAAATTTGATTGATGTGAACGAGGCTATTACAGCTAATACATTGATTGGGTTATATTTGAAAGAGAGTTTGAATTTGTTACTATAAATAACTATGTGTTGTATATAAATAGTTCATCAAGTGGTTTTTTTTATAGAAAAGTTTCAGTTGGAATGGATCAAAGTCTTGTTTAATAAAATGTTGGTTTTTTTTAAAGAAAAAAATGTTTAAAATAGTCAAATGGATTTCTTATTCAAATTGTTTGCCATATTTTGATAATTTAGACTTTTCTTCATGTAAAAGCATGATATGTTAATTTTAAAGTACAATTAAACCTAGTTACATTCAAGAATACAAGACTGGCATATTTTGTATAAGTATACATTTGTAGTAAGTAATCAGGGCTAGAGTTATTGATGTTTAACACCACTTTCAGCAATATTTCAGCTATATCACGGCGGTCAGTTTTATTGATGAAGAAACTGCAAGTCACTGACAAACTTTAGCACATAAAGTTGTATCTATCTAATACACATTGACACGGGCAGAAAGAAAACTAACAACTTTAGCAGTGACATTGTTAGATATAAATTCAACGACCATACGATCGCAGCAACTACACCCATCAGTGTCCTTCGACCTCAACACAACGAGATTTGACTGTCAATTAAAACATTCTTAATTGTAATCCATAATCTTTAAATTTTGTCTAGAAGTAATGGCCATTTTGCACTTCTAATGAACAAAGCATTATCACACTTTTTTTAAAGGACCATCCAATGAATTATCATTGACAGTTTGGTTTGCATCAGTTCTTATAAAGATGGCTTTTTATCAAATTTCCTTAGAGTCTTATGTTATTATGCCTAATGGTGGTGGCCATCTTGGTTTTTTCATCAACATGAAAAACAAACTCTCATCTATAGTTTCAAGTTTTCAGTTTGTGAGTCTAAGGGATTTTAAAAACATTTTACAATCGGAGCACTGTGTTCAAATATGTTCCAACTATGTCAGCCCTCTTCTTTATCCAATCAACCCAAAAGAAGAAAATTTTTTAAAAGACCGTTACAATGAAGTTTACAGACAAAGGCCAAGTGTAAAAATACCTCACAACAGTTATTGCCTTAAATTTTTTCACCTACTTGCCCAAAAGCCAAATTTAGAAAAAAAAAATCTATTTGTTCAAACTAATTCTTTCATCATTTTCACTTGTCCGAATCCAGTTTTACTTGTCCCAGGCTTCAGGCAAGTGGGTTAATGAAAAGATTGTCACAAGGATGTCTGTTCCAGGTGAGCTAAACAATTTACCTTGTCCAGGTACCATCCAGCTTTAAAGCCTGAGTTATCATGTCCTATGCGTAGTCTGTCTATTCGTCCCACACATGGACACTTCAATACAAACGCATTTTTACTGAAATTTAGAAAGTTTGACATTGACATTAAAATATAAAATAATTAATAATACAAACAATAAAGAACAGAAAACAGAAATAATAGCATTGCTTCTTAACTTTTGATCTGATACATGTTTCAATTTTTCAATTTTTAGCCCTGTTTCAGAGTGATTTTCCTTCATATTCAGATACAGTCAAACTTGTCTTATGTGACCTTCCAAGGCAACATTGAAATAGGGTCACATAAGACAGGTGGTCGCTAAATACAGATTTAATTGTAATGAAATGCACAGTGAAGGGAGGTTAAAATTAAGGTCACATAATACAAGTTATTGCTTAATAGAGGTGGCCACTAAAGCAGGTTTGACTGTATATACAGTAGTCCCCCACTACAATAGGTCACACTTTTGCTAGGGAAAAGTGGCTTATAATTGGGGTGGCCTGTCTTGAGGGGTTCCAATTTAATAAGATACAGTATAGTTCAACCCTGTCACATCTTTGTGTCTGTCCAAAGCCAGTACCTGAAGTTAACATTCCAACATCATAATTATGTCATGGCTTTTTTTTTTGAAGCCAGTACCTGAAGTTCCAACACCATATGTCCTGGCTTTTTTTTTCGAAGTTCAATGATTTGAGAAGAGAGTTGAATTTTAAACTATCTTTTCATACTCATACAATTTATATATTTTTTTCATAAGTTAATAGCTTGCGTCTGAACTGCTTAATCTGAAATCAACTTACTATGTTCTTTGCAAACTTATGAAAGTGATGGTTACTATAAATATATATATAATTTATTACCTATTTCGTTTAAAGCTTTTCTTGAGAAAATTTTCTCCTGAGTCTCCCATCTCACCAAAGAGTGTTACATAAACTGTGGCATCTGTTCCAGCTCCAGGTTTGTCACCAGTAAAAATAGTTACGTTGTATTTATAATCTGCAAAGGATGTTTATGGAATAATATTATTGGCTGTTGGTTATTTAACATTCATCGGCAAATACTTCATGCATATTCAGGTTGAAAACTAGTTCAACAGTATTTGATAACGATACAGAAATGAGGAGGTGATGCACTAAATTTCGTGGTTTGATAATACCAATGAAAACCACGAAAATTAGTATTCAACGAATAAAAATGAGTTAAAAAAAAAATAGGATGTTTTTTGTTTTGAATGATCAATTGTGACAATAGCAAATTATCTCCATCTTCGTGTTATTTAAACAGAAATGTTCAATTGATTAACTATAGTCCTTCTGTACTCATAGCTTTGGAGACATTTATAATTAAAAGAAAAATATTCTTGACTTTGTCAACCAATATAAATTATAAGAATCAATGGTTTCTGTTCAAATTTTCTACTATTTTCATTTTTCTTTTGGCTTATCAAATTATCTTATTTTTCGACTAAAGTATATTTGGGACAGTTTGCTATAAAATGTAAATCATATTTATTTACAAAAAAATGAGATCAGTGAACAATAAAAAAAAACATCAGAAAATGACAAGTTTTTAAAGGAAGGTTTTTAAAACTGACACAATCAAAAACTAAATAAATTTTGACATTTTTTTTCTACCAGCCAGTTTCCTTTAAATTCTTTTTTTTTTTCAATGCTTTGCAAGTATTGACAAAAATGGGTGTTTTGACAGCTAAACAATAACAGTTATAATGGTATTCCAAAATTACGTAGTCGAACTTGTCTTATGTATTATAATGTAACCTTCCAAGGAAATGTTGAGACATGGTCACATAAGACTGGTGGTCGCTAAATACAGGTTAAATAAATATGAACTGCACAGGGAAAGGAAATTAAAATAAAGGTCACATACTACAGGTTATTGCTTAATAGAGGTGATAACTGAAGCAGGTTTGACTATTACTATTGTGGGATTTTCAATCTTGTAAATACCATATACAAATAATCAAAAACAGAAGAAAAAAAATTGAATTTCAACAGTTAAATCATTCACAATTCCATACTTTACCTTTTCGAAGAGCAAATTCGTCCTTACTACCAACTAAATCTCGGCTGATCTTGCCATCTGACTCCGTCCGAGACAACCATTCTCCACAGGGGAAGAAATACCGCCAGTGACGATTCTTTAAATCTGTGACTACAACCTAATAAAAAAACGTAATATATAATTTGCTTGTCATATATGGTCAGCCATTATTGGTGTTCATCATCACTTAGCAATATCAGCTATATTGTGACTGACTCCCAGAATCATTAGAGGATGAACTGTCTTTGGTACTGGTGGGTGTCTTGAAACACTTGAGGTGGGCATCTGGGCAAAAACCCACATTATTGGTTTTAGGCTTTCGGTCAGAAGTAAGCGACTTTAACACCTCACCACTCAGCAACATAGGCCTTTGGCTTTGATGAAATAGGGACAAAATCCATACAATTCTAGCTCCACAACAATTCATAATATCAAATTTTATTATTGGTGTGAGCATTTTCTGCCATGTAAATTCACTTTTATAATTCATGCATTTGATTGAGGGAAAAAGAAATTGTTGTTTGTTCCTTTTTCATCTAATGATTGCCTCTTTCTCTCTTCATGAATATAGATGAAATACTACTCACTTGTTGACATTAAACAGCAATCAATCAAAATCAACTTGTAAAGATCAAACTTTGTACTAAAATTCTTAATTAGAGATTATGTCGACTTTTATTCTCATACTTTTACATGTATTAGTTAAACTGTTTCAGCAGATTTATACATCATATTGTATTAAGCAGTCTTCGAATTTAGGCGGTAGTCCGAAGCCCATGGCGTGTAGAATTGTACACGGGCATATAAAATGAGTAGTTCCACAAGTCCGACGGGCCTGTGAAAAAAAAGTTGATTTCATAAGATATTGTGTGTAGATATTTAGTTTATTGTTCTCCGTTTTCAGTTGCTGCCGAGTCAATGCAAAAAATGGGTAGGCAAACAAGTCCTTTTAAGAATTTCCGATATTCGAAATAGATTTAGGTGTGTCTGTTTTTTGCAATTTGATTGGTTGATATTTTTACCATCATGTAGGTTTTAAAAAAGGACGAGATTTAGGAGAAGCAGGGCTCACGTTAGAGGGCGAAGTAGTTGCCTTGTGAAGGTTGACTTCGATTTCTCGTTGGTCAAAAGCGAAGTTCAAGTAGCCTTGAAATTTTGAAGTCACCCTATGTTGCCTGCATATTTTTGCCACGTGCCATTTATGAAAATATTGACATCGTGTTTATTGAATACTATGGTATTCATTAATTATTTTGAAAGTGACTTTCTTGAAAAGTAATCCATTTCGGTTTAAAGAAACTTTAATTTCGCTCAATATCAAATAAAAATGGCACCACGAGAAAGGGGGCACAATCAGACACTAACGGGAAATGTTGATCGAAGCTACTTTTAACCAAACAAACTTTTGATTTATTTTTTTCTCAGTCCTGTGACATAAAATCTGAGTCCTCATATGCAATATGTTCATATTTGAGAAGGTTAGTCATTCAAAATTCGTTGAAATGCACGGAGACACTTCAGATTTTTTTCGATCCGCTTCCAAATCCGATCGGTATATTTGATTAGTTGCGATCTATTTATAGAACTGTTGCTAACAGACCTGTGTCTACGTTAATACCTCTGCAGTTAGAAAATAGACTTTGAACTACAGTAGTTTTGTTCCATTGTTGCACTCTGATTTGAGGTCTGACAAATAATAATTACAATCTTTATTTGCTTCAGTTTATGACTGTCAGTGTCAATATACGTTCGTGCTATATTTGCATTCCCTAGCTATCTATATATAGTTGAACCGTTGAGCAAATTGGCATATATATTTTTTCTGCTGAAGGCTACACAAATATGACTTTGCATTTTGTGTGGTATTAATTCAAAGCATAGTGATATTTAAAAAAAAAAAGGAGGGGGTACATATTAAAAATGATCACCAAATTTTATGTCACACGCAATGATGACACCACAAGTTTTTGTTATAAGAATCTTATAACAAAATTGGTTGTGATGATGATGATGAGGAGGAGGTGGACAGTGATGATATGGAATATACTGAGGATGCTATTGACAAACTGATTTTAGAATTTCCAGGAGATTAATATAAACATGAATCCAAAATAAAGTGTCTTTTTCATTTTTTTTTACTTGCATTCTGGTCTTACCTAATGCATAATTGACATGTCCACATAATATCATCATGTTTTGAGTTTTGGTGGTTTGAATTAATGGTCATTAATGTAGTTTTCAAATTCGGGCCTGTAGAATTGATGGGCCTGTAAATATTTGAACTTACAGGCCCAGTGGGCTTGTAAGGTAAAAAGTTAAGCATGAAGACTGATTAAGCTTATAATACTGTGGTGACTCCCAAGATATCTTAACCATTTTAAAACTCTTAGGGTTAATGCTAGGAGAATTAATCAATTGACTGATTGATTGGTGTATCAACTTCAGCAGTATTTCTGCTATATCGTGGCATCTACTAGAATTAATTGATTGATTTATTAGTGTTTAATGCCAACTTCAACAGTATTTCAGCTATATCGTGGCATCTACTAGAATTGATTGATTGATTTATTGGTGTTTAATGCCAACTTCAACAGTATTTCAGCTATATCGTGGCATCTACTAGAATTGATTGATTGATTTATTAGTGTTTAATGCCAACTTCAACAGTATTTCAGCTATATCGTGGCATCTACTAGAATTGATTGATTTATTTATTAGTGTTTAATGCCAACTTCAACAGTATTTCAGCTATATCGTGGCACCTACTAGAATTGATTGATTGATTTATTAGTGTTTAATGCCAACTTCAACAGTATTTCAGCTATATCGTGGCATCTACTAGAATTGATTGATTGATTTATTAGTGTTTAATGCCAACTTCAACAGTATTTCAGCTATATCGTGGCATCTACTAGAATTGATTGATTGATTTATTGGTGTTTAATGCCAACTTCAACAGTATTTCAGCTATATCGTGGCATCTACTAGAATTAATTGATTTATTTATTAGTGTTTAATGCCAACTTCAACAGTATTTCAGCTATATCGTGGCATCTACTAGAATTGACTGATTGATTTATTGGTGTTTAATGCCAACTTCAACAGTATTTCAGCTATATCGTGGCATCTACTAGAATTGATTGATTGATTTATTAGTGTTTAATGCCAACTTCAACAGTATTTCAGCTATATCGTGGCATCTACTAGAATTGATTGATTTATTTATTAGTGTTTAATGCCAACTTCAACAGTATTTCAGCTATATCGTGGCATCTACTAGAATTGATTGATTGATTTATTAGTGTTTAATGCCAACTTCAACAGTATTTCAGCTATATCGTGGCATCTACTAGAATTGATTGATTGATTTATTAGTGTTTAATGCCAACTTCAACAGTATTTCAGCTATATCGTGGCACCTACTAGAATTGATTGATTGATTTATTGGTGTTTAATGCCAACTTCAACAGTATTTCAGCTATATCGTGGCATCTACTAGAATTAATTGATTTATTTATTAGTGTTTAATGCCAACTTCAACAGTATTTCAGCTATATCGTGGCATCTACTAGAATTGATTGATTGATTTATTGGTGTTTAATGCCAACTTCAACAGTATTTCAGCTATATCGTGGCATCTACTAGAATTGATTGATTGATTTATTAGTGTTTAATGCCAACTTCAACAGTATTTCAGCTATATCGTGGCACTTACTAGAATTGATTGATTGATTTATTAGTGTTTAATGCCAATTTTAGCAGTATTTCAGCTATATCGTGGCATCTACTAGAATTGATTGATTGATTTATTAGTGTTTAATGCCAACTTCAACAGTATTTCAGCTATATCGTGGCATCTACTAGAATTGATTGATTGATTTATTAGTGTTTAATGCCAACTTCAACAGAATTTCAGCTATATTGTGGCGTCTAGGAGAATTAACACATGTTAATTTCATGTTATATACATTATATGAAGAAATATGATTATTAAACCAAATGTTCAAAGTCTAGCTTCTTCAGCATATTCTTTACCCTATAACACATGTAACATATTCTTTACCCTATAATACATGTAACATATTCTTTAGCCTATAACACATGTAACATATTGGTGGCAGTGTTTTTCAATATAACATTGGCTTGCAACACCCACCTTAACAACTGGATAAACATGGCCAACATTAAATGCTTGTCTTTAATTTAATAGGATAATGAGTTTCATTGTGTTAATTACTTGTGGTATGTAGACACAGACAAGTCACTTATGGTTCAAGCACATTGTTTGATACCTGCCTTTGATCATATTTGGTAGTGTAAACATCATTATTAGCACAATGTAAACATATGTATCAGCAATGAAATAAACTATCGAAATAAATTTGGATACTTTTGTATAATACAGTGAAATCTGACTAAACCTGACATCATGGGGACCAATTTTTGTGTTTAGAATAGACAGGTGTTCAGTTTATACAGGTTAAATTAACAAAGATTTCCTACATTGGGATGTTATTTAAAGTTAGGTTTATACAGGATTCTGTTTAATTCAAGGTTCAGTTTAGACAGGATTCAATGTTCAAACATCCCTTAAAAATGCATTTTTCTCCCATTCAAAGTTATCCTCTGAAAGGTTTTTAAATTAGTTGGCTTTCCAATCTTTTTACAATGAGTTTACTTGATGAAGGTTATTCCATAAATACATAGTGCATACTAAATTAGGCCAAACAAAATAAAAGTTCTGGTTCTCAGACAATGCCGCCCCCTCAAAATTTCGGCCAATGGGACGTTTTTTTTGCCATACAGAAAAAAAATCGCTACCGCACCGTATTTTTAAAGAAAAAAAATTTCAAATTTACCGCCAAATTTAAGTTTTCAAGCGTGCCGATGACGCGGACGAGTTTTGACAAACGTTTGAATGACTGATCAATCGAAGACGAAAGTAAAAATTCAGCATAGCTACGAGTGAAAACACTGTCCTCGTCAGTTTTAATGTACAGTTACGTTCCAAACAAATAGTTCCGTGGACCATCCTGCCTGTTGACAGAGTAAACACTATTGTGTTGTTTGTTTGCCAAAATAGTAGAATTGAACTGGTTTGCGTTATGTTTTTAAACCGCTGAAAATAAAATCAAATTATAAAAACCCTTCCCATGTTGGATTGGAAATAAAAACAAAAAATAAAAACCCTACCTACCTTGCCCTTTTTTTTAAATCCATTGTCTGAGAACCAGAACATTTTTTTTAGATGGCCTTAGATATCTAAGTTTTTATTACATTAAATCTAAAAATGAAAAATTGCTCAAATATTTTCATTTCAATGTAAATACATGTGTAATATCACTACTGTTTCTTTTTATATAGTCCCAAAGCCTTCAAATATTGGCTAAAATGAACAATAATCACAATCAAGAATGTATAAAAATAAAACATGTAAAACCTACCCTCTCCACAAACCATCCAGGCATAATTCCAGTATTATCATGTTCTAAGCGGATCTTTCTCATAGGTCCAACACAATTTGCTTTAGTTTTAAAGATTGCACTACTATTTGGCTTGAATTCACTCTTTCCTTCTTTCTTCAGTGAAATTTTCTGTGTAATTCCAGATTTACCGAATATTGTCACAAACGCGTTTGCATTTGTTCCTGCCCCTGTCTTGTCTCCCGTCACAACTAGAATTTCATATGCTTTAAAAAAAAATGTACCCATTTTTATAATATATGTAGATTTATCATTAATCAATAAAACTAGAATCATGGTAAACTCTGTCCCAGTACTCTCATAAATATATGCCATCTTTGAATTGTTTTGCGAAAATGAATTTCTCAGAGAAATATGGCATCCATAGCGAAGCTTTCGATGCAAGATGCGATGGGGAAGTCCATTTTGAGGAAAACATATCAATGATAGTATATCTATATTATATTAATTGAAGATTTGCTAAGATGAATATTACACATAGAAATCAATGAAAAGACGTACCAGAAGCATAGTGATATTTCCACCGATATTGCATCTGCAGCACGAAAACAAGTTTTTTTTGCCTTCCTTTTATGATCTTTGACCTTGAGAATAAATCTAAAATTATTTGCTTAAGGGGAACTTGAGTTATTATGTTAAATGCCCGATGCATAGAAATGGGTAAAACTTAATGCCCTGATGTCTATCAGAGAAGGCATAAAATTCCCACAATCACCTAATTTTATTCACATTGACCCATTGATTGTTGTTCTTTGTCTTGTAGTAACTATCACTGTTATCCACCTCTTATAAAGCCACTCCTTCTGCAATCAAAAATTAACCTCGTAATAGGAGTGGCCCAACTTGAGGTGCAATCTAGTAGTATCTTACTAGTTTCAGTGAATCTGAAATCTGACCTGGTAACAGGAGTGGCCTTTTTGCGGAAATGGCCTTATAATAAAGGGGGACTACTGTACTGCATATACATACTTGTATTAGAAGATACCATTGGATAAAGTTCCCTACAAAGTTGTTGATCCGAGTGATATAAAGAGAACCATTTATTCACTATAAACACCCATCTCTTTTTCTTCTTTACATGCTCTATTTCAACTTCTTGTAGAAACCAAGCTTCTTCTTTCGTTTTGGCATTTGTCTGAAATAAAACACAGCTTTTAAGATTAATTATTCAGATAAAAGAAAAGCAAGGCAAACAGAATTTATATCTCAGCAAGTGAGTGAGCAGTAGTTCTTTAATGCTAAGTCGGCAATATTTCAACTAACGAGAACAATGACGAGAACAAGTAACATTTCAATGAAATGATGATGCCTGCTTTGGACTAGACCAGCATTGAACATAATTGAATTGTCATAGTGCTAGCTAACTGAAACAATACGGATAGACATGTTGCTCCACTTGGACATATTATCCTAATTCCGGCCCAACCTGTCTTTGCTCTTACTTCTTAATGATGTATGCTTAGTGGAGAAGCATCAAATACCAATCTTCTAGTGACATGAACAGGGGCTCAAACCCACTATATATTGCACTCGAAGTGAGTACATCTATATTTGATCTTGAATGGTTAAATCAAACAAGATATGATTATAATCTAACGATTATGAAGTCTCCCAAACCGGCCACTGACAACCGATTTAAAAAATAAATTAAAAGCTACCTTTGAAATCGAACAATGTTGAATTTGTGCGGTATTGCGGTGGCCATTTTGAAAATGGCGACCGGTAGAAATTTTTCGATGTCAGGAATCATTTCGGGACATCATAATCTACCCACATATGAAATGTCGTTGAAATCGGACAATGTTGAATTTGTGCGGTATTGTGGTGGCCATTTTGAAAATGGCGACCGGTAGAAATTTTTCGATGTCAGGAATCAATTCGGGACATCATAATCTACCCACATATCAAATGGCGTTGAAATCGGACAATGTTGAATTTGTGCGGTATTGTGGCGGCCATTTTGAAAATGGCGACCGGTAGAAATTTTTCAATGTCGGAAATAAATTCGGGACATCATTATCTACCCACATATCAAATTTTTATGATATCGGACAATGTTGAATTTTTACCCCCCATTTTTTATACCGTATTTTGAAAATTGCAGACATCTCGAAATTTTGAAAACGCCGAATTGCTCCTCTAATGGTGACCTATCACTATGTCAAATTTTATGTCTCTATCATTATACATTTAGAAGTTATCAACATTAATGTACGAAATTTAAACTTTCCCATAGGATTCTATAGTAACCCCCACCCCCTTTGAACCCCTCAAAATATGACTTTGACCCCCTTTACCACAAAGCTGAAAACTTTAGGACCAACTAGAAACATATATCTATAACTCCAACAAGTTTCACGAAATTCTGTCCAGTAGTTCCTGAGATCTGCCGTGGACAAGTTCATGGTCCGCGGAAAGAAAGGAGAAGAAGAATAAGAATAATAATAATAAAAATAATAATAAGAAACGGAGCAAAAACAAAGTTTGGGAGACTTAATTAAATAACTTATATCAGGTTTGATTGGAGTGGTTCATTTTGTTATATTGTCAACCATTACAGTTTAACCTTTTATATTTAATCATAGTACATAATTAATATACCATGTCCAAAGACCAAATTGTTTTAATTGTATTATGTGTGATTTAAATGTAGTAGAGGAGGAATTTCATTTTATATTGCAATGTAGTAAATATGTGCAATTATGTAGAAAATATATCAAAAAATATTATTGGTCTAGGCCTTCGGCATTTAAATTGGTACAGTTACTTTCTGTGGAGAACACAAAAGAGCTTTGTAATTTAGGGAGGTTTATATTAATGGCATATTTAAGATAAGGAACAATGCTATATAATGTCTGTTTTTAATATGTCAATGGTAACATTTATTTCTGATGTATAAGATGTGTTGTATGATATATCACTTGTAAATGTATGTTGTACTTATATCCTGATAAACACAATGGTTTATGGTAATAAAGAAGTGAATTGAATCTTTAATTTTTGTCTCACAGAACCTAGAGTAAAAGGATAATTTTCTTATTTCATCATAACTGTATACAAACCTCTATATTTATAGACTTTAGTTCTCCAATTTCTGGCCCCTTGACTTTAAACAGATGTGTACTTCCTTTGGCAAATCTGAAAGCCACATCTTTATGAGATTTCACTGATCCTGCTTTCTTTGTTAGTCTGTGTTTCTTAACTTTACCCTTTGTGCCTTTCATTGTGATGAAAACCTATAAGAAAATGAGTCAATGATTAAAGGGAGACAATTTGTTTACCATAAAACTATAAGAAAATGAGTCAATGATTAAAGGAAGATAATTGATTTACCATAAACCTATAAGAAATTGGCCAATGACAGTTATTGAAAACTGTCGGTTTTATCGGATGTGCAGATAAAAAATGTGAAAGTCCGATAAAAACAACATAAATATCGGCCCAGATGTCCAATTGAAAAAAAATGTGATGTTTCATTTTTTTCTGGAATAGTGTACCTGTTCCACATAATGGTTCTCATTTTATAATGAAGAACCATTCGGAATTCCGATTGTTCTTTCCGATGGTGGATGAGACCTGAGAGCTTCCGTACCATAACAAACAAGCATGGCTACATCTTGGCCGATTAAATTTCATACAGCAGTTAAGCCGGTGTGAAGAAGAAGAGCGACAATGATGCTCAGAACAAAAATAATGAAAATTACGAAGCCTATAGGAAGCGGTTATTCTTAAGCAGCTGGGCTACAGACATACCTTGGCTACAAAATGACGACGAAAAAGGAATGACTTGCAAAATTTGTGTTGAACATTACGGGGATAAGTTTTAAAAAATTGCAAGGCTCGAGTAAAAAACATCTTTTCTTCGCAGGTTCCAAAAATGATTAAATCAGTACAGTATCTGACCATGTGATGTCTCTTGTACATATTGATGCTGTTAGAGTAACAGAATCACAAAAAACAGGCATTGACACAACAAACAACAGCTCATAAAACTGCCATGGCTCTTAAAGAGCACACCAGAAAAGACCTTGAATTAATATTTAGGAATGTGCATGCCTTGATTTAAAAAAAATAGGCCAATATCTGACATTACATGGCTTAACCAGTTAAACAGGGCAAAGGGACTAGATCATAGTAAAACCTATGACAATATGACTGCAGCTACTTGTGATGGGGCTTCTAATATGATGGGATGTAAAACTGGTCTGGTTACTTGTCTTCAAGAATGTTACACAGAAGTGGAAGAGATTGCAAGTAAGGAGACAGAGACTGAAAGTGAGAGAGAAATCCAGAGTAATATGGAGGGAGAGAGAGACAGTGAGGAAAATAGGGACGAGAGTGATGTAAACAGCGATGGTGAGAATGATAGTGAATAAGAGTGTGAGCAGAGTGAAGATGAAACTTTTAGAAATGTTAACAAATTTGTAGAAATAGAATATGAAAAGGAGTATAATTAAAACATAATACAACTGATATGTTTACTTATTTCATTCTGATTTGAAAAAAAAATATTTTTGAAAGTTATTTCGGACTGACAAAATTCTGAAGGGTATCAGACCAAATGAATGACACAAGAAATTTGTTTTCAAGAACTCTGCAATGATTAAAGGGAGACAATTCGGTTACCATAAAACTATAAGAAAATGAGTCAATGATTACAGGGAGATAATTCATTTACCATAAACTGTCAATGATTAAAGGGAGATAATTCATTTACCATAAACCATCAATGATTAAAGGGAGATAATTCATTTACCCTATTTTCTAGATTATATGTGAACATATGTCTAATTATAATGCTATATTCAACATAGATTTATAATGGTAAAAATATGTTTTGAAGTGAAAAAATATTGACCTATAGTTTGATAAACACGTTATTTCTTTTTATTATCTATATATATCTTGTATGTATATCTAACAAAAATTAAATCTGAACAAAAATTATAATTTCCATACTAATTATTATTATAAAGAGAAATATGAGATAAAAGAGGAATGAAATATTACTGGCATTTTTCTTATGAGCAATATGGGAGATAACTCTAAATTGACACTTTTTAAGTACGAATTTCAAATATTCATGATTTAAGCACAAAATCAAACCAGAGGTCTTCAAAAGTTTACATCTTTGTATTGTTTTTGATGTTCAAAATAAAATTTTGTGCTTAACAACTCGTAAACTCATTATAAAACAAGATATGATTATAATCTAACGATTATGAAGTCTCCCAAACCGGCCATTGACACTATCTACCTACATATCAAATTTTGATGATATCGGACAATGTTGAATTTTTACCCCCCATTTTTATGCCGTGTTTTGGCAGCCATTTTGAAAATGACAGACATCTTGAAAATTTTGAAAACACAGAATTGCTCCTCTAATGGTGACCTATCACTATGTCAAATTTTATGTCTCTATCATTATCCAGTTAGAAGTTATCAACATTAATGTACGAAATTTCAAGTTTCACATAGGATTCTATAGTAACCCCCACCCCCTTTGAACCCCCAAAAATATGGCTTTGACCCCCTTTACCACAAATCTGAAAACTTTAGGATCAACTAGAAACATATATCTATAACTCCACCAAGTTTCATGAAATTCTGTCCTGTAGTTCCTGAGATCTGCCGTGGACAAGTTCATGCTTCGCGGAAAGAAAGAATAAGAATAATAATAATAATAAAAATAAAAAACGGAGCAAAAACAATAAGTCCCCAAAACTTTGTTTGGGAGACTTAATTATGCTTAATAGGATAAAACTATATTTACTTCTGCTTTTGTTGATAATTTGTTTTTCATTAAAATTGAACAAGAATAAGCTTTGAAATAATTTTTTGAAAAAATGTGATTTGAAATGAATTACATACTAAACTTGACAAGTACTTTTTGCACGTCCCAGTGCATTGAATCTAAGATTTCCCCATGAATATGTTTGTCGAGGTTGACAATATATATATATATATTTCACATATTTAATACAAAAAAATATATACACCAATTTATTCTTTTACTTTGTGTTTTTCAAAAATAAAATTCAAATATTAATAAATTTTTTTTTTGTAACTATTGAATAATTACAATTGACATTCAAACAAAGATATTGATTGCCATCTTTTAACAGTTTCTATGGCAACCTACAAATTCCAAGTTTCAAAGTATCTGTTCCTATTAACACTAGAATTAAGAGTTTGATAGCCATTTTCTATGGCAACATATATTCTAACTTTGAAAGTATTACCTTTGAATCTGTTCCTATTAACACGTACTTGAACAAAGATTTTGATTGCAATCTTTTAACAGTTTCTATGGCGATATATAAATTCTAACTTTTGGGGTATTACCTTTGAATCTGTTCCACATCCCTTTTTATCTCCTGTAGTTACTGCTACCTTATATAGAACTGATTTATCTAAATCATCGCCTTTTCGTTTTTTCCTAAAGGAATCGCCTGAATGGGAACGGAAGGAGGGAGAGGCACTAGATGGTCGATTCCATATATTTCTCTGTAAATAGATTAAATACATGTTTATTTAGCTTCTGAGAAATTAAAGGGCTTTTATTCATAGTACCACAAAGTCATATGTCCTCAGATGGTGGGTCAGTGGCAATCAAATATATGTGTAGTTATGTAAAATACTATTATAAAAATGTGGTACGACCGATAAAAAATAAAAACTCCACAAAAAATAACCTCAAATTATAAAAAAAATAATACATATATGTCACAAATTTTGCATTGAAAGACAATAATCCAACAAAATAGAGATACAATTTTAACCAAGAGGTTTTTAAAACTTCAATAAAAAAAAATGCAAAACTATTAACCAAAGTTAACTTAACAGATCAATCACACCTCGCAATGAGCGGGATTCAAACTCACATTCATTAGTCCATTAAAATACCCCACAATTCTTTTCACGTGAATATTAAGATCCCAGACATCGAAGTTTCACATTAACCAATCACAAGCAGAAAACAAACGGTCAACTGAGCATGATATCCTCATGAACAACCTTCTAAGAAGAGTTTGAAGATACCAAAGAGGTAATCAGAATGTGTATATCAAAGAAGTGCAGACAACACAATGGCCAAAAGAACTAGAGGCTCAGTGGGCTGAGCCTGTGTTGCTCACCTTTCATTCTGCTTTGAGGAAACTTCCCACCAAGTTTTGGTCATTTGGCTAAGCAGTTACAGAGAAGAAGATATTTAGAAGTCAACCAATCAGAAACAAGAATGGCCTGTGGCGGCCATGTTCATTAACGGATCAGAATTAAATTAGCAATCTTTATAGAGGACCTTCCAAGGATGCTTCCTATCAAGTTTCAATTCATTTGGCAAAGTGGTTTCAGAGAAGATTTTTTAGAAATCAACCAATCAGAAACAAGAATTGCCTTTGGTGGCCATGTTTGTTAACGGATCAGAACTAAATGAGAATTCTTTATAAAGGACCTTCCAAGGATGCTTCCTACCAAGTTTCGATCCATTTGGCCAAGCAGTTTAAGAGGAGACGATTTTTTAGAAATCAACCAATCAGAAACAAGAATTGCCTGTGGCGGCCATGTTTGTTAACGGATCAGAACTAAATGAGCAATCTTTATAGAGGACCTTCCAATGACGATTCCTACCAAATTTCGATTCATTTGGCCAAGCGGTTACAGAGGAGAAGATTTTTTAGAAATCAATCGATCAGAAACAAGAATTGTCTGTGGAGGCCATGTTTGATAACGGATCGGTACGAAATAAGCAATCTTTAGAGAGGACCTGACAGATGCTTTCTACTAAGTTTCGGTTCATTTGGCCAAGTGGTTTCAGAGGAAAAGATTTTTTTAAATCGGCCAATCAGAAACAAGAATTGCCTATGGTGGCCATGTTTGTTAACGGATCGGAACTAAATGAGCAATCCTTATAGAGGACCTTCAAAGGATGCTTCCTACCAAGTTTCGGTTCACTTGGCAAAGTGGCTTCAGAGGAGAAGATTTTTTTAGAAATCAACCAATCAGAAATAAGAATTGTCTGTGGTGGCCATGTTTGTTAACGGATCGGAACTAAATGAGCATTCTTTATAGAGGACCTTCCAAGGATGCTTCCTACCAAGTTTCGGTTCACTTGGCAAAGTGGCTTCAGAGGAGAAGATTTTTTTAGAAATCAACCAATCAGAAATAAGAATTGTCTGTGGTGGCCATGTTTGTTAACGGATCGGAACTAAATGAGCATTCTTTATAGAGGACCTTCCAAGGATGCTTCCTATCAAGTTTCGATTCATTTGGCCAAGCGGTTTCAGAGGAGAAGATTTTTTTAGAAATCAATCAATTAGAAACAAGAATTGCCTGTGGCGGCCATGTTTGTTAACGGATCGGGACGAAATGAGCAATCTTTATAGAGGACATGATATAGATGCTTCCTACCAAGTTTTGGTTCATTTGGCCAAGCGGTTTCAGAGGAGAAGATTTTTAAAAATCAGCCAATCAGAAACAAGAATTGCCTATGGTGGCCATGTTTGTTAATGGATCGGGACAAAATGAGCAATCGTTAGAGAGGACCTTCCATAGATGCTTCCTACCAAGTTTCACTTCATTTGGCTGAGGGGTTTCAGAGGAGAAGATTAAAATATGAAAAGTTAACGGACGACAGACGACGGATGCCAAGTGATGGCAAAAGCTCACATTGCCTTTGGCAAGGTGAGCTAAAAAGTACAAGAGGACAAACAATGATCTACAAAACATACACATAAAACTAAAGATCGAGTAACACGAACTCCACTAAAAACCAGGGGTGAACTCTACATACCTTGGAAATTCTTTGTATGTTTCCAAAACGTCTTTCAAAGTATTCTAATAAATGTGGATCGTTCATTGGATCATAAGGTGGAAGTGGAACTGTACATCGGCTATCAGATGGAGCATTGTTGAAAATGGTTGAGTTCATGTAAGAATAGTTTCTCCTGGCTGAAATAAGACAGTGTTATGTTAAATTTAAATAAGAATAAACAAGTGACTCTTGTTCGACACCAATTTTTCAACTAGAGTCTAACCTGCCTATGTGATCACCTCTATTAAGCAGTCACCTGTATTAAATGGTCACCTTTTTCTTGACCTGTAAGAGAAATTTTCATATCAATTGAACCTCTTTTAAGAGTCACCTGTCTTATAAGGCCAAAGTTTTTTGTCCCAAAGCTGACCTTTTAATACATGTTTGACTGTACATTATACATTTTGTATATAATTGTGAAATACAAATTACACTTTAAAGTGATACATGATGATGCCTGTTTTGTTTGTACTATGTCAACATGCTCTGTTGAACTTTTGACTTCTATATTGCCTTGTCAGACAAACAACAATTCACAGGAAAGTTATGTCGTTCCACTATCCTGACGTGAGACAACCCATATTTCCTCTGTTAGTAAGAAAGGATTATGAGATATTATCTATCATCACACCCAGACACAAATTAAAGTAAAGGAACAGCACTTTTAGGTGAACCAACACAATTTTGAAGGTAAGATTGGTCTGTATATTTGTAGATTTTAATTCAAATTTGTATCAACTTTTATCATTTATAGTAGTAGGTATTTCATTTAAGAATTTTTCTTAGTACATGTGAGATACAAACCTGCATAAGGAGCATTTGGTGCAGCATTTTCTGCTAATTTTGTCATGTAATGTTTGGGTATAGGTATGTGTGGATCTTTGTAAACAGGAGATCTCCAAGGTTCTGCATGGTTCCCTGTTGTAATTCTACGTGATGGTGCTGAAAAATGAAACATAACAGTAAGAATGAGTGATTGTTGCTTAAAGCCAAATGAACAATTATTTTAGGTATATCATGTGAGAACAAGTCACATTCCATCAGATGATGATGATGATCCCTTTGTACTAGACCAACACACTTACCGGTAGTTGTAATTTTATAGTGCTAGCTGGCTGAAACAACAGTCTGTGGATAGACATGTCGCCCCACTCAGACACATTATCCTGATTATGAGCCAACTAGTCTTTGGTATTTTTTTCCCTGATCATCAAAAAGTACTTGCATCTCTGGTAGGCTGAAGGACCCGTAAATTAATGTTGATACCTTGTAATATTGACCCAACAAAACTCTTTAAAATTTTACTCTAAAAACATTCTTAACTTTAATATTAAAATATTTTGGCAAACAATTCTGTCTTAATTTATATAGAATATTAATAGTATGTACATTTAAGTTAGACATTAAAAGTGCAATGCACTGTTAATTCTGTCTTAAAGAATGTATTTTTACCTTGAGTTCAGTATATAACTTTCAATACATCTATGTGCAATCAAGTGAGACTCGACATTAAAAAAAGAATTACTCATCCAGAGTAAAATTGCATTGATCAGCTTTTAAACAGTGAAGAGCATATAAATATTGATGCTTTATAATTTAAAAGAAATTTATACTATGAATGAACCAACTACAGTTTTGTAATGAAAACATACTGGTAGTCGAAACAAATAATTCAAAGTGCAAAAAGGTATTGGAATTCCATCAATTTAATTGGATAATAAAATTAAAGGTATTTCCTGAAATTATTGACAGAACCCATTATTACTATTTGGCATTATTTAGATGCCCATCATGTCTATAAATACCATGTTAATTTCCAAATAGCAACATTATTTTTTTATTATGTATTTTAGATACATGTAAACATGAAACTGGCATTTTCCAATGAAATCTACATTACCTGACATTTATATTAAGTACACAATGTAGTTTCAGGTCAAATCAATATTATCTAAAAACAAGGCTGAAGGTATAATTATACAAAGTCACGAAATAATAAAATTGATTTCAGGTATATGTACAAGAAGCAAGAGGATTAATTATTAACGAGTTTTCTTTTCTCGTTAAGCTTCTTTACAGGTATTATTATTAGGATTGCACAACAGGTGATACAATCTTAAAGTACACATCCACAATCGTCCACAATCATATACAAATTAGTATTACATAATCCATATTATGTTTTATTTATACCTGTAATCAGGTCAAGGAAAGAAATACTATGCCAACAATGCATGGGTAGGGTTAGGGTTATGGTGTTTAACACCACTTGCAACAATATTTCAGTTATATGGCAGTCAGTTTTATTGGTGGAATAGGTAAAACTTTATTCTTTTTTCCATTTTTTACCAAGGTTATAAAGAACAAGGATCTAACTAACAGTGCTTGTCCAATAAAAACTTTAGGCTAGTAGTAGGCACAAACAATTACGGGTTGATATGGTTTAGTGGAAACACATATTATTTTGCTAATTTCATAATCAGACTTTATATTACAATAGACATTTCAAATCAGTAGACATATTAATGACATGATGTTACTTTTTCTTTATGGTTAATAAATGTGTTATATTTTATCTAAATATTGGCGGTAGTCAATCTAATCTTCTATTATTAAACCTTACAGTAATTACAATAAAAGCTGAAAATGATGTTAAAACCATAATCATTAATGAGGGCATTGTCATTTGTCAACAGTTTAATTGTTGAATTATAGTACATTTAGAGATTGCTTTAAAAAAGTACAAAAATACCTATATTATTAATTATACCTAAATTTTTAAAATGCTGTAAATTAAATTTCATTAATTCAAAAAATCAAAATGAGTTTGACAATAGCATAAAAATAAAAATTCAACAGCATCCATCAACTAGAGCTTAAGTTATCTCATTGAACCATACAGACAGATGACGATAACAGCGCCATAACGCGGCCGCATAAAAAATCAGTCTAATTAACATTAAAAGTTTTTTTTAGATTTTAGGGTGAGCCAATACCTGAATAAGGTCTACTTCGCGCATTGCCTCCAACACCAGTACCATAGGGTGGGCGTGGTTCATAGCTTCTGACCCCTGGAATAGGGCCATCTGGAATGGTCATACATCTCCTAACGGCCTCAGAATTAGTAAATGGCTGCTGCATATCCTGAAATTATCAGTAGCTATTTTCATATTTGCTTTTAGTATGATCAGGAAGTAATATAAAAAATATAAAACAGACTATTAGTCAGGCCATGCTTAAAAAATAGGTGGTTTGCTGTTTCAACAACCCAAAATTTGAGAAGTGGGTAGATAGGCTTTTTGTAGGAATTTTTCTTCTTCAAAGATTATAAAAAGACACATTTATATAAGTAAAAATATGCTAAATATAATATTAAAAAAACAAAGAGGTACAAATTCTTATTTTTTTTATTATGTCAGGCTGATTTGTAGCTGTGGAACAGTAGCTCTTATGGTCCTTGGCCAGTTTTCTGATTATTTGCGGACCACATTTCTCTAATTCCAAGCCAAACAATATTATACTTGTTCTTTTTCTTTAAATAATGTTGTATGCTTAAATATCAATTTTATAGTCTTTGGTTTGACTTGATCAGGGCTCAAACCTACAATCTACCACACTCAAGATGAGAAGGCTAACCATTACACCCACGATGTCGTTTAATTTCATTGGATTCCCATGTTGATTGCTATTCCAATATCAACAGATCGATATGTCATGGTGACATTCCTATTTCATTTACTAATCAGAAAACAAACAAATCAATAAGGACTGTGATCATTAGCACATTTAATGACACTTGTAGTAAAAGAACAGACAATAATGTTTTCAACTCAAACATTAATAAAAATGACACCAAAATTTACATAGTACAATAAATCGAAAATATTCATCAACTATTATTGTTTAGCCTAACAGTCATCGAAATGAAAATTTGAATTTACTAAGTGGTGCGAATCAAATTCTTGAATTTATTTATATATATATATTTTTATATATACGTCTGAAAATTAAACCAAACAGTGTTAGAATTAGATTTTTGAGCTGTCAAATTTTTGTTCTTCCCTCGACGGGAATTGAACTCACACCATTGATACACTGCAGCACCATTCGCTTAGCCTTATGGCCAGCGCCCTAGACCATATATATATCTAAATAAAAACTAAAAAAATTACTGGTGCGAACAAAGTTTGAATGGTCTTGGGTCGGAGGACCAGTACTTATCGTGAGGACTGAGCTTACATGTAAAATCTGAGTGTGATCTTTACAAATTTCTACTTTTTGATCATGTTTCCTTTCGGCTTGGATATTTAACGTTATTTATGTTTCTTTGTTGGTGGACACGGATGTCATTATTAATTCATGAAAATTAAATATAGAAAAATATGTAAGTCATAATATATTTTTTGTTTTTGTTTTAAAATGATAGATCTGTTCAATTATAACCAGACATTTTTGAGAAAATATAAAATGAACATGTTTTGTAAAACCTAGAAAGTTATAATTTTTCACACCGGGCCCTGGTATATCGAATCACAAAAGAATACATTTCTTGTTTACTAATGAACACTAAACATATACATTTGTGTAACAGTAATTTTGAACATATGACTGCTTAAAAAAATATATTGAATGCAAATTTCTGCAAAAAACAAATTTAGATGCCATATTTTCTTATTATCATCTAAATATTGACTACAGCTACTGCATGATGAAAAAAATATCTTTTGATATTAATTTTAACAACAGAAATTAACCACTTTACTTCAGAAAATCGTGTTGAGTAAGTAGTGTAGTGTGTTCATAATATGTTCCTTGTTTGTTAATCTGAATTGACTAATTATCATAAACCTTAAACACTACATTCCATAATTATAATCATATTATTCAATACTGTTGTTTCGAATCATGTCAATTCTGATCATGTTCCGTCTTTTTCGTGTCTTGACTTCTGAAATGTTAGGCAGACGACTTCCGGTGTTTACGCTATTACTGTGACAACGTCAACTTAAGGGTAATAACAACATTACCGAACACTGAGCAATCTTCCAAAGGGAAAGGCAAAAACGTCAACAAACAGACAAAATCAGCTAACAACTGGAAAACTGGGAAAACCGCAATGGCCATGACTTGGTACAGGCATTTCCAAAGAAATGGTGCGCGAGAGCTCCAGATAAAGTTTCTTAAATTGGGTTTTTAACTCACCTGTTTAGCATTTCCATTGGGTGATCTATTTTTTAAATGCTTTACTTCAAATTTTTCACTCACCAGAATAAGATTCAATTGGGTTTTTTATCCACCATGAATAAATTGAATTGGGTCTTTTACTCTCTGTACATGACATGCATTGTTTTTTTGTTACAGGTATATCAGGAATTGAAAATGTATACATCCAGTTTTATTCTCCTGATGTACATTATACTGTATTCTTTAAATGTTTATCATTGGTATAGATGATACGTACATGTAAAGAAAAAATCCTGAGAGGGGGTCTTGTCCCCCATTCCCGTTAAAATAAATAGACTAT
Organism: Bathymodiolus brooksi; assembly: GCA_963680875.1. Lineage (NCBI taxonomy): Eukaryota > Metazoa > Mollusca > Bivalvia > Mytilida > Modiolidae > Bathymodiolus > Bathymodiolus brooksi. The sequence continues at coordinate 34,709,053 of OY804585.1, forward strand.
CCCGTTATGTCGAGTTACTGCAGAAAACTGGAAGTTGGGGATACCCTCATGTCCCCACACACTACTGATTTTAATATCCTTGCCCATGGAAGCAGCTGATATGCATTCTGTGCATTGCAAATATGGAATACCGTTTTTCTCTACTTTACATAGCCATGGAAATTTTTCTTTCCAAGTGACAAAAGTTTTGTCTGTGACTGAATGTTTCCGTTTCGTTGAATTATTGTCAGTCTTTACTGCCCCTTTCAAAATATCGTCAATGATTTCTGTTGCAACAATTTTACTATGATTTACAGCATTTACAATCAGCGTATCTAAAATTCTTGTAACCATGGCTTTTGAATCTGTCTTTAAATAATTAGCGATAGAATAATTCGCCCGCAAGGGGCTTTCTTCCTCCCTCGACGATTTATAATAATAGACTGAAACCGCTACCAAATAAATTTCAAGGCAAACAAGACTAAATTCTACAGAGCACATTATGTGGAGTGAATATTTGGAACTCCTCGCACCCTTAGATAGAAGTAACGGATCCCATCAGAACTATATATCGGCAAACCTCGGGAGATTTGTAATCTTACAAGTGTTGACGAGTGAAAGTGAAAGTAAATTGTCACGCAACAGAAATCATACGATATGCTTTAATTACACAACTACATAAAAATGAATGAGTGAAGTAAGCACTCATTAAACGAAGAATTGGGTTATATCTGGATGGAATTGGGTTCAACAACGCAAAGGAAATAGAAAAATTGGGTTTTTGTTAATTTTATTTGCGTAATCACGCAAAAACGCAGCTTATCTGGAGCTCTGGTGGGTTGAATCAGATTTTACGGCACCAAACCTCCCGCTTCCATTATGGTTAAAGGGTTCCAGTTGTCACTATAACAGCATATTAAACAATACTGGGACAAATTAGGTATAATAGTAGTCAACGCAGTACTTTATGAAAATCCATCATTTATTATCGTCTCATAGTCGTAGACGCGGTAGATTATAAGTAATTGTAATATGGAAACTCCAAGAAAACAGCCGAGTACATACTAGTGTTCAGTAACCCACTGTCTGTCTGATAACAGAAATATGTAAAGACAGATTATTTTCCTTTCATGAATCATGATGCTGATGCAGTGACGGCAGTAAATAAAGAAACAAAACAAATTTAATTTTAAAGAAGTAATTGTCTGTGCATTGAAGTCTTTGATACAAATAAAATAATTTAATTGATATCTGTCTTTACAGAAAATGATAAGAATTCTTTAAGTTGAGTAACGTTAAAATGCCAAATATCGATTGGAGTTTTCGTTGTGTACATGTACATTGACACCGTAAGTCCAGTGCCTAACATTCTATCATTGGCATCAAAATCATGTGGTCTGGTAGACGAAAATATCAAACTTTTGACAGAATGGAAATGATTTGAAACAAGCGTATTCCAAATTCTTTTTTCTTCTTTTTCATTTTCACACTTAAATTCACATTATGATATGCTTCATTGCATATCCATTAAAAATAATCATAAAAAATAAAAATATAGCTATCTAGTATCTAATTTTAATTTTATCATGTCCAACTGTCTTCAATTCGATATTTAGAAAAAAGACCGAAAACTGTAACGATTGATTAAACCTTCATTTTTGTATTGCAAATTTCATACATTAGTCTTAGATACAACCAATTAAAAACACTTTATATAATGTTCTGCATATAAAACAATAAAAAAAATAACCATAAAAAGACACCCTTCTGGCTTCTGGTCTTATGTTCAATTTATATCGGGGTCCCATGGTACAGTGGTAATTAAATTAAAAAGATGGCAGCTCAAATTGGTTAAAATTGCATGTGAATATGAGGTACAATGTACCATCAAACCCGCAGTACCATAGGCATGGGATCTGATTAACTGTTAAACAGTACTTGTCAACAATACAACCAACCATAAGTTATAACAACATGCACCCCTCAAACTTCATAACACAAATATAACAATGACAGAATGCAAATTTAAGTCTAGGTCCTGGTTTGAAACATGCAAAAAAATGTGACAGGTTAAAATGGTCTATTAGTATTGATATCCCAGCCAACATTTGAACCATCTCCTTAAATTTAAAAGCTACAAGTCAAACAGAAATAAGCAAAAAATGACAATAAGTTGTAGCATTGCAAGGTAAATCTGTAAAACTGTTGTAATTAATAAATTAATAATCAGAACTACTTTTAGAATATGAAACAGAATGTGCTCTTGAGACCATCCACCCTCCCCCCTTTTTACTATCGCCGACTTTACTATTTGTATCGTTAGATAAACACAACATTTGGGATAATACTGCACCTACATAACGTAGATTTGGATAGGCAAGTTATATATCAGTACAGTTTAATCAATACGAATATAAATGCATTGGCATAGTTTGAAAATATGAAAATACGATGTACTCTACTGTAGATCTAATATTAATGCACTACTGCTTTCTGCTTCACCACTGTTCGATAACTTACGATTTTTGTGGTGCTTGTCTAATTTACGAGTTTCTTTATCTCAGTTTATATTTCTCTAATATCCTTCATGTCGATTTTTATTGCAGCATTAGCATTCTTTTTTTCATTCACGTGTTTGTCAATAAAATCAAACAGAAACTTGCTCAGTTGATACTTGTTTGTAAGCGTTGCCAAAGATTTTTCGCGCATGTACAAAAAACTCGCACCTGTTTCCGGTTTATGAGATACCTGTTATTGTTATTGTTGGAAATTGACAGTACATGACAGTTACATAAAAACATACATGTATCATATATATAATTCATTGTTCCATGTAAAACGATATTGTCTTAAATTTATTATTGGCATAACTGATTATTTATTAGTAATTATCTCCCCCTTTTAAAGCGGTAATTTGAAATTGAATTTTTTTCGCCAAATTCGATTTATTTATTGATTGCTTAACATCCTGCGAGCAGTATTTCAACTATATTCAGTACGAGAACAAGTTCAATAATATATAAAAACTACATAGAAATTAGAGAAGGGGGTGTGGGGTGTGGGGGGTGGAGGGTGGGGGCAGGGTCAACCTGGTCAACGACTTGTGGCTGTCACTGAAAAAGTAGGGAGAGTTGGGTAGGTCCCAAAAAATTAATCTTTTCTAAAAAAGCCGATTCGATAGTTTGTTGACAATGTTAAAAATATAATGAATACCTACTTTTAATTAGATTGTTTACTATTGTACGGGAGTAAAGGACTTTTATTTTGTATAGATTATCGGTCGTGTTCATCACGTAGGCCTGCGCGCCTACATTTCCATTAAATCTACTATACAAATCCTTGGTTGAATGTACATTTTGTTTTGTATTTCTAACGCCGAATGGTATAGAATAGCTAACGCGGATCATCAACATTTCAAGGACATCAAAAGTGGGTCCTTATATTTGTTCTCATGTGATTACTTTTCAGTGGCTTATGCGCCTTGGGGGCTATATATAGTTTTTTCCCTCTCCGCTTTTTTCTAACTTTCTTTTAAAAAACTGAATGTTCAGTATTGAACGGAAGCAATTATCCTAGAGGTATAATACTATCAAGGAGAATCGTTATTATTGATAAACAATTTGTTACTTGTTTGTAAGTCTTATGTATTTGTTACTTGTTTGTCAGAAGAGGATCTGTGAGTATCTGTGAGTAAGTAAGTAAGTAAGTAAATCTTATTTAAAGTCGGCAAAAGTATATACAAATCAACATGACAAACATGAGCTCTGAGGAGCTCTTTGACCGACTGATATTTTAAAATAAAACAGCAAAAGTATAACAAAACAATCAGCTTTAGAGAGTTATTAGAATAGTCAGTATCGTCGATGTAAGGGTTGCCGTTCTCGCCTTTAGTGTGTTAGATCGTGAGTGAGCACCCGGTCGGGACAACCCAAAGATAAAGAATAGGTTAATGTGAAATTGGCTATTAAATTTGTATTTGTTGCTTCTACGATAAGCAAGTTAATATAGCAAAAACTGTTTAGCTTGGAATGATCAGTCATAAAGTGTCCGAGTGAAGCAACATGTCTACTCGCGGACTGTTATTTGAACGGCGAGTTACCACAGAAAAAACCTACTTAGTGTGTTGGTCTAACACAAAGTGGACATGATCATCATCTTTTCGAAATGTAACTTGTTCTTACTATGATATAAATGTAGCTGAGAAATTGCTTACTTGGCATTAAACAATAACCACTCACTCACTCACCCAAATGAGTAATCTCAGAGACATCATAAAACAAGAGATGACCATTAGTGGATAGTACCTCCCTGGATGCTTTCAAGCAGGGGGTACTGAGCTGCAGTATCCCATAATCGCACCATTAGACTGTTTTTAACTTGCACCTGTAAATATTTTTTTTGCACATTTATTGTCACACTCAGCAGGTGCGTAGCTGAGGATTAATAGTGTGCACGCCATAATTCTTGAGAGGGGGAGGGGGTCTGGGATTTTTTTTATGACGAGATGCAAAATTGTGCGATCTGGTGCTATTTTAGGATTTCATATAACATAGAATCAAGCACAATTTTAATGACTTTGATAGACAAGCATTTCTTAAAATTGTCCAAAATCTGCCCTTCGTGTCTTAGCCGATACGAACACCTCCATTGCTTTGTACAAGTCCACTTCAAAATCTCGATGAATATGCACCAATTCATGGGAAGAAAGCCTGTCATTCTTCATGGTCGCCCTAACATAATTTTTCAAACACCTCAGTACTAAATGACCTTTCAGCAGTAGCGCTTGCTACTGACATGGTAAACAAAACACATGGTTTTATTAATATTGTATTTATAGAAGGATAGATAACTGGATTGACAGAATCAAGTGTGGTACAAAGTGTTGTTGGCAAATCAATACGCTTAGTAATGACCCAGTGGGTTAGCCATCTGGCTACTTCTCTCCTGAAATCCTCTAATGACAAATAAATGTCAGCCTGATATGCCTCGTATATTGTAGCAACATGATCATCAGTTAATTTGTCTACAACACGGGGCAGTAGATGCTGTGCATGGAAGTGGTTTTCCAATTTAAGGAGACGTGTTTCAAGTTTGGAATCAAATTGTCCAAAAATGGATATTACAAAAATACTGTTTTGGCGTTTCCGGGGGTGATTGGCTCTGGTAGTCTGTCTACCACCTCGCCTGGGTATACAGAGGCGGATTTAGAGGGGGCGTGCGGGGCGTGCGGGGCGTGCGCCACTCCTAAAATTCGCAAAGCATATGTTATACAACGTTAATTAAGCAGTTCAACAAACAACTTTTTCATGAATGGCTGACTCGTGACCTGTAGTAAAATATTCCTACACATTGTAAATACACGTTGGGTGTGTTTGCTGATTCATATATGGATTGCTGTCAGTAGTTCAAAGATTATTCCATTCTGATTGGTTCCGAAGTACCAGACATCAACTATTTTCTCATGCTAATTAAACATGATTTCTTCAGTCAATTTTACAACTATAAGGAAAACAAATTTTTGCAGATTAAAGCATTTAGTAAACTTAAATCTTAATACTGATGTTCTTTCAACATCAGTATCATTCATAAGGGACGGACCATTTAACTTGCAGGGGGGGGGGGGGGCTATGGTTTTTTTTCTAAAAAAATATTCTGATTCCCAATGTTGCTGAAAAAATATTCTGATTTTGGTGGAGGGGGAACAAAATCTGATTCAGAGTTTTTGTCATATAGTCTAATGTATGGTAATTTCTGGAAAAGAAAAATTGCGCTTTGTGCGACAAAAAAATAATTATTCTAACTCTCGTGTTGTTCGAAAAAAAAATTCTGAATGAAAAAACAAAATTATAGTCCCCCACCCTGCAAGTTAAATGGTCGGTCCCTAACCAGATACAAATTGATGAATTACACGCAGAAGACATCTTCATGATCATATTACTGTCCGCTCGGATGAAGCTTTTCGTTTCGCCGTTGGTTCATTCACTGAAAACGTATGATTCGTTCTTGTTTATAGACAAACAAAGGCTAATATGTTAACATTAATGCTGCATGAAACGATTCTGATCATCTAATTTAGTTACTCTAGTTAATCAGAAATCAATAACAAGTTCATGTATTGACAATTTCTGCTTTTGTTTGTCTATAAACAAGAACGGTCGAATCGTACGTTTTCAATGAATGAATCAAACGACGAAAAGAAAAGCTCCATCCGGACGGGCACTATTAACTAGAACCACCCGAAAGGACAAGCACCGAAAGTACAGTGAAATGAGGAATGCGTTAAAACTAGTAAACCAATAGTTCTTTGAAGGGTTAAATATCGTGATCGATCAGTCATGAGTTGAACAATTTGCATCACGGTTGTTCAAAAAAAGTTTTACTTTAGGTTCTTATGACCCGACAAAAACATACTGTTAACAATTATCCGACAAAATTAAGACTCAAAGTCAACTTTTTTTGGTCTGATAAAAATGGTGTGGTTTGTTCAAAATTGTCGTTCAAATAAATGTCTGTAATTCCTCAAACCCCCAGAGCTTCCAGTTGGTTTGGTCCCCGGGGCTCTGCCCTGGACCCGCTGGGGACCGTATACGGTCCCCAGACCCCTCGCCTACTCACACCCCCCCCCTAACCACAAATCCTGGATCCACCCCTGGTATACTATCAGATATATCAAAAGATTTGGCTAAGCTAAGTGCAGACTGATACAACTCATCCTAAACAGATTCGTCCTGTCGTTCAGCTCTTAGCATTCCAATCACGGTCTTGGATTCTTTGATTGCTTCCAGAATGTCGTAATCGGTATCTTGGAGGAATGTTGACAAATAAACAGTGCTATGTAAAATATGTTCCGCTATTACGAAAGCTATGATTAACTGAAACCGCATGATGGATGCAAGAAACTGCCCGGCTTCGTCATCGCCTTGGTTGTGTAAGCGTTCTAACGCATGGCTCACAACTGGATATTGACGTCTTAAAGATATGCAATGCGTCCGCTCGACTTGTTCATCACAAAATTGCCATACAAAAGTAATTAGTACGTCTTATTAGTGATATATTAATTATACTGATTAAATTAGACTGTTAAAAGTAACAATACATTTTTTTTTTAAATTTATTTAATTTTTTTAACTTGCCGATGTGCACGTCATGGCGTGACAGCGTATATGCAGCTACATCTCTGCCCAGTATGGGCAATAGTGCGATAATACTCAATTAAAGGACTGCACTGTATTGGAAGAAGAAGAAGAACAGCCTCTTTCCAAATACATTAATCATCTTTATGTATTTTTCATTATTAAAAAAATGATTTTTAGAAAGGCATCAAGTGCCTCTACAATTGCAAATTTATCAAGAAATCGAATTTTGCTTAAAATGGTGCTATTTTTTTTCTCACAAAATGCATATTTTAACCAAAATAAACAAAAAAATATGTTCAACCCTATATGCCGGCACTTCCAAGTTCTTGTTCATAGCTCCATTATTTTAACATTTGTCGTCATGAAATTTCAAATTCAAACAAAACTAGCAGGTTTATGATCTAGTGACTATTTGAAAACACCATTTCGCCACGTGTTGTTGTCATTGGTGCGCTTGAAGTACATGCTGAGCGGTGTTAGACGGATCATTTCGTTGATGACTAAAATTTTGCTCAGAATTTTTCACCGGAGTATCACCGCATCCGTACTTACAACTACAGTAAATATAGTGCTTCCGGTTGTAAAAAAAAAGGAAATTTTGCATGATTTTGTGGATTTTGGCAATTTGGTTGGCCTGTTTCGGAAAAAATATCTTACGATGACAGAGATTGGAGGGGAATAGTAATTAGGATTAGTGAAAAAAAAGTATCATTCCAACAAATTGACTCAGACACTTGAGGTAAACACCCTTCCAATTTTGTATTTTTTTTCTCTCGATGTTTTCCATTTCATTTTTTAGAAATTATATTGCCATTATTGGAGACGAGATATGGTACTGTAGACGTAGTAGGTATATTAAAAATATAGCGGCAAAATTGATTGAATTAACTTATGAATACACGGACCATAGAACCCAAGGTACCTTTACTGGCTTTAGTATCGTATTGTATATATTCTATAGCTACATTTGTATGGCATATTGTTTTTGTCAATCTAATTAAAATTAGCCAGTGGCAGTGAATAGTCTAGATCTTGTTTTAATTAGATTGAATTTTTCGTCTGTCACACGATTTTGGATGATTCGTTTATTTACTTATTTTGTGAGTATGCAGCTGGTTTGATCATCGGATGTTGACAGGAAATACTCAAATAAAAGATTCCTTAAAATCGTAAATATATTTATGAGGCCAGGTCGACTTAGGCCGTAATGACTTGGGGTCGGAACGACTTGTTACCAAAAAGAAGCAAGAAGTCCAAAGCCTTTAAAAGATGTCAAAAAGTGTGTTTTTTTACACCCGTCTTTTAGAGGGGACGTATTATGGTATACCACCGTTTCATATGTCGCATTCTAACTTAAGAACTCCTAGGCCAATTCTCTTCAAATTTCACAGAGTTATTGGAATTGATGGTCTTACGGTCTGTATACTTTATGGTGAAATTTCGAATTTTCATTCCAGAGTTATGGGACTTTATTCATCAAATTGTAGGTGATTTTTCGTATGTCACGCTGTAAATTGAGAACCCCTTGCCCAATTCACTTCAAACTTCGCATAGTTATTGGAATTAATAGTCTTATGGTCTGTATACTTTTTGGTGAAATTTCAATTTTTCATACCAGAGTTATGGGACTTTATTCATCAAATTGTAGGTGATTTTTCGTATGTCGCGCTGTAAATTGAGAACCCCTTGCCCAATTCACTTCAAACTTCGCATAGTTATTGGAATTAATAGTCTTATGGTCTGTATACTTTTTGGTGAAATTTCAATTTTTCATACCAGAGTTATGGGACTTTATTCATCAAATTGTAGGTGATTTTTCGTATGTCACGCTGTAAATTGAGAACCCCTTGGACAATTCACTTCAAACTTCGCACACTTATTGCAATTGATAGTCGTATGGTCTCTATACCTTTTGGTGAAATTTCGAATTTTCATTCCAGAGTTATGGGACTTTATTCATCAAATTGTAGGCGATTTTTCGTATGTCACGCTGTAAATTGAGAACCCCCTGGCCAATTCACTTCAAACTTCGCATAGTTATTGGAATTGATAGTCTTACGATCTGTATAATTTTTGGTGAAATTTCGATTTTACATTCAAGAGTTATGGGAAAGAAAGTCTTTACAAATATTGTATGAATGTTGACGACGGGCGTGTCATGCGCTCTTGGCGCAGCTGTTTATTTGTATTTGTAACCTTTTTTTAAACCAATCTTGATGAAGTTTTTTTCTTTAGTTTATGCTCCTTATAACATTATCTTTATTAAGTATGCTTGCCAATTTTTTGTAGCAAGTTAAATATAACTTTTCCAAGATATTAAGGGGTCAAAATGTTACCAACACTTAAAATGTTTGATTTTTATTTCCAGTCCGATTTGGATAATTTTTTTTTTAGATCTTTAGGAAAATTTCTGCCTGCATAATACAAACAGATTTGGCCAAGCTCTTGTCGTTTATGAGATGAATGGAGTCAAAGGGGACCAACACCCAAAATGATAACTTTTTAAATAATAAGTTAGATTTGTATGCATTTTTTTGCATTGAATTCCTTTGAAAAATTCCTTCCTGTCCTATTTTAATGGGTTAATGATTAACGCATGGGCTTACGTGAAATTAATCTAAACTTGATTGAACATAAACTGTATGAATGAGCAATACAGGCACAGGTTGTGAGCAATAAGCACAACTGCATGCTTCTAATAACTTTTGGATTTTCCATCACACCATCCTCACAAATCAGGCTTTCTGTGTTTCTGATTTATAAGGATGTTCAACAATATATGGAGCTATACTGTAGTGTTGTTGTACAATGTGAATGTTGTGTAGTTTTACTCTGACTTCATTGTGTATTAATTGTATGTGCATATTTTTCAGGATTGGAAGGTATTCAGTGTAATTCCAATTTATTTACAGAAACATATTTTAATCAATTGCGTAGATGACTGTTCAAGTGTTGGTGATGTTCGTCAGACATTCTACAACGTCAACAATTTATATGAATTGCTTACAAATGTCGCAAGGCGACACAATTTTGATTTTTTTTTTTATAAATTAAAAATATGTTCTAAATATATGGTTTAATCCTTAAATATGTTTTATTTGTAAGCCAAAGGGTCTTTGTAAATGTGGAATTTTTTATAATTTGTTCACGGCTTGATATAGCTGAAATACTGCTAAGTTGGAGTTAAACACCAATCAATCAATCAATCATATTTTTCAGGCGCCATTTACTGTAACTTATTGAAAATAATGGATCCTCAATTGACTCAAGCTTTAAAAGCTGCTCCTACAAATGAATACTTGCTACAAGGGAGTATCTTAGACAGTTCTGTGGATGTATTACTGTGTCGTTTGAAAGGCCTGTGTGACCATGCTGACTCGCCAGAAGAAACATTTATAGATCATGAAATGGCTTATGCAATAAGTAAGTGGGATAAATATTGTGTGTATCATTTTTCTTGATTGAAAAAAAAAGATGTATGGAATACTTATACTAGATAACCACATTTTTGGCCAGGTTATAGTATGGTGAAATGGTGGCCATAGACGGGCAGTGAAAAAATGTAGCTACTTTGTGTTATCAACTTCTGTTACAGTTTTCAATCAATCCATTTCAAACCTGTACAAAATTGATAGGGGGCCATCATGGCCGTGAACATATAGTAGTTGGATTTACAACTAACTGTGCAATCAGTTTCTATCACCAATAAAATTGTGAGTTCGAACCTCGTTCATGTTGAAGTGTACTAGAACAACATTATGTGATCAACTTTGTCAGTAAATTGCGACAGGTCGGTGGTTTTCTCCAGGTACTCCGGTTTCCTCCACCAATAAAAGTGACAGACACAATATGACTGAAATATTGTTGAAAGTGGCGTTAAACACCAACCAAACCACAATTGATAGGGACTCATTGAAGATATGCATGCAACTTTTTAAAGATGATAATCACGTTTTTTACAGAAATTACCGTATTAATAATTGATCTTGATCATTTTTCAAAAACATATTCAGTAAACGGTATAGTGAAACTCGTCTTGAGATACCACTACTTTTACCACCCAAAATGTGGTCTTCTAAGACAGGTGGTCTCTCTAAAGAGGTTATTTAACATAGTTAATGAAGACAAGTGACACATTAAAGTAGTCTTAGGGTTAGAGTTATGGTATTTTACCCCACTTTCAACAATATTTCAGTAATTCCGTGGCAGTCAGTGGTGGAGGAAACCAGAGAAAACCACAGACCTATCACAAGTCACTTAATAAACTTTATCACATAATGTTGTATTGAGTACCATGAGTGGGATTTTAACTCACAACTTTAGTGGTGATAGGTACTGATTGCACAGGTAGTTGTAAATCCAACTACCATATACGATCATGACCACGACGGCCCCTTCCCCCAATTCAGGTGGTCTTTCACTGTAGATATATTGTGTAATCAAATCCTATCACTGTTTAAACAGTTTTTATTACATGATCTTTAACCATTACGTACCATGTTTACAGAATGTTTACACCCATATTGAAGCTCCATTGGTGGAGGAAACTGGAGTACCCGGAGAAAATCACGAACCCATCGCAAGACACTGACAAGCTTTATCACACAATGTTGTATTGAGTACACCTCGCTATGAGTGGAATTTGAACTCACAACATTAGTGGTGATAGGCACTGATTGCACAGGTAGTTTTAAATCCAACTACCGTATGATCACGACCACGATTTCCCCTTAATTATATGGAACAAATCTAATTTTTTTTTATTTAATATTTTTTTAGAGAACACCAACATTCCTCAACCATTGCAGTTTAGTGTCAGACATTCTTTGGTACATCCAGACAATTGGTAGGTATTTTAGCTATTTATTGATGTTTGAATAAATTTTCTGATATTTTTAGCTCATCTGGCCAAGGTGAATGATACTGGCTCATGTGAGCCTCTAGTTTTCATTTATAGACTGTGATTTGAATAGAATTGAATTTGACTAAATGAATTGATTTTCTTAAAACATTTTGGAGAGTTTGAAGATCCCAAACAGGTAATCAGAAACTGTAAATCGAGGGCATACAGATAATGCAATGGCCAAAAAAAAAAGGACAAAAGATTATCTACAAAGCACTACTTAGAAAACTAAAGATTGAGCAATGTGAACCACACAATAAACTGAGGTTGAACCCAAGCCAGGACAGGAATTTCCAACACCATAGATCATAATCATTTTTGCGTCCAATGATTTGAAGTGAAAGGTTCATTTTGTTGATATTGGTGGAATTGCTGACTGATGCTGATTATTTTATTTTTTCATAAAAAGGTATAATTTATGACTTACCAGTACATAGTTAAATTTTGTTAAAATTTTCATATTAATTCTGTTATTTTTATTTTCAGGCAACTTCGGTACCTAGGACATTCTGAGATGGGTGATAAGAGTAGACACACTTTAATTAGGAACTGTGTTGATGTAGCAACTTCAGACAATGTTGTACAATTTCTTCATGAAGCTGGATTTAGGTAAACAATAATGTTCTGATTTCACATATTCCTTCAAGGGTGCCACTAGTGGAGCAGGAACTGCATACCCTTCTGGAAATCCTGAGTGCACAAAACTTGGTTCTTGCATTTGGGAGTCGTGATGGTTGTGATCATATGTTAGTTTTATTTGCATATATACCTATGCATTAAGCGTCTATCACCACATGGATATATTTATATGTAGATATCTAGTTTTTCATTATTAAACCTTGTTATTGTAAGTTTGCTGATTAAGAATATGTATATGTATAAATTTTCATCCAATTATACAAGCAAACGTTTCATATCTTGCAGTTAGCAATTATTGTTCAATGTATATCACTATATTGGCTTATACAGACACACAAGTATATATAAACTAGCACAAAACTACAGAGCTGACTTTACTATATGTTGCTATGGTTGCCACCCTCTTGTCCTTTCCTGACATGTCTACCTGTGGACTGTTATCCTAGTGAGCTAGCAATATGGTTTAAAACAGACGTCTTCATCCTCTCAACTAAAAGAAACTTCTTACTACCATAATATAGCTATAATGCTCACTCACTTGGCATTAATCAACAGTGACTCACTCAACCCAAAGTCTAAATTTTCCTCTGTCAATTTTTCTTTTTAGATTAGACCATGAATTTGTTGTCAAAGGTTACTATTTTCATAAAGGTAGAATGAAGATCACAGTATCTAAGATATATAAGGTAAGACACTTTAAATAGAAATATTAAACTTATAACCTTTGCTCTGTGTGATTGTTCTTTCACTTGATATGCATGATCAGTTTTTGTATTGTAATGCAGTCACAATATAACCTTTGCTCTGTGTGATTCTACTTTCACTTGATATACATGATCAGTTTTTGTATTGTAATGCAGTCACAATATAACCTTTGCTCTGTGTGATTCTACTTTCACTTGATATACATGATCAGTTTTTGTATTGTAATGCAGTCACAATATAACCTTTGTTCTGTGTGATTCTACTTTCACTTGATATACATGATCAGTTTTTGTATTGTAATGCAGTCACAATATAACCTTTGTTCTGTGTGATTCTACTTTCACTTGATATACATGATCAGTTTTTGTATTGTAATGCAGTCACAATATAACCTTTGTTCTGTGTGATTCTACTTTCACTTGATATACATGATCAGTTTTTGTATTGTAATGCAGTCACAATATAACCTTTGCTCTGTGTGATTCTACTTTCACTTGATATACATGATCAGGTTTTTTGTATTGTAATGCAGTCACAATATAACCTTTGTTCTGTGTGATTCTACTTTCACTTGATATACATGATCAGTTTTTGTATTGTAATGCAGTCACAATATAACCTTTGTTCTGTGTGATTCTACTTTCACTTGATATACATGATCAGTTTTTGTATTGTAATGCAGTCACAATATAACCTTTGTTCTGTGTGATTCTACTTTCACTTGATATACATGATCAGTTTTTGTATTGTAATGCAGTCACAATATAACCTTTGTTCTGTGTGATTCTACTTTCACTTGATATACATGATCAGGTTTTGTATTGTAATGCAGTCACAATATAACCTTTGTTCTGTGTGATTCTACTTTCACTTGATATACATGATCAGTTTTTGTATTGTAATGCAGTCACAATATAACCTTTGTTCTGTGTGATTCTACTTTCACTTGATATACATGATCAGTTTTTGTATTGTAATGCAGTCACAATATAACCTTTGTTCTGTGTGATTCTACTTTCACTTGATATACATGATCAGTTTTTGTATTGTAATGCAGTCACAATATAACCTTTGTTCTGTGTGATTCTACTTTCTATTGATATACATGATCAGTTTTTGTATTGTAATGCAGTCACAATATAACCTTTGCTCTGTGTGATTCTACTTTCACTTGATATACATGATCAGTTTTTGTATTGTAATGCAGTCACAATATAACCTTTGCTCTGTGTGATTCTACTTTCACTTGATATACATGATCAGTTTTTGTATTGTAATGCAGTCACAATATAACCTTTGCTCTGTGTGATTCTACTTTCACTTGATATACATGATCAGTTTTTGTATTGTAATGCAGTCACAATATAACCTTTGCTCTGTGTGATTCTACTTTCACTTGATATACATGATCAGTTTTTGTATTGTAATGCAGTCACAATATAACCTTTGTTCTGTGTGAATCTACTTTCACTTGATATACATGATCAGTTTTTGTATTGTAATGCAGTCACAATATAACCTTTGTTCTGTGTTATTCTACTTTCACTTGATATACATGATCAGGTTTTGTATTGTAATGCAGTCACAATATAACCTTTGTTCTGTGTGATTCTACTTTCACTTGATATACATGATCAGTTTTTGTATTGTAATGCAGTCACAATATAACCTTTGTTCTGTGTGATTCTACTTTCACTTGATATACATGATCAGTTTTTGTATTGTAATGCAGTCACAATATAACCTTTGTTCTGTGTGATTCTACTTTCACTTGATATACATGATCAGTTTTTGTATTGTAATGCAGTCACAATATAACCTTTGTTCTGTGTGATTCTACTTTCACTTGATATACATGATCAGTTTTTGTATTGTAATGCAGTCACAATATAACCTTTGCTCTGTGTGATTCTACTTTCACTTGATATACATGATCAGTTTTTGTATTGTAATGCAGTCACAATATAACCTTTGCTCTGTGTGATTCTACTTTCACTTGATATACATGATCAGTTTTTGTATTGTAATGCAGTCACAATATAACCTTTGTTCTGTGTGAATCTACTTTCACTTGATATACATGATCAGTTTTTGTATTGTAATGCAGTCACAATATAACCTTTGCTCTGTGTGATTCTACTTTCACTTGATATACATGATCAGTTTTTGTATTGTAATGCAGTCACAATATAACCTTTGCTCTGAGTGATTCTACTTTCACTTGATATACATGATCAGTTTTTGTATTGTAATGCAGTCACAATATAACCTTTGCTCTGTGTGAATCTACTTTCACTTGATATACATGATCAGTTTTTGTATTGTAATGCAGTCACAATATAACCTTTGCTCTGAGTGATTCTACTTTCACTTGATATACATGATCAGTTTTTGTATTGTAATGCAGTCACAATATAACCTTTGCTCTGTGTGATTCTACTTTCACTTGATATACATGATCAGTTTGTGTATTGTAATGCAGTCACAATATAACCTTTGTTCTGTGTGATTCTACTTTCACTTGATATACATGATCAGTTTTTGTATTGTAATGCAGTCACAATATAACCTTTGCTCTGTGTGATTCTACTTTCACTTGATATACATGATCAGTTTTTGTATTGTAATGCAGTCACAATATAACCTTTGCTCTGTGTGATTCTACTTTCACTTGATATACATGATCAGTTTTTGTATTGTAATGCAGTCACAATATAACCTTTGCTCTGTGTGATTCTACTTTCACTTGATATACATGATCAGTTTTTGTATTGTAATGCAGTCACAATATAACCTTTGCTCTGTGTGATTCTACTTTCACTTGATATACATGATCAGTTTTTGTATTGTAATGCAGTCACAATATAACCTTTGTTCTGTGTGAATCTACTTTCACTTGATATACATGATCAGTTTTTGTATTGTAATGCAGTCACAATATAACCTTTGCTCTGTGTGAATCTACTTTCACTTGATATACATGATCAGTTTTTGTATTGTAATGCAGTCACAATATAACCTTTGTTCTGTGTGATTCTACTTTCACTTGATATACATGATCAGTTTTTGTATTGTAATGCAGTCACAATATAACCTTTGTTCTGTGTAATTCTACTTTCACTTGATATACATGATCAGGTTTTGTATTGTAATGCAGTCACAATATAACCTTTGTTCTGTGTGATTCTACTTTCACTTGATATACATGATCAGTTTTTGTATTGTAATGCAGTCACAATATAACCTTTGTTCTGTGTGATTCTACTTTCGCTTGGTATACATGATCACTTTTTGCTATGCAATACAGTCGAAATATAACCTTCCCTCAGTGTGTACTTTCACTTTCACCTTGTTTTCTCAGACTCGGATATGTTTGTTTACTTGGATATTTCAAAGTAAAATAATCTGTTCCTTTGACTTGGAGCTCATTAACTGTACACCTTCTCTCAAGTCTTTGAATGTTTACAAGCAGACTTGACTGAGTGAGTGGTGTTTAATGCCAAGTGAGCAATTTCTCAGCTACAGTACACTCCAAGTGTATCAACGATCATACTCTCAGGTCCGACATATTCCTTCCAAAATGTCCGACAAATTTGAGAGTCAACACTCTCTAAGTCCGACTATTTGGTCGGACATTTTGGTCGGACGTGAGAGTGGATATTAAAAGATTTTTTTTTACATTTCTCGAGGTGAATATGTCAAACATTTTGTGATCGATGCGTATTTGTAAGCGTACTTTCTTTCCGGTGTGTAGAATGTGCGGGTACGTAAATACCCTAGTGTATTTTTACCCTGCACCATATTCGCGCCAGGAAAGGTAGCTCGGGCACAACAGTCGTTCGATGCATAGGAGCACCTCATAATCAAAGAATTGTACAATAATTTCGAGTTACACCGTTTGTGTTTCTTTAATCTGTTTAATTTTAATAGATCTTTCAAGTACATTTAAATTTTACGATTACAATCGGAATGCTAGAAATATCGTAACTTTTCCGAAATCTAAGCTTTAAAATTATATACGCCGAGTCCAGCCTGGCTTGGATTTCTCGAACAAAGTTTTCTTAACAAACCAAATTAAATTTGAGTAAAAATTCGACTTAAGTTTGCGTTTTGACTTTGTTTGTTTGGAGAAATCATTGACGATTTAAAAAAAAAAAATCTGTTGTCACTTAAAACAGTCAGTGAGGCCGGTACGGCTGTGTACATGAATGAATAAGAAATAATTCTTTCGGAGTGTGATATCCATATAAAGGTGAAATAACGGATGCAAAAATCACCGGCTAAAGTTACACAATATTCGGTTTACAAGTTTTCAAGTCCCTATACTTGTTCATCTGTGACGGCAATATGTGTATTGGACTAGGTATTACAGCCAGCTTGATATGAATTAATTAGCTCAGGTTACAGGTGTCAATAATGGAAGGAACATCTTGTTGACACAAATTTTCAGGTGCCAGTGGGAGAACAATTATAATTAATTCTATTTAATGTTGTTGTTTTTTATTACTATTTGTTTGTAGGTACATTTGCAATCATTGAAGTAAGTTTAATTTGAGAGTCAACACTCTCCAAGTCCGACTATTTGGTCGTACGTGAGAGTGGATATTTAAAGATTTTTTTTACATTTCTCGAGGTGAACATGTCAAACATTTTGTGATCGATGCATATTTGTAAGCGTACTTTCTTACCGGTATGTAGAATGCCCGGTTACGTAAATACCCTAGTGTATTTCTACCTTGCACCATATTCGCGCCAGGAAAGGTAGCTCAAAGATCAATATATAACTGAAATATTGTTGAAAAGTGACGTTTAAACACCCATAGCCTCATATAAATTATTGCAATAAAATATCGATTAAGTAACGAAATTGATATAAATTATTTTCCAGTATATTTAGTATAAAAGCTTGTTCTACACGTTCACTTGCGACCAATGGTACCATGCTGGCTGCCAAAACATACACACTATATCTTACCAACAGCTGGGTGACTCAGAGCTAAACATCAGTTGGTACTGTATAGTGTGTAACAACCCAAATTATAGCTCGACAGTACATGACTACCAAAGTATTGAGGTATCAGACATGTCAAATATGTCATACTCACGCATCTCGGACATACCTCCACATAGCCCAGAAGCGAGTCTGCCCATACGTCCTGTTCACTCATCAACACCCACCAGGAAGACAGGACCAAAAACATGCAATCAACCATTGACGATTCTGAACATAAATTTCCAGTCTATTAAATCAAAACTGTGCAGACTATCAAATGTTATCGATAGTGTAAAACCAGACATTATTATTGGTACAGAGACTTGGTTGGACAAAGACATTAGAGACTCTGAAATCTGCCCTAGAGGTTACGTCCTACACCGGAAAGATCGAACAAATAAAACAGGTGGAGGTGTACTTCTTGCAATAAAGAATGAATACAACAGTGAGCATGTCCCAGAATTAGACACCGACTGCGAAATTGTATGGGCCAAAATGAACCTGAAAGGAAACGGTACCATCTATATTTGCTCCTACTACCGAAGAAACGTCTCGGATGAGGACAGTTTAAAATACTTTGAGACATCAGTCCAAAGAGCAAGCGCCATAGAAAATGCAACAATCGTAATAGGAGGTAATATGAACCTACCTGGATGGAACTGGAAAGAAAACATCCTGAAACCGAATGCAGTATTTACCAACTTACACAACTATTTCATGGACATCATAAATAATAATGCACTATCTCAACTAATAGACCAGCCAACGCGTCTTACAAATACACTTGACTTGGTACTCACCAACAGACCAGGAAAAGTACTCAGAACAGAAACCATACCAGGGATCTCAGACCATGATATTGTATATACAGAGTTTGATTTCAGGCCTGTCAAACTAAAACAAAAACCACGTATCATCCCCTTATATAATAAAGCAAATTGGAATAATATGAAGAATGACATCACCAGCATACTAGACCAACTACTTCAGATGTTCAGAGACCCTGACTGCAATGTAAACACCATGTGGGAATTCTTCAAACAAACCCTCAGCAAGTCAGCGAAACAACACATACCACAAAAAAATTCCAAGGATAAAGATCGTCAACCTTGGATCAACAGGGACATCAAGAAAAACCTCAAAAGACTACACTGATTATTCAAAAAGAAGAAGAAAACTGGTGACCATCAAACCCAAGAACAGTATAGCAATCTCAAACATCATACTCAAAAGATAACCAGACAGGCGTACTGGAAATACATTGAAAATGTAGTAACACCAGATGAAAGCGAACCACGATCAGGGATGAAAAAGTTCTGGACATATATCAAACACAAACGTAAAGACATAGTTGGAATCTCATCACTAAAAATGGATGGTAAACTGTACTGTGACCCAGTTACTAAATCAAACATATTAAATCGCCAGTTTAAATTGGCCTTCTCTGAGAAAACATCATATACCACTGAGGAATTCCTGAATTCAAACCGTATGAACTCCACAACCACACAACATCCAAATATGAAATCTTTTGATATCACCTGCAACGGTATTACAAAATTACTAAAGCAGTAAAATCCATACAAGGCACCAGGACCTGATAACATATCACCTAGGATTCTAAAAGAACTAGCTACAGATATTTCACCACTACTGCAGCTTATATTCCAGAAATCACTAGACACTGGTGTAGTCCCGGATGACTGGCGCATTGCAAACGTCTCGCCTGTGTACAAAAAAGGTCAAAAAACGTTAGCTGAAAACTACAGACCAATATCCTTAACATCAGTCTGTTGTAAAACGATGGAGCATATATTGGCCAGTAAAATCATGAAACATGGAGAAGAAAATAATATCCTGTATCCGCTACAACATGGATTTCGAAAGGGCCACTCCTGTGAAACGCAACTCATTGAATTCGTGGATGACATCTCCAAGAACTTACAAGAAGGCCAACAAACAGATATCCTCATATTGGACTTTGCTAAGGCTTTTGACAAAGTCAACCATAGCCTACTCATACACAAACTGCAGCATTATGGTATCATAGGAAAATCAGTCAGGTGGATACAAAACTGGCTTGCAAACAGAAAACAATCTGTAGTAATTGATGGATCTACCTCTGACGCAGTCAGTGTGGACTCAGGAGTTCCCCAAAGCTCCGTCCTAGGTCCAGGTCTCTTCCTCTACTACATAAACGACCTCCAATCAAGACTAACATCAACAGTAAGACTCTTTGCCGACGACACAATAGCGTACCTGACAATATCCAATAACAACGATGCTGAAACCCTACAAAAAGATCTAGATAAGCTGGGACATTGGGAAAATGAATGGTGCATGAAATTCCACCCTGATAAATGCACAGTACTCAGAGTAACCAACAAAAAGAAAATAATTGATGCCAAATACTAACTCCACAGGCATACGCTAGAGTCAGTTACATCCGCCAAATATTTAGGCCTCACGTTCACAAACAAATTACAATGGGACCAGCACATAAATTGTATTACCAGCAAAGCAAATAAAACTCTTGGCTTTCTGCGTAGAAACCTGAAAATCCCATCTATCAGGATAAAAGAACAAACATATTTCACTCTTGCACGCCCACTAGTAGAATATGCTAGTACAGTCTGGGACCCAAATACACAAGCTGATATAAACAAGGTGGAGGCAGTGCAGAGAAGAGCGGCTAGATATGTAGCAAACAATCACAGAAATAGATTTAGTGTAAGTAACATCATACAAAGACTAAAATGGAAACCACTTGCAGACAGAAGAAAGGACGCTAGACTTGTGATGCTATATAAAATCGATAAGAGAACTTGTAGCCATCAACAAGGAAAACAGGCTAATTCCAACAGGCCGAAAAACCAGAAAATCACACAACAGGTCATTCCAGATACCATCCTCCCGTATTGACACCAGGAAAATGTCATTCTTTCCAAGAACGGTACGAGACTGGAACCTACTAGCTCCAGACATTGTTGAATTGGACACACCTGAGGCCTTTAAGGCAAGGATCGTGTCCCTATAGTCCAGACAGTGACAACTGTATATAGTTTTAATTGTAAATTCAATTTGGTTATTATTACTTAATATTATCATCTACTTGGAATCTTATTTAAACTTTGGCTTCACTATTCATTGGGCATGCCGCACAAAAATCAAAATTGCATAATCTTCAATATGATGAAGGAGGCAATCATATGGCAGAAACAGAAACACTGAGATGTATTGCAACCGCCATTTTTAACTACAATCATGTGCGCATGCTCGTGTTTGATGGAAAGCTATAGCTATATTTAGATATTTTGTGATAATAATTTTATATTGTAAATCGATCCACCCTGTGATTTTTTTCAACAAGATACATTTTTTATAGTATATATTTTATTATAAAATACAATATTGAACTGATTTTCGATAACACTTCAATCATTGAATATTGATTTTTTCGATTGTTGAATATTTTATTCCCAGAATTGCACCCCCTGTTAGTATACTTTTATTGCTTTATTTAAAAAAAAATAACACCAAGAACATCGATGATATGAGTCTTCTTATTCAGAAATAAACCTACAGCAAAATAAAGGTATACATTTTTTGTACTGTGAACAAAATCGTCATTTTTATCTAGATTTATCGTCCGAAAAATTCAGTACTCCTCTACTATACTAATTTGGATTAGGTGATGGGAATTAGGTGCCATCATCAAAATAAAGATTAAAAAATGTATTTCATGATAATGATGGCTGATTAAAATTGTTTGTCATGCAATAGCAGTCAGTTGTAATATACAGGATGTAACCAATATACAGGAAGATCCCCTACTGTGAAGCCATTCAATGAAAATAACAACCTGACCATATTGTTAAATAAGAATAAGAATTAGATAAGAAATTAAAATTTATAGAAGGCAAGGATTTATATAATTAACACATTAAGTCACATTTCATTTATTTAGCTTGGGTCAGTTATCAATTAAAAAGACAAAAATGGTTTTAAAAAAAATCTGTCTAATAAGTATTTACCTAAATAACGATATCATGACGTATAATAATTTCTCACCGTAAATGTATTTATTTTATTAAGATATTTATACACATATATAAGAAAAAAGATATAAATTTATTTTTTAAGTACAAATAAATTGGAAGACGGCTTGAAAATCGAAAACGCAGAATAGTTATCTATGTTTATCAGTCTTAGTAAAAAGAGTCTTGAGCAACGTTTTTTTTCACACCTGTGATAGGTGTATTTGTATATCATGAATGCACGATGCGACAACATGCTGAGATGGGTGATGTTTTGACAGGTAAACTGTAAAAAAAAAACCGTAGAATACACTAATAAAATATTATTTCACCTATATCAGGACTGCCAATTTTCAAAAAAAACAAAACGGGATTTACGGATTTATGACCCATTCGCCATGAACAAAATAAAACTTAAATTTTACTAAATAATTTTAATCCAAATTTGCCTTTAAAGAAATAAATGTATAAATTAGAATTATTTACCCGGGTTCGTTCGCCCTACATTTGGCAAACACGTAAAAGAGCAAACGCACCCGATATCGTAAACCGGCAACTGTCTGCAGTAAGTGAAAGGGCCTTGGCATCGATTGTCGCGAGTACATAGGGACATATTAATATTCACTTCTAGTGCACTTAAAACATGGGTACTGCACAGGGGCGGATCCAGGATTTCAAGTTAGGGGGGGTGCACTTAAAAAAATTGCACCGAGCGAAGGGAGGCGCGAAAATTTTTGGGGTATTTCGTGTGAAAAATCACAATTTTATGCCAAAAAATCATATTTTTCCAATATTAGGGGGGGGCACACGAAATTTTTGGGGTATTTCATGTGAAAAATCACGATTTTAAGCCAAAAAATCATATTTTTTCCAATTTTAGGGGGGGGGGGCGCCGCGCCCCCCCTGAATCTGCCCCTGCTGCATGTTAATACATTTTATTCATGGATATTATTGTATATATCGCCCGTGACAGCCGTTAACATATCTATACTTTCCGTACCACTGTATATCACTCATTTACTGCAGCTTTACTAAGATACGCATGTTTCTTTATGCACAAATGTATTGGTTAGCAGAATTTGGGGACGTTTCTTGTTTACAGTTTAACTATCTGAGAGTGGAGACTCTCACTCCGACCTGGGAGGATTTGGTCGGACATTTGTCAGACAATTTGGTCGGACAATTTTAAGAGTGAAGTCCGACAAAACTATGTGTCCGACCTGAGTGTTTGATCGTTGATACACTTGGAGGGATCTGTATATCATGGTGGTAACAAGTTACATTTCGATGAGATGATAAAGAGGTCCACTCAGTACTAGGCCACCTCACTTAAGTTGGATTTTAATAGTGGTAGCTCACTGAAACAACAGTAGACATGTTGCTTCACTTGAACAAATTATCCTGCAATTTTCATAAAGTTAATTCATATTGCGAAAAAAAACCCCAGAAAGTCTAATATCTTTCTCAGGAAAGCTAGTTATAAAACTTACAAGAATTATTTTTGTACTCATACTCAAAAATGGAATAATCAAAATTGTACTCAAAAATGGGATAATCAAAATTGTACTCAAAAATGGAGTAATCAAAATTGTACTCAAAAATGGAGTAATCAAAATTGTACTCAAAAATGGAGTAATCAAAATTGTACTCAAAAATGGAGTAATCAAAATTGTACTCAAAAATGGAGTAATCAAAATTGTACTCAAAAATGGAGTAATCAAAATTGTACAATCTATATGATAAAAAAAAATTTAAGGCTTAAAATGTAGGTGTGTGTTGCTTTTACAAAATTCTAATTTAAATATTTCAGATGTTACAACAAGGAAACACAGCCTCAGACAACTTGGAGTCAATAGTGCCATCATATTTAGTAGAACTGAGCGTACTTGCTATGTCTGGACAAGATGCTATTGCTGAGGACATGAAGAATTTTTCTGAACAGCTTAAACCGTATCCTTTTGTACTTTTGAACATGGAGACTGATAGTGTAATGGTTAGCATGTTAACTTGTTGTGCAGTAGATCATGTGCTATAATCTCATTCAGGTTCAACCAAACACTTAAAAGTTGGTAAAGCTGCTTCTCCAAATCAGCATTTTGGTCTAGTACAAAACAAGACATCATTGATTGATTGATTGGTGTTTAACACCAACTTTTGCAGTATTTCAGCATATCGTGGCATGAACACATTTTAAAAACAAGACATCATCATTATCTCATCAAAAAGTAATTTGTTCTGAATCAAGTTATACATGAAGCTGAAAAAACTGTTCTCTGAACGTTAAACAACAAGCACTCATTCGGAAATATGGACACAGAATTTAATTTGCTCTAAATAGTACTACAGTGAAACCTGTCTAAACTGAACCCTGAATAAGATGGAATCCTGTGTAAACTGAACCCTGAATGAGATGGAATCCTGTGTAAACTGAACCCTGAATAAGATGGAATCCTGTCTAAACTGAACCCTGAATAAGATGGAATCCTGTGTAAACTGAACCCTGAATGAGATGGAATCCTGTCTAAACTGAACCCTGAATAAGATGGAATCCTGTGTAAACTGAACCCTGAATAAGATGGAATCCTGTGTAAACTGAACCCTGAATAAGATGGAATCCTGTCTAAACTGAACCCTGAATAAGATGGAATCCTGTCTAAACTGAACCCTGAATAAGATGGAATCCTGTCTAAACTGAACCCTGAATAAGATGGAATCCTGTGTAAACTGAACCCCGAATAAGATGGAATCCTGTCTAATCTGAACCCTGAATAAGATGGAATCCTGTGTAAACTGAACCCTGAATAAGATGGAATCCTGTAAACTGAACCCCGAATAAGATGGAATCATGTGTAAACTGAACCCTGAATATAATGGAATCCTGTCTAAACTGAACCCTGAATTAGATGGAATCCTGTGTAAACTGAACCCTGAATAAGATGGAATCCTGTGTAAACTGAACCCTGAATAAGATGGAATCCTGTGTAAACTGAACCCTGAATAAGATGGAATCCTGTAAACTGAACCCTGAATAAGATGGAATCATGTGTAAACTGAACCCTGAATATAATGGAATCCTGTCTAAACTGAACCCTGAATTAGATGGAATCCTGTGTAAACTGAACCCTGAATAAGATGGAATCCTGTGTAAACTGAACCCTGAATAAGATGGAATCCTGTCTAATCTGAACCCTGAATAAGATGGAATCCTGTCTAAACTGAACCCTGAATAAGATGGAATCCTGTGTAAACTGAACCCTGAATAAGATGGAATCCTGTGTAAACTGAACCCTGAATATAATGGAATCCTGTCTAAACTGAACCCTGAATAAGATGGAATCCCGTCTAAACTGAACCCTGAATGAGATGGAATCCTGTGTAAACTGAACCCTGAATAAGATGGAATCCTGTGTAAACTGAACCCTGAATAAGATGGAATCCTGTCTAAACTGAACCCTGAATAAGATGGAATACTGTCTAATCTGAACCCTGAATAAGATGGAATCCTGTCTAAACTGAACCCTGAATAAGATGGAATCCTGTGTAAACCGAACCCTGGATAAAACAGAATCCTTTATAAACCAAACTTAAAATAAACTTAGACCCAATGTAGATAACCTGTATTATAAAGTGAACACCTCTCTATTCAGAACACGAAAGTTGGTCCCAAAGAGGTTCAGTTTAGACAGGTTTCACAATTTACTACTATATTTACAAAGATTTATAAACAATAACCGTTCATGAGAAATAAAACCAAGTCTGTTGTCATGGTATCTGATTGATATTTAATGTGGTATTATGACATTCAAATGTATCCAACGATTTGTAACTACATGTAGGTGAAATTTGAAAAATAAAAAAACTGGGAAAAAAAAAGAAAGTCTGCTGTCGATCAGTTCAATACTTTTCTTAACATTTTATCAGTCTTGTTCAGCTTGATAAAATAGACCACAGAAGACTGCAAGCCACAATGACGTAGCCACCACTTCAAGTGATCCACATTTATACCAAAGAGCTATGCCATGGGCAAATTTATTGGAATGACAGAAAGAATTACAAAATGTGTGTGTTACCAGTAACTGAGAGAGTTCTATGTGAAAATAACAGACAAGGACTGTCATGGTCCATTTCATGTGAAAATAACAGCTGAGGACTGTCATGGTTCATTGGACCAGTATTTATTTCACACACACTGAGGACAAGTTTGAAATAATTTTGCAATAGATGTATTTGTCTGTTATGCAAATTGGACATTCTTAGACCAATAATAATATTAAAAATCTTCTCTTCAACTAGGATAGTTTTTATAATTGGTATTTCAAAATTGTTCAGTGCAATATTTTTAATGCATTACATTTTTTTTAGACTGAGGATGTAATAATTTTTTTCAAAATAAGTGAAATAAAATAAAAATATATAAATTACGTTATTTTGAGTAAGATGTATGTTGAATATCTCCATACTCAAATTCTCCATTTGAGTATGTATAGAACAACTATTAACAAAGTGAGGGGCTGTCATGGTTGTGTTCATATGGTAGTTGGACTTACAACTACCTATGGAATTAGTGCCTATCACCACTAACGTTGTGAGTTCGAATCCCACTCAGGCAAGGTGTACTCGATACAACATAGATATATATGTGATAAAGTTTGTCAGTGACTTGCAGCAGGTTGGTGGTTTTCTCAGGATACTACGGTTTCCTCCACCAATAAAACTGACTGCCACGAAATAACTGTAATATTATTGAAAGTGGTGTTAAACACCATAACCCAAACACTAACCTTATTAACAAGGTGAGGGATTGTATGCACCATGGAACATCTGGTTTACTCATTACATCCAGTCAATGTAAATGTTTTTCACACACCGATTTCTTGGATGTTTTGGCACTCAACTCTGAGGTAATACAACAGAGGCTATAGACTTCTTTCAAAACCACATGATGCTTAGAATCATTTTTGGAAAAAACAAGTCAACGTATCATGTTCATTATATAACAATTCCAAAGTTTTCTACTGATTTCGAACTACATCAGTGGGGTACTGGTTAGTGTGCTGTAGAACGTGAGTTCGAGTCAAACCAAAGACTATAAAATTGGTATTTGTTGCTACTCTGCTAAGCCTGCAGCACTGAGCAGTAAAAGCAAAGACGGGTTGGCTCGGAATCAGAATAACATGTCAGAGTGTATCGACATGTCTTCCCACAGACTGTTGTTACAGTTAGCCAGCACTATGAAAATCCAACTAGTTTGGTCAAAAGCAGACATTGTCATCATCATCTCATCAAATGTTACTTGTTCTCGCCATAATATAGCTGAAAAATTGCTGCGTTGGCATTAAGCAACAATCACAGTCATTTCATGTCACACAAACAAAACAGAAATTTTTCTTCTTTCAAGATCATTTTTGTAACAGGAAATTCTATTTACAAAAGGTTTGTGAGATTTGTATAAGGAATATCCATGCTGTATAGTATGATCATCATTCAATCATGATGTGTGATAATTTTAGGTCACCTCAATAAATGGCCATGTGAGCTATATTCAGTACTTTTGGTAATCTGTTCACACTTTTCTTCTTTAAATCTTTTAGATGAAGACCTTGATTGTTGTGACATAAGTAGTGTAACAGTTATGGTGCTTGCCTCAAGTGTGGTGGTAGATCGTTGAGTTTGGTCAAACAAAATAAAACAAAATTGGTATTTGTTGCTTCTCAGCTAAGCACAGAGTATTAAAGAGTAGAGCAGATTGGTTGGTTTGGAATCAGGATAATGTGTCAGAGTGAATGGAAATATCTACCATTGGACTGTTGTTTCAGCGAGCTAGTACTATAAAAATCCAACTAAGTGTGTTGATCAAGTACTTTTAGGGAACATCATCTCAATGAAATGGAACTTGTTCTCACCATGATATACCTGAAAGATTTTTCACTTGGCGTTAAACAACAATCTCTCTTTCTTCTGTTTTTGTAGCAAGAAATTATATTTTCAAAAGATTTTTGAGACTGTATAAACTATATTCATGCTGTGGGATAATGGTGTTTAACGCCACTTTCAACAATATTTCAGTTATATTTTGGTGGTTAGTTTTATTGGAGGAAACAGTAGTGCCAGGAGAAAACCACCGATCAGTCGCAAGTCACCTCCAATAAAAATGACCACCATGATATAACTGAAATATTGTTGAAAGTGGCGTTAAGCAACATAATCCTAACCCCCTTCTATATTAAAGCCAGAAGGTTTTGTTTATTTATTATGATGAGGAGTTTAGCATGCATTACAGGTCATTCTGTAATAAACCGCATTTGCTGCTTTTCCACTTAACACAGTAAGGAGTAAGAGCAGATTGGTTGGCTCGGAATGAGGATAACATGTCCTAGTGGAGAAACAAGTTTAGCCACAGTCTTTTAGAAGTTTTTATGTTTAATAAAACCCTCTAGTAGATGATCTTTAAGTTCATTGCATTACTTCTAGGTTCTATAAACAAAAAACAACAGTTTGACTTTTTTGGCAAATATTGTCATGACTTTATTAACAACACCATAAACTGATCCACAATTAAATGAATTGTTGACAAAATTTAATTTAATGACGGAAAGTTATTGAATGACGGGTAACCATCATTGATTTTGTAAGACACCACCAGGTCGCCACCAACATAAGTTATAAATTCTGCCATCTCGTCTGTTTATCATTATCAAAGCAGGTAATTATCTATACCATGCAAGGTGTTGTATAAAGTCATAACACTCTACTGAGTTTTAGGAATAAATCTGAAAATATAAATAAAACAGCAGAAAACAAATTCTTAAAAGGGTGGGAGGGAATCATTTCCAGTGATCCTCCTTTTCTGTTCAATTGGGAATGAAGACAAACCGATAACCGGAACTAGCCACCCGGGTCCTATATTTAACATGGTTAGCGGAACTAGCCCTGTTTATCTGCCCCTTTTATTTTCATATAATATATAAAGTTTGTTCATTTTGGATAGGTTGTGTATGTCCTTTCGATTCTCGTTTATATTTAGATATTTCAATGTCTTTCAATTGTCCCCAAATAGTCACATAGGATCAATTTGTAATTACTTGCGGTCAGTTTTTTTTTTGTATTGTGAGGATCTATTTTAAAAGTTCACGTACTCGTTAGTTCTGAACATAAATTATACTAGATTTGAAATACTTGTATTGTGACATGTATATATTAATGAATTATTTATCTAACCCTTACATGTCCAAAGAGCCTATTTTTGTTATAATTTCAGAGATCTTTTAATGTTTTATTCATTAATTGTTCGTTTTTGCTATGTTTTTTACGTGAACTTTCTATCTATATAACGACGTTTCTTGATTCCTTCCTCTAATTTTCGTGTTTATTCAACATCTTAATCACTATTTTGTTGACTTGTAGCAGTTTTGTCATAGATAATGTTAATGTGTGATATTTTCATAATGTGTTTTGTTTTTGTTTGTAACGTGTTTTGGGTGGAATTTCAACGTTATGGCGGCGGAGGAGGAACGAACGAAACGAACGCATGATACACGAATGAACGAACGAACTATACGGAAAATGCAAACGAACGAACGTACGATACACGAACGAACAAATCATTGGAGCATAACCATATATTATCCAATGACAAACGATCCTGGTTCTATAGAAGTACAATATAGTATCGTGTTATTATTTGAATGACTTTTGTGCAAATTGATGTGATTAACTAATCTTATATTTTATACGCAATTGATATATATAAATGATAAATTAGTCGGTAAAGTAATAGGATAATACAATTTATATTAAATAGTTTATATTATCAATGTGTTTAATAATTATATTTATGATTAAATTTTAAATGTCATATATTTGACTTCCAAATATGACTATATTTATATAATTATACAGACTTTACATTTATATAATTATTCGGATTCTGTATTGACAACCAGTTATTTTCCCGGTCAAGCTGTCCGAGAGGTGTGTGGTTTAAAAAGGTCATATAATTATTAATTAGAATGAAATTAAGAGTTGACATTTCACACCTGCAGTGCATGTATTTCCCAGGTGAAACTGCCAGAGGTGTTTGTTTACATACATGTAGATGTGGCTGGTTTCGATTAAATTTCAGATGTGGCTAATAAAAATTCAGTTGCGATCGCCACTTTAGCGAATGAAATATTTACGGTACTCGAAAAAATCTTTTGTTAAATTTCAAATCAGTAACGTGTATTTGAAAAAACGTTCAGCTGACAAAAAGTTGAAAAATAATAACTAGAGGCTCCCAGGAGCCTGTATAGCTCACCTGGGTATAATAATAACATCAGTCAATAAAACTTGATAACTTCGGTAAAAAAAATTAACAATTGTAGCCTTCGTCATTTTTATAAATTTGATGAAAAAAGGGCAAGAACTCCAAGATGGGTAATCGGATTTACTTCAAAATTGCAGGTAAATAAAAATTGATCGAAGGGTCGAACCGCCAGACACATTTTTGGAAGAGAACCATTCAATGACTATTTCATCAAAATTTTGTTCTTATTGAGCAAATGGTTTCAGACAAAAAGATTTTTATGGGAATTTCCCATAGGGTCCTATGTTAAATTAAGTTCGGCTGTGGCGGCCATCTTGGTCGGTGTTCTGAAATGCTGGACACAATTTTGGAAGAGGACCACCCAAGAATCATTTCAGCAAAGTTTGGTTGAGATTGGCTCTGTAGTTTCAGAGAAGAAGATTTTTTTAATTTCATCCCCCCTTTTTTCTAATTTGCATAATCGGTCAAACTCGGTAAAAGTTCAAAGTTCATAAAAAATCCCGTAATATATGTTAAAAAGCTCATCATTATGCTTATACAGTTCAAATTTGGGCACTTTCTGGCTTAAAATAGAGCAGTTTTGGCCATTTGAAGAAATTTCTATTTTTAGTAATGGTGGCCATCTTGGATACAGGACGGCGCTGACGGACACAATTTTGAAAGGGGACCACCTAAGGATCATTTCAGCAAAGTTTGGTTGAGATTGACTCAGTAGTTTCAGAGGAGAAGATTTTTTTTTAATTCCATCCCCCCTTTTTCTAATTTGCATAATCGGTCAAAATCAGTAAAAGTTCAAAGTTCATAAAAAATCCGTAATATATGTTAAAAAGATCATCATTATGCTTATACAGTTCAAATTTGAGCACTTTCTGGCTTAAAATAGAGCAGTTTTGGCCATTTGAAGAAATTTCTATTTTTAATAATGGTGGCCATCTTGGATATAGGACGGCGCTGACGGACACAATTTTAAAAGGGGACCACCTAAGGATCATCTCAGCAAAGTTTGGTTGAAATTGGCTCAGTAGTTTCAGAGGAGAAGATTTTTTTTTAATTTCATCCCCCCTTTTTTTAAATTTCATAATCGGTCAAAATCGGTAAAAGTTCAAAGTTCATAAAAAATCCGTAATATATGTTAAAAAGCTCATCATTATGCTTATACAGTTCAAATTTGGGCACTTTCTGGCTTAAAATAGAACAGTTTTGGCCATTTGAAGAAATTTCTATTTTTAGTAATGGTGGCCATCTTGGATACAGGACGGTGCTGACGGACACAATTTTGAAAGGGGACCACCTAAGGATCATCTCAGCAAAGTTTGGTTGAGATTGGCTCAGTAGTTTCAGAGGAGAAGATTTTTTTTTTAATTTCATCCCCCCTTTTTTTAAATTTCATAATCGGTCAAAATCGGTAAAAGTTCAAAGTTCATAAAAAAATCCCGTAATATATGTTAAAAAGTTCATCATTATGCTTATACAGTTCAAATTTGGGCACTTTCTGGCTTAAAATAGAGCAGTTTTGACCATTTGAAGAAATTTCTATTTTTAGTAATGGCGGCCATCTTGGATACAGGACGGGGCTGACGGACACAATTTTGAAAGGGGACCACCTAAGGATCATTTCAGCAAAGTTTGGTTGAGATTGACTCAGTAGTTTCAGAGGAGAAGATTTTTTTTTAATTCCATCCCCCCTTTTTCTAATTTGCATAATCGGTCAAAATCAGTAAAAGTTCAAAGTTCATAAAAAATCCGTAATATATGTTAAAAAGATCATCATTATGCTTATACAGTTCAAATTTGAGCACTTTCTGGCTTAAAATAGAGCAGTTTTGGCCATTTGAAGAAATTTCTATTTTTAATAATGGTGGCCATCTTGGATATAGGACGGCGCTGACGGACACAATTTTAAAAGGGGACCACCTAAGGATCATCTCAGCAAAGTTTGGTTGAAATTGGCTCAGTAGTTTCAGAGGAGAAGATTTTTTTTTAATTTCATCCCCCCTTTTTTTAAATTTCATAATCGGTCAAAATCGGTAAAAGTTCAAAGTTCATAAAAAATCCGTAATATATGTTAAAAAGCTCATCATTATGCTTATACAGTTCAAATTTGGGCACTTTCTGGCTTAAAATAGAACAGTTTTGGCCATTTGAAGAAATTTCTATTTTTAGTAATGGTGGCCATCTTGGATACAGGACGGTGCTGACGGACACAATTTTGAAAGGGGACCACCTAAGGATCATCTCAGCAAAGTTTGGTTGAGATTGGCTCAGTAGTTTCAGAGGAGAAGATTTTTTTTTTAATTTCATCCCCCCTTTTTTTAAATTTCATAATCGGTCAAAATCGGTAAAAGTTCAAAGTTCATAAAAAAATCCCGTAATATATGTTAAAAAGTTCATCATTATGCTTATACAGTTCAAATTTGGGCACTTTCTGGCTTAAAATAGAGCAGTTTTGACCATTTGAAGAAATTTCTATTTTTAGTAATGGCGGCCATCTTGGATACAGGACGGGGCTAATGGACACAATTTTGAAAGGGGACCACCTAAGGATCATTTCAGCAAAGTTTGGTTGAGATTGGTTCAGTAGTTTCAGAGGAGAAGATTTTTTTTTAATTTCATCCCCCCTTTTTTCTAATTTGCATAATCGGTCAAAATGGGTAATGGGATTTACTTCAAAATTGCAGGGTAGGTAGATCTT
Source organism: Bathymodiolus brooksi (assembly GCA_963680875.1). NCBI lineage: Eukaryota > Metazoa > Mollusca > Bivalvia > Mytilida > Modiolidae > Bathymodiolus > Bathymodiolus brooksi. The sequence continues at coordinate 34,742,442 of OY804585.1, forward strand.
GATATGCTGCACATTTTTGCAATAAACTTAACATCTATCTCTAAATAGTTTTTGAAATATAAGACGAAAAGTATTAAAAGGAAAAAAAAAAATTGATGAAAAAGGGGCAATAACTCCAAGATGGGTAATCAAATTTACTTCAAAATTGCAGGGTAGGTAGATCTTGACATGCTGAGCATGTTTGCAGTTTCAACTTACCATCTGTCTGTTATAGTTTTTGAAATAAAGGACGAAAAGTATTAAAATTTTGAAAATTTGATGAAAAAAGGGAAATAACTCCAAAATGAGTAATGGGATTTACTTCAAAATTGCAGGGTAGGTAGATCTTAATATGCCGCACATTTTTGCAATTTAAAGTTAACCTTTATCTCTTATAGTTTTTGAAATATAAGACGAAAAGCATTAAAATTTTACAAATTTGATGAAAAAAGGGCAATAACTCCAAGATGGGTAATCAGATTTACTTCAAAATTGCAGGGTAGGTAGATCTTGATGTGCTGATCATTTTTACCCCATGTCAGATTTTTGATATTACTAACGGTTTTTGAGATATTACCAAAAACCTGCAATTTTACCATATGTTCTATTTTTAGTAACAGCGGCCATGTTGGTTGGTGCACGGCATCACCGGACACAATTTTGAAACTAGATACCCTAGTAATGATTCAGACCAAGTTTGGTTTCCATTGGTCTAGTACTTTCAGAGGAGAAGATTTTTGAAAAAGTTTACGACGTACGACGGACGACGGACGGACGACGGACGACGACGACGGACGCCAAGTGATGAGAATAGCTCACATGACCCTTTGGGTCAGGTGAGCTAAAAACCAAACTGGCCCAAAATTATCGACATCCAATGGAATAAACGTAGAAATAGGGTAGGGAGACTACATTTCGTGCATGACGTCACGTTATTTTGCCATTCACCAACGTCAGGTTAGTGTGTTTTGTCTCGCATTCCAATGATATGATGTCATGACTAAGTAGTTTGGCAGAGAACGTCTCGTGCAACGTTGTGACGTCATGTTTACTGTGATGTCATCAATGAACGACGCTTTACGCAAAGCCTATAAATAGGCCGTTGGCACTCGAGGGGTGGTTTGAAAAGCCTAAAAATAGGCTCTTTGGACATGTAAGGGTTAAATAAGTACTTCATTAATAAATACATGTCACAATACAAGTATTTCAAATCTGGTATAATTTATGTTCAGAACTAACGAGTACGTGAACTTTTAAAATAGATCCTCACAATACCTAAAAAAAAAGAAACAACTAACTGACCGCAAGTAATTACAAATCAGACAGACCCTATGTGACTATTTGGGGACAATTGAAAGACCTTGAAATATCTAAATATAAACGAGAATAGAAAGGACGTATAGGAATTTTCGTTTTATTTTTGTTAGTTGTTGTCTTATTTGTTTTTCTAAACATTAAAAGTGTAAAAATATAAAAACATTTTTGCAGATGGAAATTTTCAAATGTACTCTTAGGTTATTTAGTACCCCCACAGTGAGAACGCGGATGTGATAGACTACTTGGAATACATAGCGAACATATCCGAAAACACTGTAGGTGAAAACCATTATTGAATATTATATGAAAATAAAATGGTGGGAAAGGGGCAGATAACCAGGGCTAGAAAACGATAGACGCGGACGTCCTAGAGAACACCCCAAGGGCACATCTGGTCGCACTTGCACGCTCCCATATTTTCCAGGGGAAGCCCTACGGGTGACGTCATTTCCAGTCAAAAGGCCCCAGTAGGGCGGATATTGCACAACTTCCGGTTGTGCATGTGCACACCCAAGGGAACCCCCTTCGGGGTCACGTGACTTCCGGTAGCGCAATGACACATTTTGTACTGCTACTCTAGTAAGAAAAAACGCTGGAAAAAGCCGGGCATGCACAGAACATACTTCCGGTGACTTTCGGTCATGTGACTGACGTCACTTCCGGTAGCTCCACAACCACAAATGCTAACTGAGCTGTACCCATATACTACTCACATGTTTCGATTTTTAATCAATTACAGGACTGATCTTGTAAAGTGTTCGTTAAATGTCACGAAATACTATTTCCGGACCTATAATAAACGCCATGTTATTAAAATATAGTTTTAATCCTTAAAATTCTATTATTTCTTACCAGTTGTGAATGTAAAATATTATCGCCCATTCCATGGTAGCTATTTCCCGTGTACAGATGATACACAGTGATATTTAAGTTGGTTATAATGACTTCTGCGAATTGCTGAAAATTGGAAATCTTTAAAAAATCATCTTCAGAACCACCGGATGGAAGAACACCAAATTTGGTCCAAATATTTATTGGATAGTACCCTTTCGAAATTTTGTCCGTTGATTCCATCAATTATCCAAGATGGCAATCATGGCTAATTATGCAACTTTTTGTTTTCCAGAATTATCTTAATTTTCTTACTTCCGGTTTAACTAATATCTTAAAATTACATTTAGATTTATAAAATACTTGTCAACTTCATTTGAGGCATCCAATTTTTATCGTTTCAGAGTTATGCACTTAATTGTGTGTTAACAATGTCAAGTTTTTGTGTTTAGATCCATTTCTACATACCCATACCACTTAGGCTCACAATACTTTGTCCACACACTCATCATGTCAGCCAGGCATGTGTTACTTGACCGTTACCTACCATAGATGCTTCCTACTAAGTTTCGGTTCATTTGGCCAAGCAGTTTCAGAGGAAAAGATTCTAATGTGAAAAGAGGGCAGATGCCAAGTGATGGGGAAAACTGACATGGTCTTTCCGCCAGGTGAACCAAAAACTAACCTTTACCAATATGTTAAACTTTGTTGATTGGTGGTAGCCATTTTGATTGTCTTGATTTACACAAATACATAAATTTCGTCAGAATCTGTCAAAGAATATAGATGCTAACCTTTTCTGATTTTCAGAGTTTGTCTTTCGTGCAGTGTGGAACTGGTTAAACATTTCCCCATGCTTAAGGTGTATATTCTTATTTATAAAGTTGTAGAGGTATTGTGCATGATAAGAGTATTTTTTAACACTCCTTCAACTTTCAATTTTTAGATGTTATTTTTTAAAACATAAATACAGTCCATCCGATTGGTAAGCCCACTTCAAACTGTTTCCTTTCTTTTTTTTGCTTGTTTTTCGTCTGTAAGGTTGTAATCTGATGGCACAATGATGACAGTGTTTGTAAGATTACTTCAAGTTCAACCCCATTTTGTTTTCTTGTTGATAACAATGCATCTGGAAAAATTCTATATATCAAAAGGAGTTTGTCAGTGACTTGCGACAGGTCGGTGGTTTTCTACGGGTATCCCGATTTCCTCCACCAATAAAATTGACCACCATGATATAGCTGAAATATTGTTGAAACTGGCATTAAACACCATAAACCTACTCTCAAAAGGAAAAAGTCAACAAAAGTAAAGAGTAATGCTCAAGAGCAGGATAGGGGCTGTTTCACATTCCATTTAGAGTACGAGTTGTGATCGTCGTTGAACACCCTACTGTGACTGTGAAATGTAAAATGGCAATAAAAGCTCTGTTCCTTTACATTATTTTGTCTAAATGTAATATTGGATAGTCTCTCATGTTTATTTACATCCATATCCTTTCTTACTAATACAGCACTAACAAGATTTGATAGGCATGCTGTTTTCCCTTCAAACCAAAATTCACCAAACAACAAGACCAGAGCAGTTTTGTTGCAGCTCAACTATATTTTCAAATTAGGAGCTGTTCAGAAAATCAAGGACCACAATTATCAATTCTATATCAACTTTATTTATGTAAAAATTACAATATAATAATTTGTTTTATTTAAATTCAATTATACCATATAAAATACGGAGTAACCTTTGAAGCATAAACCCATTACTGAGGGGGGACAACATCTACTATTACAGCACTAAGACATATAAATTGTAAGTCCAGTGGCAGAAAGTACACCTTCCCAAGATATTGAACAAATTCCATCTTATCTTTCAAATCCCGTTTGTCTGAACGAAGGTCTTTCTTTCCCAGTACAAGGCCATGAACATATCATATCTTATCTTTCAAGTCCTCTCTGGCAGAAGGTCTGTCTTTCCCAGTACAAGGCCATGAACATATCATATCTTATCTTTCAAGTCCTCTTTGGCAGAAGGTATGTACAAGACCATAAAAATATCCCATCTTATATTTTTAACTAATTGTGACCATAAAAGTCTTGTGAAAACTTACTTAAAAATATGGGATATTTTCAATTGTAATGTATTTTATTTAATTTTCTTTTCAAAATTTGAAATGAATAATTATGAAAATTTACAATTACAGAAGCTAAATCTTGAAATTTGAGAAAAGAAAAAAAAGGATAAAAGACAATTTCAATACTACTAGTAGAAGATTTATTTTATTTTATGAATTGAAGAACAAGAGTTATCCTTTTACATTATGAATTGAAGAACAAGATTTGATTAAGAGATTTATAGGAAAACAAAACATGTTTGATTATGTACATGATAAAGACCAACTGTTATATTTTTTTTTATCACCAACCAATACCAGTCTGCAGCAAAAACCACTAGCCCTATGTTAGTCTAGTAAAAATTGCATAAAATTTGCTTAGGGCTTTTCCATGAAAAAATACCCTGTAGGGTCGGAATGCCATTTTTTTTTTATCTAGGTGGGGGGCATAAAACTTATTTCTTTTCTGGGGGTTGTTGGCAAATTTCTATTTAATTAATCGCGGTTGTCGGTATTTTTACCATTTTGGTATATTAAAATAGACCTACTTGCCGGCAAGTTGTGTCACTGTGTTGTTCGTTAAACGGTGTATAATATTCGGTTGTTTGTTCCGCGATTTCGCTTCTTTTGCGTGATTTTTAAGCCAAATTGTCTCCCTTTATCTTCCGAATGATATGTTATGTAAAAGATGGAGAAATACGAATGATGAACTGGTACCTGGTTCTTTTATTTTCGTTCCTGGGTTCCGAGATAAAAAGTACCAGTTGGAAACAAAACGTGGTCAAATGCCGAAATGAACTGGGATAATGAACAAATTTGTCACTGGTTAACAGCCGTGGGCCTGGGGGAATATGTTCAGGTGTTTAGAGGTCAAACTAGGTATCACAGGAAAGGAATCGTCTGCTTTCGGCAGTTTCGCTTCTCCTTTTGGTGAGGGAAAGGGGGGGTCCTCAATGGCTCAAAGCAAAGGTTGCATACTGTATTACAGATTTGATCAGTCTGTATCAAATTTAATTTCTATTTTCTAGGTGGGGGTCATTTTAAGTATTTATATTTATGTGGTGGTACCCCAAAAATAATTAAAATTCTGGAGGTAGTACCCCAAATTATTGACAGAGTTCTGTACCCCCCCTGTATTTTTTCCTGGAAAAGCCCTTAATCTAATAGAAAAAAATTCTCCATTAATTCTGTCCTGGCTAATTTGACCAAAAAAAATTTGCACAGAACAGACTGCAATAGAACTTTAATTTTGGATCCTATGAGTCGCATGACTTAAAACTTCACAGAATGAAAACATTATTATGCTACAAGATTTGAGATTTCACTTGTAAATTCATTATAAATAAACTAAATTTACTTATGGTACATTTTACTTTGAAAAAACAAAGATATACATGAAAATATTTATTAAAAAAAAAAGGAAAAAAGGAATACACTGGCAAGTATATCAAAGTGTTTCAATTTCAAAGTTATAACAATAAATTGCAAAAAAAAATATTGTAAAGCAGAGACAGCTATCTATCTATAGTGAACACAGATTAATATTAAAATTCTCTAATTCTGAACCCCTCTAACACAATATCGTATTACTATTTGTATAATTGTAAAAATGAAAAGGAACATGCATGCATTACAATGTATATATTAGTACGATGTTCGATGATGAAATAAACATGAAATTTCAAACATGTGATTTTGATATTGTCGTTTGACCAATAGGAAAAAGTTTGTATTGTTTTTTTTTTTCAAGAAGTAAACTGACCATGATGCTAAGGCACAAAATTTGGAATTGCTTCTGTCCCATGACAGATTAGGAACAGATTACAAGTGGTTAGTCTACATAATCATCTACAAACTGGTCAAATGGTTTTTTTAAGACAAAAATGGTTAAAAAATTTATAAACAAAAAGCTTTTTTTTTTTTACAAGATATTGCTATTAACAACACCGAACACATTCAGCAATGTAATTACAACGTATAAATCCAATGAAAAGGTTTGTAGTAAATTTGTTATCAAAATGTAATAAAATGTTTATATTTTCTCTCTCCAGATCAATTCTTTTCTTGATTTTACTTTAAATGTTAACACAAACATTAATTTTTAAGCCAGCCTTAAATGTTAAATATTTCTGAATCGTTTAACAGAAATGATGAAAATGAATGCATAAACTTTTACCATTAAATAATATTAATGACCTTACTTTTATCTCCCCAAATTAGTTGTCATGCAAAAAAAACTTTGTTTCTTTGATAGACTTTATTAAAAAGACGTACCAATAAATCATTATGCAATCCTGTCTCGTGAGGTATAGTCTGTTTGGTGACTCTGAAAATAGGGAAAACAATTATTTAAAAATCAGGGATTTGCTTTCTATTGCTCTTTTTAACATTTTAAGCACACATTATTTAATACATATCTGAGAAAAAATTGTCAAAGAAATAATTCAAATAATAAAAAAAATCTCCATAGGGCCCAATACTAATTTTATCAGATTGTAAGTAAAGGAGGCTGCCATTATAATGAACAGCATTACCTGTTCTTTCCTGTCTGTTGTTATGCTAATTTCAGTCACATGGGAATGTCATATTAGGTTAAAGATTCAAGATGTTTTGAATAATTGATAAACAATTTGACCATATAATATTTGTTTGTAAACAATTAATAACTTCTGGTCACATGAGACCCTTATATGGAAATGTCCCTTGTTATTCACTCATGCTGATTTATAACAAATTTTAAATTAACACTTAAAAAATGATACCAAAATAAAATAAATGCTAATTTCGTGAAAGTATAATTTATATAAATATATAAATTAAATAATATTCTTATTTGATACTTGTTTTCTTCCAAAAATTAAACAATTCATATACAACGTTAATTTCTTATAGGTAAATTAGATAAACATTGTTTTCATGACAGTGGGGGGGCCTGGGATGGCTCAATGGTTTTTTAAATTTGTAAATTACAAAAAGGGTGCACTCGACTTGCAACCGCAAGTGATAAAGTTTACCAGTTGCTTGCCCATATGTACTGGTCAGAATATACAACGTTTTCAGGTAATTTTGTTCTCTTTTATTAACCTATATACACATAAAGGGAATGAGTAGTTTGCATGTATTTTAAATGCTCCACAATCAGTTATGTAATAATGTATCATCATTATTGATTTTTACCTGAACAGGTGTGAATCTAATTTGAATATTGTCCATATTTGGTATGGTCAGTATGTCAACATCTGATATAACATGCTAATGATGAAATCAGCTGACTTGCTGTTTGTCAATACTGACCACATGTTGCTGTTCATTTCAGTAGTACTTACTCCCATGTTTGTTACATGACAAAATGACAGAATTTTACAATTAAGTCCTATGGCAAACTTTTTTATTCTTTAATGAATTTTTTTGAAAAATTCACCTATAATATGTATTAATCAGTCCTTAATATAAATATAATTAAAAAATAAATCTGATAACCCGTTGATTTTTTAGGAATTGTTTTCCCTATTTTCAGAGTCACCAAACAGACTATACCCGTTATATATGGAGTCAACGTAATAAAAAATTTCCAGCTCTGGTACAGGGATGAATATGATGATAACATATTGACTAGTGAATATTAAGTAATAATAGGTTTTAAGGTAAATATAAAATCAACTATACATACATGCTTTACTAAAATACCATGGAAACGGATTAATACAAGACTTTGTCTCGTCTTCTGAATCCTATCAATTATTTTGTGTACTTGCATTTTACTTTGCATTATGTATCATGTGTATATTGTATCCTTTTCTTTGTCAAAATTTTATGCTTACATTAAAATATCCCGCCGCGATATAACTGAAATATTGTTGAAAGTGGAGTTAAAATACCATCAACCTTAAAATATCAATTGGCTAAAATACAGTGTAACCTAGAACTTGCCATGTTTTCTCAACTATCGTCACTCAAGTTTGCGAGATTGACCGTAAGACTGTGGCTTGATACAATCTTGTATGATAAAGTATATCAACCACTTTCAGAAGATTGATGGATTCTATGGGTATTCTGTTTTTCTTCGCCAAAGAATGCAGAGCGCTGCAATACTGTTGAAAGTAATAACCCTCAATCTTTCTGAAAAATTTGTCTTCACATGATATGCCTGGAGAATCCATATCCAAAACTCTACCCCACAATAACTTATAGCACAGAAAATAATATTGCCTCATTTCCTGCAAAACGTTTTGCAATTTTTATTTATAAAGATTGAATAGATGGTTGGTTGGTTTAGTTGATCTATGGTGTTTAATGCCACTTTCAACAATATTTCAGTTATATCGTAGCGATCAGTTTTATTGGTAGAGGAAACCGGAGTACCCTGGGAAAACCACCGACCTGTCGCATGTCACAGACAAACTTTATCACATAATGTTGTATCGAGTACACCTCGTCACGAACGTAGTTCGAACTCACAAGATGGAATAGTTTCTCTAATTCAAGGCAATAACAATGTAGTGTCCAAGCATGGCCTTTAACTCGCACAGAGGAAGTTTATGTGAACATTTATCACCATATTAAGCTATCAAGAACAAATATAAATTTTATGAAATGTTAATGCAATTCTGGGAAATAATTTTTTTCCTATACTTTTTTTGCAGTATTTTGTATTCGTAATTTTTCAAAGTACCGAAACAAAATCCAAAAATATAAATGCATTTGTTAACTGAAAGTATCTTATAAATTTTGCAACTATGACTTTACCCTGATAGAGGAATATATATATATATAAATATAAGTCACAATATATATACTACAAACATAACAATGATAAAATTTACAATACAAAATGACTTTCAATAATATAATATTAATACAGCTTTATACAGATCTCTTCTCTTCTCTACAACCATTCAACACTATAAATAGATTCTTAAACATGCAATCAAGTACAAAAGCTCGGTAGCAAATGCCAAAATACAAAATTACGAGAAAAAGAAAAAGAGCCGAAAAATTAAAAATTGCATCATAATTTGTCATGGTTTGAAAAAAATATGTACAGTATAATTTATGGTCTATTTTCCAAATTAAAAAAAATTGACAATTTAGCAAAATGACCAAAATATACATAAAATACAAAAAAAATCTGCAATACAAATTTGACCTATCAAATCAAAATAATTCAATTTGCAATTTAACTGGATCTAAAAAAAAAACACCTAAAAAACCCAATAGTTTCTGAAATGGCAAATAATTATCCTGTTTTAATATCTAAATGCAAATGAAAAAAATCATATTTTCTATAAGAAAATAAAAAAAAAATATAATAAAACAGTAATGTACGTTTATGATTTTTTCCTCCAAAGACAACAAACGGCCATTGGAATCATTTACATCACAACCAACACTACAATACACAGATGTTTTAAATGAGTATTATTTTGTGGAAAAGGGTGGTTAATGTGATATTTTATTTACAGTAATTTTTTTTCCCCCCACTAAATATGACTATTTTTAGAACAAATTCTTACAAATATGTTCGCCTTGAATATATCAACAGTTTACTATTATAAGATTCTCAAAATAAAGAGGTTCTCACAAATTTGTTCACCTTGAATATAATTACAGTTTACCATCATAAGATTCTCAAAATAATGATTGCTTTCCTTTTAGAGCTTTCCTTTTAGATTTTGTCGGGGAAAGTCTAAATTTACTTAATGATGATATAAATGTGCCGATTAGGTTCTTTAAAAATCGAACAACACTTAACAGTAATTTTATTTCATGGAAAAACTTAATTGGATAACGATACAAATCTTGTAAAAAATTGTTCAGTCCAAACGACAATTAGGGATTACCAATAATACTAATTCTGTGTCCTCCTTATACAGGTAATTAATTTGCATGATTTTAAATACTGATGAAAAATTTTCATGGACTTTTTTTTCTATTCTGGTAAAATCCATTTGTACATTTAAACCAAAAAAAAAAACGTTTTTTCCCACAATACCATAATTTAACTAATGTAATTAAACCTGGTGTTTAAATAAACTATTTGTGAACTATAAATAGAGACAATGTCATAATTAATCTAATAATAGAAATGTGCACAGGGCCATCCTTAAAATATACAGTCAAACTTGTATTTAATGGTGACCTTTAGGACAATGTAGAAACAATGACTGTATAAGACAATTGATGACTTATTTAAGGTCCATCATTGATATAGATTGTTAGTTCTGGCTGGTAATAACTTGCATATTACTGTTACCGGAAGGTATTATTGGAAAACGTGACGATTGATTTGTAATACTGTAATGTTTTTGTAACGATATAAATTAAATTAGTTAATTATTCAAAAATTTGATAGCTTAATTGATACAATCATGGACTAAGAATGGGTAATTATCAATGATTTTTTAAAGTTTAGGATGAAAAGTGACCGTTAAATACTGTTAAACTGATACGATGGGATAAATTTTGAGTGACCACTGATCATATTAGCACATAACACATAATTCAGGTCGAGAGGGTTTTAAACTGGCCGCTTACAGCAGATGATTGTTAATTTAAGGTGTATGTTAAAGCAAGTTTGACTGTATCAGCTTTGCTTATTCCAGCATAAAATTTGAAGTTAATAACTAGATAGAACAATTATTTGTTTTTCTTTTTCAAATATCTGAATAAAGCTTACTTTTGGTGAGGTACCACAAACCCAAAACAAAAACAAAACAAAAAAAATAATCATAAACTATGGATGACCCTAGCATGATATAATAATATTTTTTCATCAAAATGATGCAAAAATCCATATGCTATGTCTATGGTACATAATGAGTATTATAACAAAATATACAATCTGCAAAATGTTGAACAAAATATGATATATTTAACCAAACTAATAATATTCAGCTATTTATAAATAATAAACAAAGGATTTATTTATTAAAGTTAATTTACCTTATATAAACAATTTGCATTTTCAGTCATATTATCTAATTTTATTTATGAAAAATAAATAATTTTGGTTTACCTAAAAAAATAAAAATACCTACTACAGAAAATAATAACAAAATAGATTTTTAAAGCATGTATAAAAATAAATACGGTATCTGTAAGTCAGTAGGTAGAAATCCAGTGTTTTATTTTAATCGTCTTTTCCGATATTCCTGCAGTAACAACATGCCCAGACAATACTGAAGATCTACAATATAAAAATACAGTGAAACATGTTTAAGACGAAGCTCATTTGGACCACCTTTTGTGTTCGGAATAAATAGATGTCTGTTTTATACAGGTAAAGACTTCCTACATTAGGGTTAGGGGTTATTATGTTGATAGCCACTTTCAACAATATTTAAGTTATATCATGGCGGTCAGTTTTATTGGTGGAGGAAACTGGAGTACCCATTGACTTGTCGAAAGTCACTGACAAACTTTATCACATAATGTGGTATCAGAGTACACCCCAACACGAGTGGGATTTGAACTCTCAATGTTAGTGGTGATAGGCACTGATTGCATAGGTAGTTGTAAATTCGACTACAGTACGATCACGACCACGACGACCCCAAGATGTTTATTGGAAAGCTATTACTTATCATGATAAAGTTTAGAATTCTTTTAGAGGCTCTGAGTGAATGAGTGATTGTTATTTAAAACCAACTGAACAATTTGTTAGCTATTTCACGGTGAAAACAAGTTAGATTTTGATGAGATAATGATGATGTCCACTTTTGTACTACACTAACATGCTTAGTTGGATCCTTATAGTGCAACCTAATATGTCCACAGTTAGACATGACATGCCTAATTCCAGGCAAGTCAGTGTTTGCTCTTACTCCTTAATGCTGACTTTATTGGCTATGTAAGTGTGTTTTACTCCTATCTTCTGGGAACAGGACAAAACCCCCCCGGACAAAAGTCTCCCTAGGACAAAAGCCCCCCTAGGACAAAAAGCCCCCCATAATGAAATAATCATACAATCTTATTACATTTTTTTATATTGATGGTGATCTTAAAAGATCAAAACTCATCCCTATTAAACCAGAGGCTCCCAGGAGCCTGTAATCGCTCACCTGGATCAAAGCTGCTTTCAATAGCAACGCAACTGCACTGTGGTGGCCATCTTGGCGGGAGAGCGCAACTGCCAGACACCATTTTGGAAGAGGACCATCCAATGACTATTCCATCTAAGTTTGGTTTTAATTGAGCTACTGGTTCCAGACAAGATGGTTTTTATGTGAATTTCCCATAGGGTCCTATGTTAAACTAAGTACAGCTGTGCAGCCATCTTGGTCAGAGGGCGGGACCACCAGACACAAATTTGGTTCAGCGGTTTCGGAGGAGAAGATTTAAATGTGATCTTTTATCAAAATATGCCTAATTTGCATAATCGGTATAAATCGGCTGAAAGAAAAATTTCAAAAAAAACCCCCGAACATATGCTAAACTACTCCTTGTCATGTAGCTGCAGTTCAAATTTGAGCTCATTTTGACTTATACTAAAGCAGCAATGGACAATTGAAGAAATTTCTATTTTTAGTAACAGCAGCCATCTTGAATGGAGGGCGGGGCTGTCAGACACAAATTTGAAAGGGAACCACCCAGGGACCATCCCTGCCAGGTTTGGTTTAATTTGGTTCAGCGGTTTCAGAGGAGAAGATTTAAATGTGATCTTTTATCAAAATATGCCTAATTTGCATAATCGGTATATATCAGCTGAAAGAAAAATTTCACAGAAAAACACGGAATATATGTTAAACTACTCCTTGCCATGTAGCTGCAGTTAAAATTTTTCTATTTTTAGCTTGGCGGCCATCTTGGTTGGAAATCGGGATCAACGGACACAATTTTGGAAGGGGGCCATCCAAGAATCATTTCAACAAAGTTTGGTTGATATTGGCTCAGTAGTTTCCGAGGAGAAGATTTTTTTTAAATTTCACCCCCCCCCCCCCTTATTTCTAATTTGCATAATCGGTCAAAATCGGCAAAAGTTCAAAGTTCATAAAAATTCCTGTAATATATGCTAAAAAGCTCATCATTATGCTTACACAGTTCAAATTTGGGCACATTCTGGCTTAAAACGGAGCAGTTTTGGCCATTTGAAGAAATTTCTATTTTTAGTAACAGCGGCCATCTTGAATGGAGGGCGGGACTGTCGGACACAATTTTGAAAGGGACCCACCCAGGGACCATCCCTGCCAGGTTTGGTTTAATTTGGTTCAGCGGTTTCAGAGGAGAAGATTTAAATGTGATCTTTTATCAAAATATTCCTACTTTTGCATAATCGGTATATATCGGCTGAAAGAAAAATTTCACAGAAAAACACGGAATATATGTTAAACTACTTCTTGCCCCTTTTTTCTATTTTTAGCTTGGCGGCCATCTTGGTTGGAAGTCGGGATCACCGGACACAATTTTGAAAGGGGGCCATCGAAGGACCATTCCACCAAAGTTTGGTTGCAATTGGTCCAGTGGTTTCTGAGGAGAAGATTAAAATGTGAAATGTTGATGGACAATGGACGAAAAGTGATGACAATAGCTCACATAGCCTAAAGGCCAGGTGAGCTAAAAAGGAGGAGTGGGGGAATTAACAGAATTTATTTTTATTGATAAACAATTGATGATTACGTTTATAACCTTTGAAGTTATTAGAAGTAATGAGTGAGTTATTTTCTCATCCATTTTGCTATACTATAATGATTTTTTTTAAGATAAAATAAATTTTATTTTTACTTTCTTGGATGAGGGTTATTATAATTCTTAAACAAATATTTCAATTGTTTATGATATCTTCAAGTTCCAATAATAACTTATTATGAAAAATAGTATTCAAAAGTAATGTTAACCCATAAATAGCGGTACAATAAGTCCAAAATGTGTGCAGATACCAATATATAAATAACTTGTACTTTTCATTATTGGGGGGCTTTTTGTTGGGGGGCTTTTGTTCTAGACCCCTATCTTCTGTTAATACATAGATGCCAACCCCTTTTTGGTGCAATCAGTAACAAAAAGTTGAGATGTCAGTAATTTGTGATTTTTTTCAGTAATCATAATTTTTCATAAAATTTTACCATAATCGTACTACAGACTAGGCACAAAGTGATGAGCAAATGATTTCCTTTATTTGTGACAACTAGATGCAAAATTGATGAGCAACAAAAAGAAATAAAAAGTTAAGTTTTAATACATGTATGTTCACTTACAAATGTATTCTATGTTTCAACTTACTGTCAATAGAAATTAAAATTTCCTGAAGTGGCCCTCCCTCACCCTCCCATGGAATAATTAATGTCTAATTCTGGAGTGCCTGATATGTTGTTGACTTGGCACTTTCCAACTGTTTTGTTGTATATGTGTGTTCATCCCGACCACCGTGCTGAATGGACAAGTCTTGTTTGCAATATTTGCAATAGGCATAATGTTCCCGTGTCGATTTCATAAGGCAAGAGAAGAATATTCGGGACGAAATCGTTGTCCCAATTTTCTTTTCTTCGCTGCAGAAGCTTCACTTGTTCCCTCAGACATTGCGAAATTGACAAAAACGTGCTGTGTTCATTAACTACTCGGGATCGAACAAGAAATGGATAGATCGTTTTCTACTATAGATAGTCCCGAGAATCCCTAAAGGATTAAATAATCGAAATCCCTCAAGCGCTTATCATTACGCGATTATAACATACAATGAAGCGTCTAAATGATCACAATGATATTTAAATGGGGAACGGTTCCGGGCCGGCAATAATCGGAAATCCGTAACAAGTAGACTGTTGACCGTAACACCGTAATTTTGGCCCGAAATTCATAACAATTACGGGAAAATCGTAATGGATGGCATCTATGTTAATAGTAACATCAGCTACATTGGTCATTTGCTGGGGTCACCACATATAATTGTTTTGAAAGTAGACACACTACTGTTGATTCATGCCAACATTGGTTGAAATTGGCTTAGTGCACATGGTTTCAGTGAGGAAGATATTTAAATATTTTACAATGGACGGTCGATGGCGGATGCCAAGTGATGAAAAATGCTCGCATGATCTTTTGGGTCAGGCAAGATAAAAAAGAAACAATCTTCTAACCTCTAAAACTGCAATACCGATTCCGACACCAATGATAATGGTGCTATGCTTCAGAGCCCATTCCTTCAAGTTTTCTTTACATCCACCCTGTCAAAAATTAAATAACATTTTTAATGGCTATTACAATCACATCTCACTGTGGTCCAATTATTTAGAAATAGAGGGAAATGGTGACAGATGTAAAACTACTCCTAGTTCTCACAAGAAATTTTATAGATCTTTGATAGAAAAGAGCTCAGAGAAGAAGCTTTGACAAACTAAAATACAATCAGAATCCTCGCAGGACACCAGCATGACCGTCGTTTGGAGTAAAGAGACGTTCTTATCATCCTAAGATCAATAGCTATAAACAAATACAGTGGAATTTGTGCAATCCGAAACCTGAGTATTCCGGCATCCTGTGACATCAAACAAATATTTATTGTCCCAAAGTATTTCTGTTAACTAAAATAAAACTTGAGTATTACGACATCCTGTACAATCCGACACATTTCCCTGGTCCCTTGGTGTGTCAGATTAGCTAGGTTCCACTGATATCCCATTCTATACCCCCCCTGTCTATAGAAAAATACTGAAAACTCTCTACAAACAGTCATTGACTATGTAGATCACGACTAATTAGCATTAATTGCACAATTTTCAACTGATACATGTCATACGCAATTCTAATGTAGTAGTTTAATATTCCTGGTTTGTGATTGGTCAATGCTGTAATTTTCACGGTATCAATTCCACGGTTGATATATCATGAGATATTTTTAGAATTTTAGCCGATAACTGCTTACGTCATCTTGTCAATAATGTGGCAATACACACGATTACATTAGAATGGAAATAACTGTATTGTATTAGAAAATTTCACGGCATCAATTGTCGATTTAATGGTGTCATTTTTACGTTATCAATTCCATGGTTGAAATAGCATGAGATATTTTTAGCATTTTAGCCGATTACCGCTTTACGTCATTTTGTCAATACAGATTTAATGGTCGCAAACATCCGTTTACAGGCTTCGCTAACACGTCGCCAGTAAACTTAATTTGCGATCATCAAATCTCCAATTGCTGCTGTGAAATTTTTAAAAACAATACAAAATAAATACTAAAAAAAAACCGACAAAAAAAACCTTTAATTGCACACTATCCCTTTAAATACGGTGACTTACTTTATGATAAAATGTGTCAGTTTTGTTAAAGCATTTAATCTTGTCCTTAGGAGCAGCTGTACTGGGTTCCTCCATGGCAGCACCTTTGTTACTCAAAACGCAACAAGTGGTAGGAAATGACTGAAATGAAATGACAATATATATTTAATCATACTACAAAATATTTTAGTTTTTCTTATATATGTACACATAATAGACTCATTGAAACTCTCCCTACCTAAAATTTCATCAAGAATTCTTGCATTTATTTTTTGCTTATTTGTAATAAGAGATTTCACTATAACTAAGCTTTCATCAGATATTTGAAAAAAGATAATAATTCCCCAAGCTAACTACCAACCCAGTTCTCTTTCTGTAGTATGTCAATATTTTGTTTCTTTTTTTCTTTTATGGTGCTTAGCGCCACTTTCAACAATATTTCAGTTATATCGTGGTGGTCAGTTTAATTGGTGGAGGAAACTGGAGTACCCGGAGAAAACCACCGACCTGTCGCAAGTCACGGACAAACTTTATCACATAATGTTGTATTGAGTACACCTCGCCTGAGTGGGATTCGTACTTACAACGTTAGTGGTGATAGGTACTGATTGAATAGGTAGTTATAAATCCAACTACCATATGATCACGAACCTGATATAAGCTTAGGGCCAATAACAAATATGAATCATTATTATATCTATTGACCAGTCTGTACAATATATACCTGACCTAAGCTTGGTGCCAATAATAAATGTGCATCATTATGAAATATATTGACCCGTTCCGTACAATACATACTTGACCTCAGCTAAGGGCCAATAACATATGTGAATCATTATTAAATCTATTGACCAGTCTGTACAATACATACCTGACCTCAGCTTAGGGCCTATAACAATTGTGCATCATTATTAAATCTATTGACACGTTCTGTACAATACATACCTGGCCTCAGCATAGGGCCAATAACAAATGTGAATCACTATTAAATCTATTGACCCGTTCTGTAAAATACATACCTGACCTCAGCTAAGGGCAAATAACAAATGTGAATCATTATTAAATCTATTGACCTGTTCTGTACAATACATACCTGGCCTCAGCATAGGGCCAATAACAAATGTACATCATTATTAAATCTATTGACCCATTCTGTACAATACATACCTGACCTTAGCTTAGGGCCAATAACAAATGTAAATCATAATTAAATCTATTGACCCGTCTGTACAATACACACCTGACCTCAGCTTAGGACCAATAACAAATGTGAATCATTATGTTTGTTTGATGGTGTTTAACGCCACTTTCAACAATATTTCAGTTATATCGTGGCGTCAGTTTTATTGGTGGAAGAAACCTGAGGACCTGGAGAAAACCAACGACTGATCGAGATTCGAATTCACAACATCAGTGGTTGTAGACACTGATTGCATAGGTAGTTGTAAATCCAACTACCATACGATCATGACCACAACAGCCCCCTTTGAATCATTATGAAATCTACTAACCCATCTGTACAATACGTACCTGAACAGTCCAAAATCCAGTATTATTAATGTACTTGTAATCATCTGGGCCTACAGAACCACAACATGCAAACTGAAAACAAAAATAAAAATAAGTAAAATCATAAGGTTTTCAAATATATCATATCATACATGTACGTCATAAAAAAAAACATTTATGTATTTTAAGAAAATATTCAAATAAAATTTTTAAACCCATCAATTTGGAACATTTTTTCTTTCTTCATTCATTAATAATCACATACATCTATAAATCCAGGTATAAATCAAGGATATCAATGGGGTAACCAGAAGCCATAAATCAAAGGACCGACAATACAATGGTGAATAGAATGAAAATAACACTGTAAGCAGAGCTCACAAATGTATACCACCCGCTACACATATCTGTATAACATACATTTTTATCAATCAGTCAGTGTTCAGAAAATAATACATATGTATTTTTTTGTTGAAGACCAGTTAATGGGATGGACACTGACAAAATGAGATGATCACTATAGTATGTTGAAATTGTGTCTACAGACATGTATGTGAAGATAAAGTTATGGTAGATAAAATTACTTATTTAACCTTGAAATTTAAGTCAAGATCACAGTGACCTTATTTCTATATGCAGCACTCTGTCAAATCCTAATACATATACATACAATGTATGAAGAGTATAGGGCTTAAGACAAAAAAAGTTCTGCACTGGACAAGATAAAATAACTTATTTGACCTTGACATTTAAAGTCAAGGTTATAATAACCTCATTTTATAGGGGACACTCCCTCAAGCCCTAATACAAATACACACAAAGTATGAAGGGCATAGGCCTCAAGACAAAAACGTTCTGCATCAGACAAGATTACATCTACAGACAACAGATGACATTTCATTGCGGGGAGTATAAAAAGGGACCAACAACAATCTACAAAACACTTTGCAGAAAACTAAAGATTAAGCAACACAAACCCCATTAAAAATCAAGGGTGAACTCAGGTGCTGCGGAAGGACAGACAGTTCCTGCTCCACTAATGGTACCCGCCATGTTACAGGGCTCTACAATTCATACCAGCACCAACTAGCACCTGGCTAGTAAGGAAACCTCTTTTACTCACCAAAAAAGAATGTTACTTGCCAGAATTTGTACTATATAACTCCAATATGTATTTATTTGTATATAATTTATAAATGCCCTGAATGAGACCTAAAATATTTAGTTGAGAATTTTTTTTTTCTGATACCACATTGAAAAATTTCAGTCTTTTATTATGATAAACAAGACTTGCACGCTTGAACTTTTTTTTCCTGTAACAAATTCAGTTTTGCCAGCAATATCTGAGTGCCTTTCTGCAAACATAACAATACATAACATCGTTATTGGAATCATTAATGACTAATGAGCCACGAAAACTCTTACTTCCAGACATCTTGGAATTTACGCTTACCGGAACCTTCATCAGTGCTTGACACTCGTATTGATGTTGCAATCAGGCAGGCCAGCTTCGTAATCAGTTCATCCGGTCTATTGTTAGCAAAAAATTATATGAGAAGGTTTTGTTTTTTGCCAATCGTGGTTACTTGCTAGCGTTAAAAGTATGTGATTTAAACATTTTATATCTGAGTAAATTGTGCAGTTTAAAAGACCGGATAATCAAAGTCGGAATTTTACTTGAAAAATAATATCGGTGAGGGAATGAAAATGTTCCGGAAATATCAACTCGCTGTCTGGCTATCAATACAAAATTTTTACTCGCATTTTACAATAGTAACTCGCAAATGTGAGTGTTTTGGTCGCATTGTAGAGTCCTAAGTTACTGATAAACGACACAAACATCATTATATGAAATCCTGTAGGACACATACATATAACTCCCCAGAAATGATTGTTCTTGGATGAAGCTTAGTTTGTTTATTATAATTTTACTGTCCCATTTGTAAAGAGTGCACATTTTGGTGTGCTTTTTAAAAAACAAGTCAGTATCGGATCGGAATCACTTGGAACGATTCATGCATCGGAAAGAATTAAATATTGTAATACATCTGTGCACTGGTGGATTGTTACAATCCTAATCTTTATTCTAGAAACACATTCTGCTCACTAAATTAGATATATATGTTGTCTTATTCCATATATTTGACTCACCTCAATTTGAACAATGTCCCATCCTAATCGTACAACGGAGTCATCCTTATATCTCTCTTTAATATTCTTCTGAAGCAGGGTTTTAATATTGTTCTCAACCTACAAAAGACAAAAAGATTTGATTCATTGATTGGTGTTTAATGCCAAATTTAGCAATATCTCACTTATATTGTGGCATTAAAAAAAACCCCCAATAAAACTAGAATTGTGAGTGACCTCACTGAGTGATACCCCTCGCTTGCAATACTGATGTTCAAACTTTGGAATTTTAGACAGTAACGGTATTCCTTCGTGCACATCTGCAGGTTGTGTACTACAACTGTGTAAAGTT
The DNA here is from genome assembly GCA_963680875.1 of Bathymodiolus brooksi. Taxonomy (NCBI): domain Eukaryota; kingdom Metazoa; phylum Mollusca; class Bivalvia; order Mytilida; family Modiolidae; genus Bathymodiolus; species Bathymodiolus brooksi. The sequence continues at coordinate 34,762,886 of OY804585.1, forward strand.
TCATAAAAATTCAATAGGCAGTTTAGTAGGAGTTGCACTTACAAGGTACATGCCCCCCCCCCACCCCCCCCTCCCCTTTCGTGAAAGTATAAGTTGAATTATCTCCCCTACTAAATTTTAGACAGCAACGGCATTCCTTCATGCACATCTGCAGGTTGTGTACTACAACTGTGTAAAGTTTCATAAAAATTCAATGAGAAGTTTAGTAGGAGTTGCACTTACAAGGTACATCCCCCCCCCCCCTTTTCGTGAAAGTATAAGTTGAATTATCTCCCCTTTTAAATTTTGGACAGCAACCATATTCCTTCATGCACATCTGCAGGTAGTGTACTACAACTGTGTAAAGTTTCATAAAAATTCAATAAGCAGTTTAGTAGGAATTGCACTTACAAGGTACATGACATGACCCCTCCCCCCCTTTTTGTGAAAGTATAAGTTGAATTATCTCCCCTTTTAAATTTTGGACAGCAACCATATTCCTTCATGCACATTTGCAAGTAGTGTACTACAACTGTAAAGTTTCACAAAACTCCAATAAGCCGTTTAGGAGGAGTTTACAAGGTACACAACCCCCCTTTTCGTGAAAGTATAAGTTGAATTACCTCCCCTTTTAAATTTTGGACAGCAACCATATTCCTTCATGCACATCTGCAGGTAGTGTACTACAAATGTGTAAAGTTTCATAAAATTCCAATAAGCGGTTTAGGAGGAGTTGCGCTTACAAGGTACATGGACGGACGGACAGATTGACGGACAGGGCGATTCCTATATACCCCCCCCACCCCTAAACTTTGTTTGCGGGGGGAATAAATAGTATAACACAAGTGTAGACAGATCTATGTCTCGCCTACCCATTACATATCTTTTGTTCAAATTTTGTTCATATTCAGAAAATAACACTAAGTCAAGGTATCATGAAACTGATATTATATAAACAAAAAAATATACACAATATAGTTAATGGAATGTACAAATGAGATGTAGGTTGTGTGGTTATTGATAAACAGAACTAAATGAAGTTATACATTTTTTGTACATGAATAGTCATAAGATCATTTAAATGAGGTCAAACGTCTTCGGTTAGGGTTAGGGTTATGGTGTTTAACGCCACTTTCAACAATATTTCAGCTATATCGTTGCAGTCAGTTTTATTGGTGGAGGAAACCAGAGTACCCGGAGAAAAGCACCGACCTTCTGCAAGTCACTGACAAACTTTTATCATATAACATTGTATCAAGTACACATCGCCTGAGCAGGATGCGAACTCACAACGTTAGTGGTGATAGGGACTGATTGCACAGTTAGTTGTAATTCTAATTACGTCATATCACTTCCAGGACTAAATGAGATTGTTCTGCGCATGTACAACCACCAATGTGCTAACAGCTGTTGAAGAGAGTGGACGTGTTTCACTATCTCTTCTAAAACAACCATTTATATTTATCTTTTTAATAAAAAGATAATCGTAGACGAGCTATATTGTTTACATGTTGTTACTGTCGAAAATCGGCTCTTATTTACGACTATCGTAAATCGTTACCTGTTTTCCACGGATAAAAATGGCGGAACGTATGGTTCAGAAACAAGAAAACTGCAGCAGAGATGCGAAAGGAGTCGATTAAAAAAATAAACATAAATTAAATCAAAGTATCCAATATCTCATTTTATTTAACTAAAGATTTTTCCTCGTATTTCAAGATTATATAGGATTAAACACTGTTTTTTTAGGAAATTATCTATGTATAAACTCCGGCAGCTCACTCACAAACATAATTTCCTAAAAACACAGTGTTTAATCCTTATAATTCTTATTCTTGGACATCGCGTTTGTTTTCGACGCTAAATACTATTAAAGAAATACCCAAGGAGAGCCTCAAACAATGGACATACACATACACATACCATTGCGAGTAAACTGAAAAAAAATCTGCGAAATGTTATTGACGACTTCGGAACATAACCAACATGACGTCGTTGACGTCATATGAAGACCTCCAGTTTGAAATGTAAAGATTAGACGTTATTTGGCTTCGTGTGCGCTTCAAGTTTGATACAATTTAACTAAAATAAGTTTTCAAGGTAAGCTTTTTAATTATTTTTGTGCATTGTTGTAAATATGACATGTAGGATTTCACTTGGTAAATACCAGTTACAATTAACTTCCGGCAATGTGTTTCCATGGGATCCATTCCGACTATAGGCACGAAGACTTTTGAAATTTTGTTCGTAATGGTGGTGCCTTCGGCATGACTAGTAAATTAATTTTATTATATCAATATAAGATATGCCTTCGGAACGAAAACTTAATGTTTCTTTGTCTATGAAAATAAAGGGCGAATCAACTTCCGTCAAGGTGTTGCCATGGAACCCATTTGCAACATTTAATGTGGCCGTGCTGATTCATTCTTTTGTTCATATCGGGTGCGACTTCGGCAGTGTTTGTGCCTTTGGCACGACACAAATTTATTATTTATTTCATTTACGAAACCTTCAATGACAACTCTGCCTTCTTCAAGTTTGAAAGTAAAACCCTGTTTTCTATTTGAATGATATAGTCGTGCTCAAGGCACGAAAACGTAAGTTTTAATTCTCAATACAATTTTAGTCATTATTTCATTTTATTTGTTTCGTGTTGGTCGCACCTTTGGCGCGACAAAGATGTTCAATTACGAAAACAGGCAAATGGCTTAAGCTCCTCACACTTCCACTTCCGATTTCAAAGCGTTTACAAGTATCAACCATGTTCGCTTCGCTCACAACTGGGTTGATAAAAAACAGAGCAAAGATAATAGTAAAGAGGACAATGTTCTCAATTTAGATACAGAAGATAAATCTTCTAGAAGGAGAACAAATAATAACGCTAACGCTGTTAGTGAAAGCTCTAAGAAGGCGACAAAGCGAGCTGAAAAAATTGGAACAAAAACGAGCATGGTAGCATGTTCGCCAGTACCAAGTACCTCCGGTACGAGTAATTCTAGGACTGTTTGTCCAAATGTTTCAAAAAGTCAGTCCGATGAAAGCTTAATGATGTCAATATTAAAATCTATCCAAGATAATCAGAAAAAGCAAGATGATAAGATTAACAGTTTGACGGGGAAAATGTCTGATATTATGAATGACTATCAGTACGATATTGATAATTATGAAGATTACGATCATGACAATGCTATTTATGATGAAAATAATGATCATGAAGGTGAAGTAAATGAGGGTGAACCCCAAGCTAAGAAACAGAAAAATGAAACAAATAATAACACTGATAATGAGAAAACAAGTCGTTTCTCGAATATGGCCAAAAGATTTAAAGTAAAAGATGTATGTGGAGAAAAAATTGATGATGTTTTGGCTCAAAATGTAACTAGTCTTTTCTTGAATGGCATGGACGAGGAACAGTATAATGACCTTGTCAAGGACGAGAAAACCCCCAGACCAGAGAATTGTGAGGGTTTAAAAATTGTCAAGACAAATCAACTTGTTTGGGACATTATTCCAACATTTTCACAAACTTATGATAAGAAAATCCAGAACATTGAAAAAACTCTAGTAAAAGCAGCTACAATTCTGACGAAAGTAGTTGATAAGATGGCAAAGCTAGATACTGATGAGAATAGTGAAGTACTAGATAATTGTAATGATACAATTGCCTTACTTGGTCATGCTAATAGACAAATAAACTTGGCTAGAAGAGATTTTATGAAACCAGACTTAGATGCTAACTACGTGCATTTATGTGCACAGTCTATGCCCTACACAAGTTACTTATTTGGTGATGATGTATCGAAAGCTGCAAAAGACATAGAAGATACACGAAAAATAGGAAGTAGATTGGGAGGTTATCAAGGTAGACCTTTCAATAGAGGTGGTAGAGGATGAGGCTTTAGACGTGGATTCCCAGGGGTTGTAGAGGTGGCTACCGTGGTGGCTTCACATACAGATCAGGAAATCGATTTGATGATTCCTCAAAAAACTTCAGGAGAGGAGGTTTGACCTCTGGCAGAGAAGATGAAACAAATGAGGTTGGTACATGTGTTGTTTCTGAATTACATGAATTTCAAGCAGGTAGATTGAAAAAATTTGTTGATAATTGGAAAAAACTTACTTCAGATAGCAAAGTTTTGGATATTGTTCAAAATTGTCATATTGAGTTTGATGAAGATAAAGAAGTTGATTTAAATTTTGTTTCACATCAGACAGTTTTTAATGAAAACCAGTCTGTAATTATTGCTGATGAAATTAAAAAACTTGTGGAGAAAAATGTTTTAATTGAAGTCCAGAAATGCCATGGACAATTTTTATCTTCAATTTTTCTTAGACCCAAAAAGAATGGGGAATTTAGGATGATTTTAAATTTAAAAAAGTTTAATGAAAATGTAAAATATTATCACTTTAAAATGGATACTTTTGAATTAGCAATAAAATTAATAACAAAAGGAACATTTATGGCATCGGTTGTTTTACGCCATGCTTATTAGTGTAAACATGGCTCCAGAACATCAAATTTTTTAAGATTTATGTGGGACAACAAAATTTATCAATATACCTGCTTGCTGAATGGTTTAGCTTGTGCTCCAAGGTTTTTTACAAAGTTAATGAAACCAGTATATGCAAAATTGGGAAGTTTAGGTTTTGTTAATGTAGGCTATATAGATGATAGCTTATTATGTGGAGATACAAAAAGGGAATGCCAGAAAAATGTCTTTGAGACAACATCATTAATGAAAGAATTGGGTTTTATGATAAATGTAGAAAAATCAGTTCTGGTTCCACAAAAACAAATAACCTTTTTAGGTAACATTATTGATTCCGATCAAATGATAGTTATATTACCAACAGAAAAACAAGAAATTATTGTAAATGAATGTAAAAAATTGTACAAAAGAGACAAAGATACTATAAGAAATGTTGCTTAAGTAATTGGATTGATTGTTTCAAATTTTTCTGCTGTTCAATATGGCAAGTTACATTATAGACAGTTAGAACAGGGAAAATACTTGCTTTGAAAAGATTTAAAGGAAATTATGATACATACATGACAATTACATTGGAAATGAAAGAAGAACTTGCTTGGTGGTTCACAAATATTTATATCCAAAAGAGAGATATTTCGCATGGTGTTCCTGAAAAGATTTTAAATACTGATGCATCGCTTCAAGGTTGGGGTGCAGTTATGTTGAGTGAAAAAATTGGGGGAAGATGGACCCAAAGTGAAAGTCTCAAACTTATTAATTATCTTGAAATATTAGCAATTTATTATGCATTACAAGCTTTTCATGACTTAGTAAAGAATACTCACATTAAGATACCGGTATTGACAGATAATTCTACTGCTGTCTCTTATATAAATAACATGGGAGGTGTTAAATCTGATGATTGTAATTTAATAAGCAAGAAAATATGGATCTGGTGTATCAAACATAATATTTGTATTTCATGTTCTCATATAGCAGGGAAAAAGAATATTGAGGCAGATAAAAAGTCCAGAATATTTAATGATGACTTAGAATGGCAGTTGAATTTTCAAAATATTGTAGAAAAATGGGGCAAGCCAGACATTGATATGTTTTCCTCTAGATTAAATAATCAAGTAAAAGCTTATTGTTCTTGGAAACCAGATCCATATTCTGTTTTTGTAGATGCTTTTACAGTTGACTGGAAACAATTTAAACTTATTTATATGTTTCCACCTTTCAGCCTATTGGGATCCTGCATTCAAAAAATACGATTGGAAGAGGCCAATGCTGTAGTAGTAGCGCCCCTCTGGCCAACACAACCCTGGTTTACTCGATTAATGGAAATGCTGGTAGACCAACCAATACTTATTCGAAGGAAAAAAGACATGATAATTATGCCGCACAAAGCAGCGACTCATTCACTCCAGAAAACTCTGAAACTAATGATATGTCGTGTGTCAGGAAAAGATATAGAGAACAAGGCTTTTCTAGAAAAACAGTTGGTGTACTTATGGCATCATGGAGATCATCTACTAAAAAACAATACCAGTCTTTCATTAAAAGATGGATTCAGTACTGTAATAAAAGGAAAATTAAGTTTTCTTCAACCAGATTTAGATGATGCATTGCAATTTTTGACAGATCTTTTTAAAACCGGACTAAGTTATAGTTCATTAAATACAGCCAGAGGGGCTCTTTCTTCCTTAGGAATAAAGATTGAAGATTATGCAATAGGAAAACATCCTCTAGTAATAAGATTTCTTAGTAGTGTATATAACTTGCGGCCAACTTTACCTCGTTATACCCATACTTGGAATGTTGAAAAAGTTTTGAGTGTTTTAAGAAAGTTATCGCCAGTGAAACACTTAAGTTTAAAAGACTTAACATTGAAATTATGCATGTTAATTGCACTGACTAATGTTGCAAGAATCCAATCGCTTCATTTGTTATCTGTAAATAGTATACAAAAGTTTAGTTCAGAGTTCGTTTTTCATTTTGAGGGATTGTTAAAACAATGTCGTCCTGGATATAAGAGTCCATTTTTATCTGTTAAATCATATCCTCCAGATAGGAGATTATGTGCATATACTGTTTTAAAAGAATACTTAGCAAGAACCAAAATATTGCATAGACATTCGAAGTTACTGATAAGTTATATAAAGCCACATGCAGAAGTGTCGAAAGATACAATAGCCCGTTGGATAAAAACTATCATGGTCAAATCAGGAATTGACATTAATGTTTATAGTGCCCACTCAGTGAGGTCAGCTGCATCTTCCAAGGACAGAAAACTTTTTGTGCCTATAAGAGAAATAATGGAAAAGGCAGGATGGTCTAATACGTCAACTTTCTCCAAATTCTACAATAAGCCCATCAAGGGAAAGAGAGCAATAACTTTTGAAGATGCAGTTTTGCAGACAAAATAGAGGTTACTGCAGTTTTTTGACAATTGGCTTTAAAGTCTCATTTAGTCCCGGAAGTGATATGACGTAATTAGAATTCCTAAATTAAACGAGACTTACCTTGGTTAAGTCGATGTTTGATTGGGATTCTATGAGTCATAGAATCACTGAAGAGATTACATGCCACCCATCCCACCTGGCAATGTGGATGAGGTTACATAAATGTATATTTATATTTTGTTTACAATTGCAAAAAACACTTTAAAGGTTGGTGGTTGTACATGGGCAGCACAATCTCATTTAATCCCTTCAGCGATTCTATGACTCATAGAATCCCAATCAAACATCGACTTAACCAAGGTTAAGTCTCGTTTAATTTAGGAAATCCATCATATGATTACGACCACGGCAGCCCCTCAGAGAAAGTAATTGTCTTTAATATATCACTTTTGTAGCCTTACATTGTTTTTGTTGATTTCTTACAAATTCCCCTCATTCAAAATCATGGAGTTTAGAAGACTACAACTTGAGTACAAGAACAAATGTGTCATATATTAGTGAGGGAGGGGGGAATGAAAAAATGAAAATAAACAGAAAATTGACTTAGATAACAATATCACTATTCCAAAAGTAACTACAGTAAAATTTACGTGATTCAGAGGAGAAGTTTATTTTAACATTAGCCAATCAGAAAAAAGAATTAATCTTGGCGGCCATGTTTGTAAGCCAAATGGAACGAAATGGAGAAACTTTATAGAGGACCTTACATAGATGCTTACTGCCAAGTTTGGTTCCATTTGGCCAAGTTGTTTCAGAGGAGAAGATTAAAATATGAAAAAGTTAACGGACGGACGACGGACGCCAAGTGATGGCAATACCTCACATGGCCCTTTGGGTCAGGTGAGCTAAAAAATGATGAAAAAAGGGCAATCACTCCTAGACGGGTAATCAGATTTACTTCAAAATTGCAGGGCATGTAGATCTTGACAAGCTGAACATGTTTTCAGTTTACACTCAACATCTATCTCTTATAGTTTTTGAAATAAGGGATGAAAAGTATTAACATTTTTAAAATTTGATGAAAAAAGGGCAATAACTTCAAGATGGGTAATCAGATTTACTTTAAAATTGCAGGGCATGTAGATCTTGACATGCTGCACATGTTTGCTGTTTAAACTTAACGTCTATCTCTTATAGTATTTGAAATAAAAAACGAAAAGTATTAAAATTTTGAAAATTTGATGAAAAAAGGGCAATGACTCCAAGATAGGTAATCAGATTTTCTTCAAAATTTCAGGGTAGTTAGATCTTCCTGTGCTGATCATTTTTACCCATGTCAGATTTCTGATATTATTAATGGTTTTTGAGTTGTTACCAAAAACGTGCAATTTTACCATATGTTCTATTTTTAGTAACAGTGGCCATGTTTGTTGGCCGAATGGAACTAAATGAAGAAGTTTTATAGAGGATCTTACATAGATGCTTCCTGCCAAGTTTGGCTCCATTTGGCCAAGCAGTTTCAGAGGAGAAGATTTTTTAAACATTAGCCAATCAGAAACAAGAATTGCCCTTGGCGGCCATATTTGTTGGCGGAATGGGACGAAATGAAGAAACTTTATAGAGGACCTTATATAGATGCTTTCTGCCAAGTTTGGTTCCATTTGGTCCAGTTGTTTCAGAGGAGTAGATTAAAATATGAAAAGTTAACGGACGGACGACGGACACCAAGTTGGGTCAGGTGAGCTAAAAACAAAAAACATTAAAAATTCCAAAAATACGACAGAACATCGATCAATAAAATATTTCTATATAAATATGAAATAGACAATTTTGAAGGGATTATCATCATTATTGTAATAATCTGCTTTATATATAGCGTAGCCATCATGAAAAGACAGCACATATCAATAAATACTAGTAGCCATTAGCCATTCAATTGATAATTTAATTAGAAATATTATAACAAATCTATTTATGGATTTTTTTTTCTTCGACCTACATGAATAGATCATAACAAGAAATAACATGGAACTGTCATGTTCTAAAAGCTGTTTTAAATGACTGTTGTATCATATTACATATATACATGTACAGTGTGGGAAACCATTTTTTAAAGTTACTCGCCAATCTGGCTAGTAACTATTGAAATCTACTCGCAAAAATTAAATTTCACTAGCCAACTATGGCAAGTGATCTCTCATTTGAACTCGTCACCATTTTTTTCATGAAACTTAGTGTCCAATATTTTTCATATGTTCAGCACAGTCCATATTCCTTTGTTCTCATCATGTACCAACCACTTATCAAAAAAATTTATCATGTTGAATTTAATTTCATTCCAAATTCAAATTTGCTGCCAAGATCAACATTTAGAACGGTTAGGATATCAACAAAATAAGCATACCATTTCCGATCAACGATGTATGATTATTTCAGTAAATAATTACCAACCTCCGCTAAAATTTGGGCTGCGACACAGTAACATGTTTGAAATAACAAAACATCTGTTTTTAGGGGTATTTCATAGGTATTTCACTCACGATTTCTAATCAGAAACGATATGAAAATAACAACCAAGGTCGGGACAATCGCGCAAGTTTTTAGCGTTTCCATAAAAAAATGTGATGGTGTCCACAACAAACCAAAGGCTCCCAGGAGCCTGTAATCGCTCACCTGGATCAAAGCTGCTTTCAATAACAACGCAACTGCACTGTGGCAGCCATCTTGGCGGGAGAGCGCAACTGCCGGACACAATTTTGGAAGAGGACCATCCAATGACTATTCCAGCAAAGTTTGGTTCTAATTGTGCTACTGGTTCCAGACAAGATGGTTTTTATGTGAATTTCCCATAGGGTTCTATGTTAAACTAAGTACAGCTGTGCAGCCATCTTGGTCAGAGGGCGGGACCACCAGACACAATTTTGGAAGAGGACCATCCAATGACTATTTTATCAAAGTTTGGTTCCAATTGAGCAACTGGTTTCAGAAAAGAAGATTTTTATGTGAATTTCCCATAGGTTCCTATGTTAAACTAAGTTCGGCTGTGGGGGCCATCTTGGTCGAAGGATCGAACTGCCTGACATATTTTTGGAAGAGAACCATCCAATGACTATTTCATCAACATTTAGTTCTTATTGAGCAAATGGTTTCAAACAAGAAGATTTTTATGGGAGTTTCCCATAGGGTCCTATGTTAAAATAAGTTCCTGTGGCGGCCATCTTGGTCGGAGGTCTGAAATGTCAGACATAAATTTGGAAGGGAACCAGCAAAGTTTGGTTGAGATTGGCTCAGTAGTTTCAGAGAATAAGATTTTTTAAATTTCATCCCCCTTTTTTTCTATTTTGAGCTTGGCGGCCATCTTGGTTGGAAGTCGGGATCACCGCACACAATTTTGGAAGGGGGCCATCCAAGAATCATTTCAGCAAAGTTTGGTTGAGATTGGCTCAGTAGTTTCAGAGAAGAAGATTTTTTTTAAATTTCATCCCCCCTTTTTTCTAATTTGCATAATCGGTCAAAATCGGCAAAAGTTAAAAGTTCATAAAAAATCCTGTAATACATGTTAAAAAGCTCATCATTATGCTTATACAGTTCAAATTTGGGCACCTTCTGGCTTAAAATAGAGCAGTTTTGGCCATTTGAAGAAATTTCTATTTTTAGTAACAGTGGCCATCTTGAATTGAGGGCAGGCCTGTCGGACACAATTTTGAAAGGGACCCACCCAGGGACCATCCCTGCCAGGTTTGGTTTAATTTGGTTCAGTGGTTTCAGAGGAGAAGATTTAAATGTGATCTTTTATCAAAATATGCCTACTTTTGCATAATCGGTATATATCGGCTGAAAGAAAAATTTCACAGAAAAATACGGAATATATGTTAAACTACTTCTTGCCATTTAGCTGCAGTTAAAATTTGAGCTCATTTCGACTTACACTAAAGCAGCAATGGACAATTAAAATTTCATCCCCCCTTTTTTCTATTTTGAGCTTGGCGGCCATCTTGGTTGGAAGTCAGGATCACCGCACACAATTTTGGAAGGGGGCCATCCAAGAATCATTTCAGCAAAGTTTGGTTGAGATTGGCTCAGTAGTTTCAGAGAAGAAGATTTTTTTAAAATTTCATCCCCCCTTTTTTCTAATTTGCATAATCGGTCAAAATCGGCAAAAGTTAAAAGTTCATAAAAAATCCTGTAATACATGTTAAAAAGCTCATCATTATGCTTATACAGTTCAAATTTGGGCACCTTCTGGCTTAAAATAGAGCAGTTTTGGCCATTTGAAGAAATTTCTATTTTTAGTAACAGTGGCCATCTTGAATTGAGGGCAGGCCTGTCGGACACAATTTTGAAAGGGACCCACCCAGGGACCATCCCTGCCAGGTTTGGTTTAATTTGGTTCAGTGGTTTCAGAGGAGAAGATTTAAATGTGATCTTTTATCAAAATATGCCTACTTTTGCATAATCGGTATATATCGGCTGAAAGAAACATTTCACAGAAAAATACGGAATATATGTTAAACTACTTCTTGCCATGTAGCTGCAGTTAAAATTTGAGCTCATTTTGACATACACTAAAGCAGCAATGGACAATTAAAATTTCATCCCCCCTTTTTTCTATTTTGAGCTTGGCAGCCATCTTGGTTGGAAGTCGGGATCACCGCACACAATTTTGGAAGGGGGCCATCCAAGAATTATTTCAACAAAGTTTGGTTGAGATTGGCTCAGCAGTTTCAGAGAAGAAGATTTTTTTTAAATTTCATCCCCCCTTTTTTCTAATTTGCATAATCGGCAAAAGTTAAAAGTTCATAAAAAATCCTGTAATACATGTTAAAAAGCTCATCATTATGCTTATACAGTTCAAATTTGGGCACATTCTGGCTTAAAATAGAGCAGTTTTGGCCATTTGAAGAAATTTCTATTTTTAGTAACAGCAGCCATCTTGAATGGAGGGCGGGGATGTCGGACACAATTATGAAAGAGACCCACCCAGTCCCCTTCCCTGCCAGGCTTGGTTTAATTTGGTTCAGCGGTTTCAGAGGAGAAGATTTAAATGTGATCTTTTATCAAAATATGCCTAATTTGCATAATCGGTATATATCGGCTGAAAGAAAAATTTCACAGAAAAATACGGAATATAAGTTAAACTATTCCTTGCCATGTAGCTGCAGTTAAAATTTGAGCTCATTTTGACTTACACTAAAGCAGCAATGGACAATTAAAATTTCATTCCCCCCTTTTTTCTATTTTTAGCTTGGCGGCCATCTTGGTTGGAAGTCGGGATCACCGGACACAATTTGAAAGGGGGCCATCCAAGGACCATTCCACCAAAGTTTGGTTGCAATTGGCCCAGTGGTTTCTGAGGAGAAGATTAAAATGTGAAATGTTGACGGACGGACGACGGACGAAAAGTGATGACAATAGCTCACATGGCCTAAAGGCCAGGTGAGCTAAAAACGAGCGATAATTTTAATAAAAACTTTTTTACTATTTTATCGGAACACGCAAGTGAATCACGTTTAATCAATCCATTCAATCAATTTCGGACTATTTATTTTGTTACATCAACTGGCGAGCAGTAAATTATTGTAATTCGCCCAAACATACCAACTCGCCAGAATGGCTAGTACTCAGGGGTTTCAAAGTTTTTTTATAATAGGAGGTACTTCTTAAATTTTAGGAGGTACCTAAAAAATTAGGCTGAGGGACGTAAGAGGTCCAGGGGGCAGTAGCTCCTGAAATCTAGCATTTTGTGGACCAAAAAATGTACTTCAGAGACTGCAAAACATTAAGGTTTTTTTGAAAGAAAAATCCCATTAACTTTAGAGTTCAGATTTCACCAAGAGTGAAGACCATGCATAATGCCTGGATTTCCCCCCCAATTTCTTTATTGAATATTTCAGTTTACAGACTTCAGCCAAGATTATTCATAGATAGTCTGCCATATCTTAAAAACTAGAGGCTCCCAGGAGCCTGTAATCGCTCACCTGGTTTTCAATTTGACATCTAAAGTTGATAGAAAATGGGGGTGTTACACATAATTTTGAAAGTGGGCCACCCAAAGATCATTTCAACTCAAATTTCTGAGCAAAAGATTTTGATGTGATTTTTATCTCATAATATTCCTAAACGGAATAAACTGGCTGAAAAAATCTCACAGAAAAACCCAGAATATATGTTAAACTACTCATTGCCATATAGCTGCAGATAAAATTTGAGTTCATTTTGATTTGTAATAAAGCGGAAATTGACAACTAAAGAAATTTCTATTCTTTGTAACAGCAGCCATTTTGAATGGAGGGCGGGGCTGTCGGACACAATATTGAAAGGGGACCACCAAAGGACCATCCCAGCCAAATTTGCTTTAATTTGGTTCAGCGGTTTCAAAGGAGAAGATTTAAATGTGATCTTTTATCAAAATGTCTAATTTGTATAATCAGTATAAATCGGTTGAAAGAACAAATTTACAGAAAAACCCAGAATACGTGTTAATCTACTCATTGTCATGTAGCTGCAGTTCAAATTTGAGCTCATTTTGATTTATACTAAAGCAGCAATGGACAATAGAAGAAATTTCTATTTTTAGTAACAGCAGCCATCTTGAATGGAGGGCAGGGCTGTCAGAAACAATTTGGAAAGGGACCCACCCAAGGACCATCCCTGCCAGGTTTAGTGTAATTTGGTTCAGCGGTTTCAGAGGAGAAGATTTAAATATGAACTTTTATCAAAATATGCCTAATTTGCATAATCGGTATAAATTGGCTGAAAGAAAAATTTCACAGAAAAACGCGGAATATATGTTAAACTACTCCTTACCATGTAGCTGCAGTTAAAATTTAAGCTCATTTTGACTTATGCTAAAGCAGCAATGGACAATTGAAGAAATTTCTATTTTTAGTAACAGCAGCCATCTTGAATAGAGGGCGGGGCTGTCGGACCCAATTTTGAAAGGGACCCACCCTGCCAGGTTTGGTTTAATTTGGTTCAGCGGTTTCAGAGGAGAAGATTTAAATGTGATCTTTTATCAAAATATGCCTAATTTGCATAATCGGTATATATCGGCTGAAAGAAAAATTGCACAGAAAAACCCGGAATATATGTTAAACTACACCTTGCCATGTAGCTGCAGTTAAAATTTGAGCTCATTTTGACTTATACTAAAGCAGCAATGAACAATCATCCCCCCTTTTTTCTATTTTTAGCTTGGTGGCCATTTTGGTTGGAAGTCGGGATCACCGGACACAATTTTGGAAGGGGGCCATCCAAGGACCATTCCACCAAAGTTTGGTTCAAATTGGCCCAGTGGCTTCAGAGGAGTTGATTAAAATGTGAAAAGTTAACGGACGGACGACAGACGTCGGACGCTCAGTGGTGACAATAGCTCACATGACCCTTTGGGTCAGGTGAGCTAAAAACCAAAAGGACCATAAAGAGCTACGGTTCCGCAGCTAGGCTTGACCAAGCCATTGTTATCAAAGCTTAAACTTCTCAAAATTCTTTTGTTGGCTTTGTCCTTTTCTTTTTCACAATACCTTGGCTTGTGTGTTTTTTTTTACTTTATTACCAGTAATTAAACTCATCAAAGACCATTGGCACGGATCAAGAGATATAAGTGTCATAATTAATGAAACCAAGGACGTATATAGAATACGTCCTTGATGAAACATATAAATTTAATTTGCAATCATCAATCTTTAATCAAATTTATAATTTTAATAGATCAATACAAATATAATTAAACAAAAACAATATATATTGTTACTTTCACGACTTATGTGCAAAAAAAATGTTCGAACAAAAACGATTCGTGGGAAGACATTTATTAACATTTGAATCACAAAAGTTAAATTATTTTAGAAAAAAAGGGGGGCCGGCGTTTTGACATTTCAGCCATGTCCGGTCCTTTTTCAAGATTTCTAGTAATTTTCTATCCCTTATCTCCTCGTACCCCCTTTTAAAAATGTTTTTCAGCACACTTTCATTTCCGTGAACAACCGCGGTAGGGCCCCGTCAAAATATGTAAATAAATTAGCCATACATGTAGGTTTTTATTTTTATATACCGGAAGTTAAACAATATGGACGGAGTTAAGAACAAGACAGTATGCCCCAGAATGATTCGACCCTGGGTTTTAAATGGATAAAAAATATCGCACAAAATATTGTGTAGTCATATATTCATAATACATAATGATCATACTTATATTACTGGAGATTACACTAAATTGTGTTTGAACATAATTTGTAATTGGTCATTTTTTTTATTTTGAAATGATGTCAGCTTTGTTCCGGTCCGAGTTTTACACAAGGATGAAAAGATATTGGGGAGAAAACATATCTATTTACCACATGCGCAAACTGCTATTTACGATTCTAAGGTAAAGTTATTTTTAAAACAGGGAATATCCCATCAACTTGGTCGTGACGCAGTTGTTCGATTTGAATGCAAGAATTCAGCAATTGACGTGATCATTAATTTTTTATGAAAAATATTCCACAAGCCTATCGACCATCGTACTTGTGGTTTTGACCACCGCTAATTTTGGGGGGTTCAGTAATTTCTGCCGGTACTATACACGATCTCAGGCAGGTAAAAGTACCGGGTACCGGCCCACTTTGAAACCCCTGAGTACTTGGATGGAATACTCGCCAAAATCATTTTACACTCGCATTTGGCGAGTTGGCGAGCGGTAGTTTCTCACACTGCATGTATATGTAAAAACAGCATAAGTTTTTTTTTACATAACAGAATTTATTGTTATACAAAGATGGGCAAGTATAACAGTGAACTATTCCAAAGTCTCACAAAAACATAGAGCCTTTTTTAGAGTGGTCTAGATCCCACTGGTTTGGATATCCTTTTTCCTTTGGAATGGACACATTAGACATGCATGCAATGTAATAAAAATAAAATCCTAATCACTTACCTCCACACGGAACAAGATCAGGAGAACGGCTGCAGTAATCTCAGCACATATGACCAACAGCACGAAAAAGATGTACTGAAAAATATAAATACATATAGTACATACATAATCAAAGACTTTGCAACATGGCAGATAAATATAAATATACAGTGTATATAATATTTGGCTTTTCCATCTTTTGATCGAGCATACCTGAGGAAGGTTATTACAGAAACAAGTTGTGTGCACTGACTAAATTAGGTATCTACATTTTTGACTATCTTAATTACAACATAAAATTAGACCACCTGTCAAGTAAACGAAATTATTATGATATTATTTCCATAATTTTGAAGTACTAAGAAACTAAGTTCTACAAATTCTTTGTAAAAGTTGCAAAAAAAACCACCCAATTTAAATACTGGTAAATTCAAATTTACAGGTTGCCAGTATAATACTCTTTAGGAGATTTATAGTTCTATTTTTCTTTCTTTTCCCAATTTCAACTACCATACGATCACGATGGTTCTGCAGTATTGTAATAGGTTAAAGTAGTTAAAAACCAAAGAATCTTAAGTTAAAAATTTTGTTCTAAATTTGGCCGAGGTGTTTGAGAGGAGAAGATTAAGACATGAAATGCGAATAGATAAGCGGCACCACTTAATGGTCACAAATCAATTTGGCCTTTTGCCAGGCAAGCTTCTTTCCTTTCATGAAAATATGAAAAGAAAAAAAATTGTATAATATTAAACTTCCTTGTTATTTAATTTCCAATTGTGCTTTAATCAGGAATGATTCTGGTTAGAAAATAAAACCTTCCATATGTGCTTTAATCAGGAATGATTCTGGTTAGAAAATAAAACCTTCCATAGGTGCTTCCAACCAAATTTCTGTTCATTTGGCTACTCGGTTTCAGGAGGATTTTTTAGAAATAACTAGAAAAAAGAATTGCCTAAGGTGGCCATGTTTTTAACAGATCAGGACGAAATGAGCAATCTTTATAGAGGACCTTCCATCTATGCTTCCTACCAAGTTTTGGTTCATTTGGCCATACGTTTTCAGAGGAGAAGATTTTTTAGAAATCGACCAATCAGAAACAAGAATTGCCTGTGGTGGCCATGTTTGTTAACGTATCACGACGAAACGAGCAATCTTAATAGAGGACCTTCCATAGATGCTTCCTACCAAGTTTCTGTTCATTTGGCCAAGCAGTTTCAGAGAAGATTTTTTAGAAATCGACCAATCAAAAACAAGAATTGCCTGTGGTGGCCATGTTTGTTAACAGATCGGGACAAAATTAGCAAGAGTTATAGAGGACCTTTCATAGATGCTTCCTACCAAGTTTTGTTTCATTTGGCAAGGCGGTTACAGAGAATATTTTTTAGAAATAACCAGAAACAAGAATTGCCTGTAGCAGACACATTTGTTAACGAATCGGGACGATATGAACAATTATTATAGAGGACCTTCCAAGTTTCGGTTCATTTGGCCAAGCGATTTCAGAGGAGAAGATTTTTTAAATCGACCAATCAGAAACAAGAATTGCCTGTGGCGGCCATGTTTGTCAACGGATCGGGACGAAAAGTGCAATCTTTATAGAGGAACTTCCATACCTGCTTCCAACCAAGTTTCAGTTCATTTGGCCAAGTGGTTTTAGAGGAGAAGATTAAAATGTGTAAATCGATGATGTGTGATGATGAACAGGTGGGGTGTTAATCCAAGGATATGTATATTAACATAACAACACAGGAATTAAATACTGCTCCTTATATCAAAACATTTTTCACTCAGACTTACTGACTACCATGTTTGGTCCAGGCAATGACTCTGTTATATACATTTTTTCATTCTTTGATAAGAATCACAGTACATGTACATTGTACTAAAATTTATATTTTTTCTCTCTCACAAATTTACTTATTTTATAATTTCTATTTTGAATTTAATCATAAAACTGTCTGTGTAAGTATTATACAGTGGAACATATCTAATCTGACACACCAAGGGACCAGGGAAATGTATCAGATTGTACAGGATGTCAGAATACTCAGGTTTTAATTTAGTTACCAGAAATACTTTGATACCATAAATAAAAGATGTCACAGGACGTTAGAAAACTCAGGTGCTGTATTGCACAAGTTCCACTTCAGAATTAACTTATCAAAACAAACAAATCCGAAGGATGAGTTTGCTAGAACAAGTTCATAAGTAAGACACATGGTATATATGTTTTGTAAAACGATTGGCATTTGGCATAGAGCTTAAGCTATGATATAACATTCAGACCTGCATGTTGTACTTAAGCTATGATATAATATTCAGACCTGCATGTTGTACTTAAGCTATGGTATAACATTCAGACCTGCATGTTGTACTTAAGCTATGGTATAACATTCAGACCTGCATGTTGTACTTAAGCTATGGTATAACATTCAGACCTGCATGTTGTACTTAAGCTATGGTATAACATTCAGACCTGCATGTTGTACTTAAGCTATGATATAATATTCAGACCTGCATGTTGTACTTAAGCTATGGTATAACATTCAGACCTGCATGTTGTACTTAAGCTATGATATAACATTCAGACCTGCATGTTGTACTTAAGCTATGATATAACATTCAGACCTGCATGTTGTACTTAAGCTATGATATAACATTCAGACCTGCATGTTGTACTTAAGCTATGATATAACATTCAGACCTGCATGTTGTACTTAAGCTATGGTATAACATTCAGACCTGCATGTTGTACTTAAGCTATGGTATAACATTCAGACCTGCATGTTGTACTTAAGCTATGGTATAACATTCAGACCTGCATGTTGTACTTAAGCTATGGTATAACATTCAGACCTGCATGTTGTACTTAAGCTATGATATAACATTCAGACCTGCATGTTGTACTTAAGCTATGGTATAACATTCAGACCTGCATGTTGTACTTAAGCTATGGTATAACATTCAGACCTGCATGTTGTACTTAAGCTATGGTTTAACATTCAGACCTGCATGTTGTACTTAAGCTATGGTATAACATTCAGACCTGCATGTTGTACTTAAGCTATGGTATAACATTCAGACCTGCATGTTGTACTTAAGCTATGGTATAACATTCAGACCTGCATGTTGTACAATGGTATAAACCCCATTCATTTGCATTTGATTTCAACAAAGTTATAATGGCTGGTTAATTGAGTATTGTACAACATGAATTCCAGATAACAGACCATGGTTTTCTACAAATACATATTTTCTAAGCTGAATAATTCATAAAAACATCAAAGGAAAAAAGGTCATTATGTTAGAATACATAAATATACCTTTTTATAAGAAATTGTTCTAAGACATTCAAAGTTTTCTGGCATACATGGACTATACTTATTATCAAATTATTAAAACTTTAGATGTAATCACAGTTGAAAATTTGTTTGTGGTTTTGTTCAATTCAGTGACAAGAACTAGTTATCAAATTCTTTACAAATAAGATGCTCAGTGTCGCTCACCTTTCATTCTGCTTTGAGGAAACTTAATACAGAACCTTTCATACATGTAGATGCTTCCTACCAAGTTTCGGTTCATATGGCTAAGCAGTTTCAAAGGAGAAAACTTTTTAGAAATCGACCAATCAGAAACAAGAATTGCATGTGGTGGCCATGTTTACTAACCGATCGGGACGAAATGAGCAATCTTCATAGAGGACATTCCATAGATGCTTCCTACCGTTTCGATGGTAGCCATGTTTGTTAACCGATTGGGACGAAATAAGCAATCTTCATAGAGGACATTCCATAGATGATTCCTACCAAGTTTCGGTTCATTTGGCCAAGCGGTTTCAGATGAGAATATTTTTTTAAATCAGCCAATCAGAAACAAGAATTGCCTGTGGCAGCCATGTTTGGTAATGGATCATAACAAAATGTGCACTCTTTAGAGAGGTCCTTCCATAGATGCTTCCTACCAAGTTGCAGTTCATTTGGCTGAGGGTTTTCAGAGGAGAAGATTAAAATGTGAAAAGTAAACGGATGACAGACGACGGACACCAAGTGATGGTAAAAGCTCATATTGCCTTTGGCAAGGTTTGCTAAAAAGAATATTAAAATGTGAATACCTACTTGTAATGTATAGAATAAACATGTTACACTATATCAGCATTATTTAATTTCTAAGGGCAAGAGTTATCTTTCTTTTAACAGAGAAGATTTTTTAGAAATCAACCAATCAGAAACAAGAATTGCCTGTGGTGGCCATGTTTGTTAACCGATCGGGACAAAATGAGCAATCTTTATAGAGGACCTTCCATAGATGCTTCCTACCAAGTTTCAGTTCATTTGGCCAAGCGGTTTCAGAGGAGAAGATTTTTAAAAATCGGCCAATCAGAAACAACGAATTGCCTGTGGTGGCCATGTTTGTTAATGGATCGGGACAAAATGTGCAATCTTTAGAGAGGACCTTCTATGCTTCCTACCAAGTTTCAGTTCATTTGGCTGAGAGGTTTCAGAGGAGAAGATTAAAATGTGAAAAGCTAACGGACGACCGACGCAAAAGCTCACATTGCCTTTTGCAAGGTGAGCTAAAAAGAAATGTAATATTTTCCGTTTATTGTCCAGTGTTGTGCGACCTTAGAAGTAAAAAAAAAAAAATCTGTTTATTGTTCAGTATTGTGTGACCTTTGAAGTACAAAAAAAATGTACTTTCAAAGGTCGCACAATCTGAACAATAAACAGAAAATATTATATTTCTTTTTCATTATTATGTAATAACCCAGATTACTAGTAAAATTACCTGGTTATAATATATGTGGTGATTGGCCCAAATGACTTGTACAATTAATATCGGGGCAATCAAATCATGTCAGTTATCTGGTTCTCGGCTTGAACAGTGAAGTAACTGATAGTGATGAGCTTAGATTTCTTGGGTAAAATAAAGAACGTTTCAGTTTTTATCTCGATG